>JAJKKK010000053.1:0-407816 GCA_022432375.1 Nemania sp. FL0031
AAGCATTTTTATAAAACTTATTTAAAGCTATTAGTATGTTTTTAAATTGCTAGCTAAATATTAAATATTATTAAATTATAATTTTTTATAAAACTTAGTATTATTAATTTTTTAAAGCAAACTAAATATTTTTAGCTTTTTTATTTAATTAATTTATATTAAGTTTACTATTAATTTTTTAAGCAATAAATTTTTTTATATTTATTAAAATAATTAAAATTATTATGCTTTTTAATTAGTTAGCATAAAATAAGTTTTTTTTTTTATAAATATTAATATATTTAAATATATAGTTATATTTTTATTATTTTAATATAATAAATAGTTTATAAACTATAAATTTAATTATATAATTAATATATATAAATAAATCTTTTTTGTTTAAAAACTTATTAATTATAATAAAGTTTATAAGCTATATTTTTTATTAGCTTATAAATTTTGCTTTTTTAAATTATTATAATTATTTAATAAGCTATTTTTTAAACTTTTTTATTTGTTTTACTAGTTTAGCTATTTTTTTTGCTTGCTTATTATTAAGCAATTTTATTATAATGTTAATAATAAATAGTTTTTTTAGTTTAATTTTTTATAGCTATTTTTATTAATACTATATAATTAATTAAATGCTATAAAAATATATGCAAAATTTAAAAACTAATAAAAAATATTTAATTATTTTAATGTTTATTAATATAAAAATTGCAGTTTTTAATTAAATTATAATTTGTTTTTTTTAATTATTTTTTTATAACTAAAAATAATAAATATTTTTTTGTTTATATTTTATACTAATTAAATAGTTTAATACTTTTATAAACTTAAAAATAAAAAGTTTTGCATTATTTAAAAAAACTATACTTTAAATATTTAAAAAATTAATATATTAAGCAATAATATTAAATAGCAAAAATTTTTGCTATATTTATTTATATTTTAACAAAATTATATATTATTTTATTAAACTTATTAATAAATATTTAAAATAAATTATACTTATATTTATTTAACAGTATATTTTTATTATTAATTATTATATACTTTTAAATATTTTAAATATTAATATAAAATATAGCAATTTTAAAATTTTATTTTTTAGTTGTTTGTTTTTATAACAATTATAATAGTTATTTATATAGCAATATATATTATATTTTAAAAAAAACTAGTAATAAATTTTTTTTATAGCTTTAATAAGCTTATTTTAGCTTTAGTATGCTATTAAAAACAAGCTTATAAACTTTTTATAATAAAATAATTTATAAAAAAATTTTTTTATTTTAATTTAGCTTAAACATTTATAATTTATTTTTATAATTTTTTAAGCTTTTATTGTTTGTTTTTTTAAACAATTAAATTTATTAAGTTAGTTTTTTTATAAAGTAAAATTAATATTTAGTTTTTTAATTATTTTAGTAATTTTATATTAATATAATTAAATTTTTAATTTATTTTAGTTTAATTAAAACAAATATATATTTTTATTTTTTTTTAGTTTTTATTATTAAAAAGTTAATAGTTTTATAAAATAATATATTTATAACTATATTTTTTTTGTTTAGTTAATATTAAAAAATAATATTAAAATTATTTAAAAAGTTTATTTATTTTATTTATTAAATAAATAATACTTTTTTTATAAACTAATAAATTAATATTTAATAATTAATAATTATTTAAAGTTTTATATTTATTAACTTAAAATAGTAATATTTTAAAGTTTAAACTATTATTAGTAGTTTTTAGTTTTATATTAAATAAACTTTTTTAAATATTATTATTATTTTAAAAAAATAATTTATAAGCTTTTATTTTTTGTTTTTTTATTTTTATTAAATAGTATTTTTAATAGCATTTTTTAAAATATTTATTTTAACTTAAGTTTTTATACTAAATTTAAAAAATATAATTATTAAAATAATATTTACAAGTTTTTTTAAAGTTTTAAAAGCTTTTTATTGCTTAAGTTTTAGTTTTTATAATATTAATTTTTTTAGTAGTTAGTTTAAAAGTTTTACTATTTTGCTAATATAATAAATAAATATTTATATAAAATTATATAATTTTAAAAATAATTAAATAAACATTAAACTTTTTAAGTTTTTAAATTTTTAATTTATAATTATTTTTATTTTATAAAAATTAATTTAAATATTTTTATTAGTTTTTAAAACTATTTTTAAATAGTTTACTATAATAATATTAAAATAAAACTTTTTAATATATTTACTTAAGCAAATAAATAAACTACAATTAAATAGCTAAGCTAAAGCTTAATAAGCAAGCAAAAAAGTAAGCAACAACTTTTTTGCACAAAAAAAAAAGCAAGCTATATATAAGCTATATATAGCTTAGCCTTTTTTTATATAACTAATTACTGATTATTATATACTAGTAGTTGCAAACAGCTGCTAAGCAGCTATTAGTATAACTTTTTAGCAGTATATATAGCTACTAATAACTAATTTATTATATATTAGCTATTTTACTGCCCTGCTAATTGCTTTGCCGGGCATAATACTACTATAAACAAGCTGCTAATGCAAAAATATAAGCTATTAATAGCTAGTATAAATTGGTATATTATTTAATATACAGAGCACAATAAAATATTTTTACTACTTATTTTTTATATAAGGCGCTATAATAAAGCAATTTAGCACTTATTACCCTCTTTAAAAACCTAAAAAAAGCTTAAGTTTAAGTGGTTTTTATTATATATAGCCTATAAATATGCTATAAAGCTTTTTATAATATAGTTTTTTTTTTATATACTACTTTAAGCAGCAATAAAACCTAAAATTTAACTATTAAAACTTTTTAATATTTTTTTATAAATTTATTTTGTTTAAATAAAAAATTATTTTTTTATATTACTTTTAGTAATTTTTTTATTTATTTAAATAAATTAATATATTATTTATATAAATATTAATAAACTAATTAAGCAATTTATATAGTTAAACGTTAATAAAATTTTATTATTAAACTAATTTAACTTTAAAACTAAACAATAAAACTTTTTATTAATATATATTTAAGCAAATATAAAACGCTATTAAATAATAAAACTATAATATAAATTTTAATTAATTAAAAGTTTAAATAATATTAATTTTTAAATAAATTATTATATTATAATAGTTATATATAATATTGTTTAAATTAAAAGTTTATATTAATTAGTTTTTTAAAAAATTAATTTTATTATTAAAAATTTATATAAAATTATTATTTAATAAAATAAAGTTTTAATATAAAAAAAACTAAAATTATATTTAAATTTATATATAGTTTAATAAAGTTTATTTAAAAAAGTTTTTTAACTTTTTTTTTTTTTAATAATATATATTATATAAAAATTTAATATTTTAAAAAGCTAATTGTTTAAAGTTTATTATTTAATTTTAAAACTATATTATAATTTAGTTTTAATAATAGCAGTTTAATAAAAAACTTTTTTAAAAAAAACCTTTTAAGTAAGCTAGCTTTTTTAAAATTAATTATTTTACTAATTTAATATATTTAAAGTTTTTATTAACAAAAAATAATATTAGCTAGCTATTAAAAATTTTTTAGTTTTTTTTTTAAAAAATTTATATACTAATAATTTTTTTTATTTTTTTTATATAAAAATTAATATACTTTATAAAAATTAGTATAATAAAAAGCTTTATTTTTTTTTATTATTTATAGTTTAAATTAATTTAATAGTTTTTTTTTTAATTATTTAATAATCGCTTAGTTATTTTAAACTATTAGTTTATTTAAACTTTAATTTTAACGCTTTTAGTTTTTTGCTATAAAATATTTTTGTAAATTATTTAAAAATAAAACAGTTTTTTTTAAGTTAAATAATAATTAGCAATTTTTTTTTATAATTAAAAAATATTTTTTAAACTATTAGCTAATAAAAACTAATAATAATATTATAAATTATTTTTATAATTTTAAACTTTTAATTAAAAAACTTTTAATTATTTATAATTAATATAATAATAAAAATTTTTTTTACTTTTTTAACTATATACTTATAATAATTAGTTAGCAATATTAGCTTTTTTAGCTAAATTTTTGTTTGTTTTTATTATTTTAATTTTTTTGCTAAACTTTAATTAACTAAAAAGTTAGTTTAAGCTTTAATATTATATAAAACAATAAATTTTATTATATTTTTTTTATTATTTTATATTTATATAAATAATATAAATTTAAATAATTTTTTTAAACTATTTATATTAGCTATAATAAATAATTAAACTAGCAAAAAGTTTTTTGCTAGTTTTTTTAGTTTTTTAAATTACTAAAGTTTAAAGTTTTATTTAACTTTTTTTTATTAAGCAAAATTTAAATAAATATTACTATAATATTTTAATTTTTTAAATAGTTTTTTATTATATAACTTATTTTATTATAATTAAAACAAATATTATTAGTTTAATAAACTTTTTTTTATTTTTAGTTAACTTTTTAACTTTATTATTTTAGTTAGCTTTTATAACATAAAAAACATTTTATTTTTTTAAAGTAGCTTTATTATTATTTTAGTTTAAATAAGCTATTAAAATTTTGCTTTTATTTTTTTAGCTTTATTAATAAAAATATTAATAATTATAAATAGTTTTAGCTATTTTATTGTAAAATTATTTATAAAATATTATTTAATTAATATTAGCTTTAAAAAGTTTAATATTTTAATTTATATTTAAATGTTTTTATAGTAATTAAAATTATTTAAACTTAAATATTATTATTTTTTAAACTAAACTATTAAAAATTAAAATAAAATTATAAATATTAAAATTATTTAAAAGTTTATATTAATATTTGTTTAAAGTTTATTAAGCAATAATAATTTAGTTAAAATTATAATAAATAATAATTAAAGCTTAAATTATTTTAGCTATATTACTAAAAAATTATAAAATTAATTAATATTAAATTTTAATTAATTAAAAAGTTTTTTTTTTTAGCTAAAACAATAAATATTTTATTTAGCTTTTTTTGTTATAAAATATTAGTTTATTTTTTTTAAACTTATTTATTAGCTTATATATTTAAATGTTAAATTTATTTTTATTACTATTAAACTTGCTTAAATATTTAGCTTTAGTTTTTGTTTTATTTTTATATTATTAGTACTATTTATTTTTATATACTGCTTATAACTAAAATATTAACTATATAATTATTTTTTTAGCATAAAAAATAAAATTAACGTTTTTAAAAAATATACTATTTATATATTTTTTTATAATAAAAATTTACTAGCTTAATAGTTTATATAACTATTAAATTTTTTATTATAAAATAAATAACTTTATATTATAACTAATTTTTTTTTTATTATTATTAGCTACTAATTAAATAATAATTTAGTTTATTATATTATTTTTGCTAATAAATATTAATAAAATATTTTTGTTAGATTGTTTTATTTTAAAATTGTTATTAGCAATATTAATTTAAACTTTTTTACTTTTATAGCTAAAAATTAAAGCTTTATAAAACTTTTTTTTATTAGTTTTAATAAAAACAAATAAATTGTTAATTATTTATTTAAATTATTTATAACTGCTATAAATTGCTTTTTTTATAAATAATTTAGCGCTAAAACATTAGTTAAATATAAAGTTTAATAAAATTTAAAATTATAGTTATAATTAAAATTAAAATTATAATTATTAAAATAAAAATTATAATTATAATTAAATTAAAATTATAATTATTAAAATAACTAATTTATATTTTGCTAGTTGCATAAAATAATAAAAAATATATATTTAATTAAACATTTATTAATAAATAAATTTTAAAGCTTAAAATAATATTATAATTATTATATAGCAAAATATTAATTTATTAATTTTATAAACAAAAATTTTAAGCTAAAAAAAAAAAAAAAAAAAAAAATATAAAAGTAGCTTATAGCTATACATAAATATATATAATTATATATATATGCAATAAAATATACAAAGCTTATTAATAGCATAATTATTTTATTATTTTTTTATTATATGCATAGTTATATAATTTGCCAAATGTAAGTTTGTTTTAGATCGTTACAAATATACTATAATAAAGCTTAAAAATATAGCTTTAGCTATAGCTATTTTTAAACTGCTAAAAACAATTAAAAAATTAAACTTATAAAACTTAAATAACTTTAACTATAATTATAAAATTTATTTTATTTTAATATATAACTTTATATATTTAAATAATTATTAATATTTAGCAATTTTTAAAGCTGCAAAAAAATATAAAATATAATTAAAACAAATAAACAAAACTAGCATTAATATTATAAAAGTTAAAAAAAAAGTTTTTATTAAAGCATTTTAAAAAATCAACCAATATATAAATCGGTTAACTTGTTATATAATAGCAAACTAAATAGCTTTAGTAAACTAAATAGCTTAATAACTATAGCTTAAAATAAAAGCGCAACAAAAGCGTTTTTACGGCTGCTATTTAAAGCTTAATTAAAAAACGTTATTACTATACAAATAAAAAAATGCAGGTTTAGTATTAAAAAAAAAAGCTATTTTTAGCGTTTCGGCTTTTATTATATAGCTAACTAACAAATTGCAGCTTAACAAAAAGCCTAGCTTAAGGTTTTAATTTAACGGTTAGTTTTAGGTTAGTTAGTTAGCAATAAACATCCGATTATACTATAGTACATAAAACATAAATTATTAAGTAACTATAAATAAGCTAAAGCTTATATTAAAAAAATATATAAATTTTATAAATTTTTATTTTTTTTATATAATAATTATTATAGCAAATATAAATATATTTATAAAACGTAAATTATTTAAGTTATTTTTATTTAAAATAACTATTAATATTTATAAAAAGTTTAAAATTACTACTTTTGTTTTTTATAAATATATTACTAGCTTATAAATTATTATTTTATTATTATTAATTTTAATTTTTTTAATTAAATTAATTAAGTTTTATATATGCTATATTATTATAAAAAAAGTTTAATTTTAGCAAAAAAAAAAAAGTGCAAGTTTAATGCAAAAAAAAAAAGTTAAATTATATAAAGCTAAATATTGCAAATTTTTTTTTAAAAATATAAGTTTAATAAATAAAAAAAGTTAAATTATATTTAGCTTAAAAAAAAAAAAATAAGTTAAATTATATAAAATTAAATATTATAGTTTTTTTTTTTAAAAAAAAAAAGCATATTTGTTAGCTAAAAAAAAATTAAAAAAAAAAGTAAAACAAGCTAACGTTTATTTTATTATTATAAAACAAAAAACTTTATAATAACTAATAAATACTTAAATATTTATTTATTTTTTTTATTAAATAGCAATTGTACTTTTTTTTACTTAAAAAAATAATATATATAATTATAAATTTAATTTTTAATTTATTAATAAAATTAATTTTTTTATTTTTTTTAAGTTTAATTTTTTTAATATTTTTTAAACTTTTATTTGCTCTAAAAAACTTAAACTTTTTTTTTTAACTAACTATTTTAATAACAAGCCTAAAAAAAGTTTTATATTTTATATATAAAGCTTTTATAAATAATATTTTATTAATAAATTTATTATATATATAAAAATATTTAAAAAAACTACTTTTATTTAATAAAGCTTTTTTTATTAAAGTTGTAGTTTTAAAAACTAGTTTTTATTTTTTTAAGCTTTAGGTTTTTTTTGTTTTTAATATGCTTTAATAGTTATATTTTGTTTTAAATTAAAATATTTTTATACTTAATTATTTATTATATATAAATTAAATAAAAAGTTTTTATAAAGCTAGCTTTAATTATAAACAAGTTTTTTAATTTATTTTTATTAATTATTAATTATATTTATACTGTTTATTATAAATATATTTAATATTAACACTATTAATTTAAATTTGTTTTTAATTAGCTTTATTAAAAAAACAACTATATATTAAATTTATTATTTTAGTATAATTTTAAAAAAAATTAAACTATTATAAGTAAACAGTTTATAGTTATTTAACTAAACTAATATTTATAGCACTTTTAAAAGCTATTAATTTAAGCTTTTATAGTTTATTTTAGCTAACTATTTTTTTAACTAAGTTTTTAATATTTATATAGCATTTTTATTAGTTTTATAAAACTATAAAAAGTATACTAAGCTATATAGCAAAGCTATTTTTATTTTTTCGAACAATAAAAAAACTATTTTTGTTTAAAATATATTATTATAATATACTTTGTTAAAAAACCTAAAAATAAATATAAGTTTAATTTTTTATATTTAATTTATAGCTTTTTAATTTTATATTTTAGTTAGTTTAATAATAATATATAATAAAAAATAATTTATAATAATTAAAATATATTAATAGCTATTTTGTTTTATTAAACTAATTAAACTAATAAAATTTATATTTATTAGTTGCTAAAGCTTTAGCTTAAATAAAACTAACAATTTTATTTTAGCTAAACATTAATTAACAGTTTTAGTATAAACTATATAGCTTTAAAAATTTTTTTTAATATTAAAAACTTTGCTAAGCTACTAAAAATAACTATATAAATTTTACAAAATAACTTTTGTTAAAAAATAACTATGTTTATTATAAGCTTAGTTTAATATAGTATTTATTTTTTTTATAAATATATAATATAAAAAAATATTATTTTGCTTAATATACTGCAAATTACTACTTATATATTTATATTAAATTGCTTTTTATTTGATTTTTTGCTAATATAGCAAAAATAACTTTTATATAAACAAAAAATTTAGTAAATATTTTATAATGTTATTATACTATTTTATACAACTATAATAACTAATAAGTTTAAATAAGCTAAGCTTATTTTTTTTAGTTAAATTAGCTATTTTTAAAAAAAGTTTTGCTTTAAACTTATAATTTTGCTTTTTTTATAATTAAATAAACAATATTAGCTATTTAATTATATTTTTAATTTGTTTTAATATTTTTATATAATATTTAGTAGCTTTTAGTTTTAAAAGCTTTAGTTATATAAATTTAAAAAGTTTTAGTATATTAAAGTTAAAAAAATTAATTTAATTTAGTTTTAAACAGTTTAAAATAAACAGTAATTTTTCTAAATTTTTTTTTTTTGCAAATTAATATATTAGTTTAGTAAGTTTTAAAAATCTATTTATAATTTTAATAATTTTTGTTTTATTAAACTAATAATATATTTGCAGGTTATATTTTTTTATTTATTTAAGCTATATAGCAATATATTTACAATTATTATTATTAAAACTAAAAGTTTTAAAAATATTTTTATAATTGTAGTATATAAATATAAAATAAAAAAACAGCAATATTATTTATTAATATTTTATTAAAGCTTTAACTACTTTTAAAGTTTTTTTTTTACTAGTATAAAATTTAGTTTTAGCATTTGTTAATTTAAACAATATATATATTAAAGTTTTTATAGCTAAAAAAAAAACATTTAATACTTTAGTGCTTATTATTTAGCTATTTAGCTAAAATAATATTTTATTTATACTAGTATTTAAAATATTAATAATAAAATAATATTGTTTATTAAGTTTTAAGTTTTTAACAATATTTTTTTAAATTATTAAGCATATTTTAACAAAAATATTTTTTTATATTAATTTTTAATTAAATAATTTATATACTTTTTTTTGCTAAATTAACAATTTGCTTATAAAAGTTATTTTTACTACTTATTTAATATATATATTTTATAATATAGCTTTTAAATTTATTTATTTAAAAATATATTATTTTAAATAAAAAATAAAAAATAAAAATTTTTTTAGTTTTTCGATATTTTTTAAATAATTTTTTTTTTTTGCTTATATTTTAAACTATTTTTAATGCTTAGCAAAAAAATATATCTATTTTTTGCTTAACTTAAACTTTAGTATAGCAGTTTTAATAGCAAATAATATTATTTTTTTAAAGTTTAACTTAACTTTTATAAAAGCAATCTTTAAAAAATAATAGTTATTTAAAAAATTATATATAATATATTAACTTTTAGTAAATATATTATAATTATTTATAAACTAATTAAATAAAACGTTTTATTATTTATAATAACTTAAAAAATTAAATAATTTTAAACTAAACTAACTTAATATAGTTAGCTATTTTTTAAAGCTTAAATTTTTTAGCATACAATAAATATAAAAAATTTTTATTAGTTTTTATATTATATAAATATTAAACTATTAACTTTTAAGCATAAGTACTATTACTTTATACTAGTTTGCAAAGTTTATTTGCACTATTTAATAGCTATTAACTATATTACTTTAAAAAAAAATATTATAATTTTTTTAAATTAAAGTATAAAACATTTTTTTTTAGTTATATATTAGCTATTATAGTTTTATAATTTTTAAATTTACTAGCTTAAAATTATAAACAATATATAACTTTTTTAATAATTTTAAAAAAAATTAACTATAAGCAACAAATTTAAATATTTTTTATATTAAAAAACTTGCTTTTTTTATTTGCAAAAAAACCTATAAAACAAATTTTTGTTTTATAAAGCTATATATAAATTGCTAAAGTTAAAATAAACAAAAGCTTTATTTAATTATAATATTATATTTAATTAAATTTATATATTATAATTTATTTAATAAAATAATAAAATAATTCTTTTAAATATATATTAGCTATTTTGCTATTTTAATTTTATAAATATTTTTGCACTTATTTTTTATAATAATTTTTATAATATTAATTTACTAGTTAATTATTAACATTTTTTTTTTACTTAAAAGTTATTAATAAAGCTATTAGCTAATTTAAAGCTATTTAAAACAAGTTTAAAATATTACTAATATAGCTATTATTTTTTAGCACTTTAAAATATTTAGTTTTTTTTTTTATTATTTTTTAAGCTTAATAAAAACTGTATATTTTTTTTAATATAATATATAATTTTCGTAATATTTTTTGTTTTTTTAAATAGCATTAAATATTAATTATTAATTATTATGCTTATTTAATATTATAATAGTATTTTTATAATTATTTTAAATTTTTATATAAACTAAAAAGTTATATTGCTTTTTTAATAATTTAATTTATTTTTTTAGTAATATTAGCTTTTATTTTTTTATATAAAATATAAAATAAATTTTTATATTATTATTTATTATTTTTATTTTAATAGCAAACAAGTTTGCTAATATAAAAGTATAAAAAAAAAAGCTTAAACTAAAATTAGTTATTTTAAAGTTTTCTATATAGTTGTTTTATTTTTTAATATTTTTAATAGTTAGTTTATAACTTATAAATTAGTTTTTAATAAGCTTTATACTATTAATATTAATATAACTTTTATTATAAAAATTATTTTATTATTAAATATAGTTTTAGTTAATATTAAACTATTTAAAATTATTTAATGGTGGTTAAACTTTGGGTTTATTGCTGCCTAAAGCGGTACGTAGGGAGGAAACTATATTATAAAGAGCCCTAGCGGCACATTTACAGGCTGTATATAGTGAAAACCACCTAAACCAGGCCTCCTTTAGGTCCTCTAGGGGGGTTGGTAAGTGCCGATTGCCCTGTTGCAGCGCTCTATATAGGGGACAGGTGGTTGGAGGGTCCTTTTTGCGCCCTGCATGTTGGATGACGCGCCAATTCATGCCAGCTGTCTGCGGCCCGTATTTCCGCGTTGGCGGCCCGTTTGCGGCAGCTATTTAAAATTATTTAAACTTAAAAATTAAAGCAAACTATTTTTTATATGCTTATAGCTATAGTAATAACTAGTAAAGCTAGCTAGCTTTTATATTTTAAATTTTTAGCTAAGCTAAAAATATTTTTTAAATAAATACTTTTGTTTAGTTTTTTATATATACTTAAGCTATATTAACTATAGCTTATACTATTTAGTATATATTTTTTAGTAGCTAATTATTTTTTAATTTAAATATAACTAAATTTAAATTAAAATTTAAGTTTTAATTTTAAATATTATTTATAAAGTTTTTGTTTTTTACTATAATTTTAACAATTTATTAATTTAATTTTTTAGCAAGTTTTAATAAAATTATTTAAGTATAATTTTATTTGCTTTAAATAGTTATTTTATTATTTTTAAAATTAATAATTGTATAGTTTTTTTTTAACTATTTTTTGCTTAAAAATAAATTATAAAAATAACTAATACTAGTAATATATATAATAATAATTAATAAAATTTTTTTTATAACAATAAAAAATTTAATAAAATATATAATAAATATAGCAAAATTATTAGCTACTTTTAAATATATAAAAAGCTTTTAAATTAAAATTATTATTAAGCTTAGTTATTTAGCTTTTAATATGTTTATTAACTTTATTAATAATTTATAATTAATTAATATATGCTTTATTTAATAGCTATTAATATTTACGTTAATAAACTTTAAATAAGTTTTTTTATTATTTATTAAAGCTATATTTTAAAAGTAAATATTAGCTAATATAATTTTTATTGCTTTTTTTAAATTAGTATGTTTTTTTTTAGTAATTAAAATAGCTATTAAAATAGCACTTAAAGTTTAAACAGTTTTAAATTTTTTTAACTTAGCTATATATAATTATATTTAAGTTGTTTTTTTTTAAGTTTTATACTTAAGTTTTATTAATAGTTAAAATAGTTATAATATATTAGTTTTAAATTTTTTAGCAATATTAATAAACTAATCTAATTTTATTAAAAATATATTAATTTTTTTTAAAAAATTGCTAATATTTATATATTTTTTAAAATAGTTTTTATATAAATAAATTAAAATATTTATTATTTAAAGCTTTTTTTTATTTTTTTAGGCTTAAATATATTTATTTAGCTTATAAAACTATTTTTTAAGTTATTTTTTTATAGTTTAAAAATTTATAACTTTTAGCGTTTTCGATTTATATAAAAAAGTTAAAAAATATATAAACATTATAGCTAAATATTTTAGTACTAGCTAAAATAATTCTAGCTAATTTACAATAGTATTTTTATTATTTATTAGTTTTACTTTAGTTTTATATTACTTTTTTTTAGCAAATATTAATATTATAATTAATTTTATACTTATAATTAAAACTATTAAATATTTTTTATTAAAATTATATATATTTTATTTTTTTTTATTTTAGTTTAAATAATTAAACAAAAAAATTATTTTTATTAGTTTTTTAGCTTTTTTTATTAGCTTAAGTTTTACTATAGCTATTAATACTTTATAAAAGCTTGCTAAAAAATTTTTATAATATAATAATATTAAGTTTATAAAAATAAACTGCTATATTTTTAGTGCTTTTTTAATTTATTATATATTAAAATAAAATTATAGTTTATAAATATATTTTTTATTTAAATATTTTTTTTTTACGTAATTATAATATATAAAAACCTATAGCTATTTTTTTTTATTAGTTTTTATTACTAATAATTAGTTTTACTTTTAAATAAATATAAATTATATTTATAAAATATAATTTACTATATATAATTAAAAAATATATTTTATTAAAGTTTATTTTAAACTTAAACTAGCTATAATTAGCTAAAATAATGCTAATTATATTATAAAAAAAACATAATTAAATAATAACATAAATATAAAAGTTAAAAAAAAAAATAAAGCATATAAAGTTAAAAATATAGCTTTTATTAATATAATTTAAAAAAAAATAATAATTTTTTGCAAAAATCTATTTGCTATTTTTAATTTATATATTTAGCTATAAAATTTAAGTTTGTTTATTGCTTAATTATTTTAGCTTAAATAATAAGTATAAATAATAACTATATTATATATATTTTAAAATATATATATATTTATTAAATTATTTAATTTATTTAATAAATTTTATATAAACAATTAATTTATTATTTAATTTTATATACAATTGTTTTTAATATTTTTTTTAAAATATATATATTTATATAATTAGTTTTATAGTTTAACTTATTAATTTTTTAAAGCTTAATATAACAAATTTATAACTTTATAAATATATATAGCTAATAATTTATTTGTTTTATATTTTAAATTATTAATATAAAATACTAGTTTTAAATTAGTTTTTATAACGCAAAAAAAAAAGCATTTTTTAAAGCTTAACTTTAAGTTAGTTTAATTTTTATATTTATTAAAAGCTAAACTTAAATATTATTTTTTAGTTTTATTTTTTAATTTTTTTTAAAAAGTTAATTAAGCTAATATTTTAAATATTATAGTTATTTTATTTTTTTTAGCTAATTTTTTTGCAAGTTTTTTTTGTTTAGTTTTAAAATTTTTAGCTTTAAATTTTTTAGATTTTTTAAACTTAGCTAATATTTAATAAATTTTTTTAGCAATTAAAACTTTTATATATAACTTAATATTTTTAATAAATTTATTAAAATTTTTTTTAAAATATTTTTTAAAAGTTAAATGTTTTTTAGCTATAATTATAAATAAAAAAAAAAAATAAAGCAAATTAAATAAAAGTTTAATTAATATATAGTTAAAATAATTTAGTTTATATAAATTTATAATAATTTTAGTTAGTTTTAAATAGCTATTAAAATAATTTATTATAAATATTAAAATATTAGTTTAATTTTTATAGTAAAGTTTATATTTAAAAATAGCTATAATATTTAATTAATTTTAATAAAAATTAAAAAAAATAATATAAAAGTTTAATAATAATATTAAAAATAGTTTTTTAATATAATGTTAAAAATATATATAAATTAGTTTAAATAATTTAATTAATAAAAAAAAGCAAAAAAACAGTTATTTTTTATTTTTTTAAAACTAAAGTTTTATATTTTTTTATATAGTATTAAAAAAAAAAATTAGCTAAATATTATAAAAAAATAAATTTAAAAAATTAACTATTATATAATAAATAATAATATAATAGTTTTAATAAAAAAGCAAAAAAAAAAAAGCTAAATATTAAAAAAAAATATTAAAAAAAAGTTTTTGCTATATAAAGTTTATAAATAATTATTATATTTAAAAAAATTGTTTTAACTTAATTAAAATAAATTTAGTTTGTTTAATATTATTATAATTATACTAAAGCTTATTAAATAACTAATATTTTTAATACTAAAAGCAGTTAACTTTTTAATTTTTTTTTAAACAAATGCTTTTTTTAATAAAAGCTAAAAATAAAGCAAATAAATCAAGTTACTAAAAAAACAAGTTAAAATAAAAGCAAAATATTATTATTGTTTTTAAGTTAAGTTCTAGCAAAGTTAATACTGGCTAAGCTAGATTTATACCGGTTTAGTATGGCTGGGCCATACCAGCCACTTGTGGTTAAGCCACACCGATAACTGATAACCCTGTTCCAGCACCAGCTATAATCATGTCGATCACGTGACCTAATTACTAACTATGATATGATTTAGGGGTATGTAGATAGATAGATACTTAGGTATTAGATAGGTAGACAAGGATGATCTTAACAAGATTCTCTTCATCAAGATGGCAGCGTCGGCAGACATTGCTATTATGATGGAAGAGAAATCTAAGAAGACCAATTTACTCGGGAGAACCTTGTCTACTAAGTCCTATCATTTAGTTTTGCCCGAGCGACCAATATATCATACCTGAGGCTGCCGAAATGACACGATACCACATCTTGTCTAAATTAGGCCGAATAACAAATATTAGTTACCATCGCAGCCTAGACGGTGATAAAAAACCGGTATTCATAAGAATCACAATAACTAAAAGCTATCAATCCCTACCTATCCTAAACCGCCTAGGACTTTTAGTGTAGTTATAGATCGGGAGATATCCAGCGAACCCCTTATGGTCCCGTACTCTCCTGATGGCGTCTCGCATAGACGCGTCTTATAAGCGGATGCGTAATCAACCTAGCGATATTATCCCGACAATGCGGCTCATATGACTGCTATATAGGCAGTTCGGATCGCCTCGAGGGTCTCGGTGTAGTCGGGCTAGGTCGTATTGCGTGCGACGCCATAGTGACACCTAATTGGTAGTGACCCTACTTCGCACACCTACACGGCCAGTCATTCTATCCTTCCTACTTTGCTGAGGCAGTTCTTCAGTCACATCAAAGGCTACGATTCACAACGATTTTCTCCACCATTTGCGTATAATATGACGTCTACGCCCCGTACGGTCTGCGCAGCTTCTCTTTATGCTCTAATGGAACACCCTGATCGCACAACTATAAGCGAGTGTTTTACCCAATCATACAATGACGGAACAGCATGAACGACAGTTATTTTTCGTGTGCTCTAAACTAACGATATCCGGTGTACAACTATCTCTGTGCCACTTAAAAGAGAGAAGTTCCCTCCCCTAGTTACCATTGATGGTATTTGAAAGTGTCGCGAGCTGCTCGTCGGTCAACCCGGAGTAGCGAAGGCAAGCCGAACCACAAACCAGGACTCCAGGACCAGCAGGGGCGCCACAATTGCCTGTCAGAACAGCGGCGAGGTCCATACACGCTGGAGGCACACCGTCGAATCGAGCCTCTGCATCGTCTTTGTCAGGATACGCTGGATAGGGTGCAGATGGCGGTTATACTCACTGCCGGGCCCGGGGATGGAACTGTCAACACGAATACCAGCAAGCTGGTCATGGCACAGATCAAAACTAGACTGCAATACATCGCAGGGTCCAGTAGTCTGATTCTCAACTCTCATGCGAGGAACATTCTCGAGGTTGAGAATATCGCGTTTGTTGACACAGCCATACACATGTGGATTCTCTTTGCAATATTGAGCCACAGACCCGCCAATTGCAGCACCAAGAGTGGCAGCTTCAATCGCTTCGCCGATACCGACAATGAGTCCGATAGGCATCGTGTGTGTTGTAGGAGGAGTATGCTCGGCTAATACGAGATGGGATGTTGGGTCGAGGATTGATGATTCAAGAAAGACTCAAACTGTTTTGGGGGTGGCTGAGAGAAATTGCCTCGCTAGATGCGATGACTCTAGTTTTATACCCCGTGTTCGAGACGATCTTGCTGAGCTTGATGGCAGCGGGCAGTTTGTGAAATGATCGGCACTGCCTGAGATCTCAAACATGCTGTTGAGTTTAAGCGAGGATAGTACTACAGCACAAGCTTATGCGGCTTAGCCTTGAGTGATCCCAGCCTCCGTACATGCGCGGTTTTGAGTGGGTATCTTGGGATCTGATCTGATCGCAATCTATCACGATCTAGGCGGGGACCCTGACTACCTGTGGCCACATACATCTGCCCCTGAAGGTACAAGACAAAGAGGCCTTTCGCATATAGATACTGCTTGCCTTGAGGCAGTAGTTGGGGATCCTCGTGCGTTAACAAGTATCCATGACCTACCTACACGTCACTACTCGTATCTGAAGGCTCATGACACAATCGATCTTCATTCTCAGCCCCATTATTGAACCTAGTCTGGTAATCGCCATAATGCACCCTTTCACTTCCTTCTTCCTTTCATTTGCGATCTTTTACTTTGCGATCCAGCATCAGAGAGGTTATATACGGCACCTCTTAAGTCTTTGCCATGTCATGATCCTTCTGGGCTGTTTGCGGACCGAAGCGCTTCAATCTCTGCCCCTGCCTCCTCGGCTATGGGTGCAGTTTGTCCTATCGGCTGCACTGCATACATCATCTACACTAATTCTAGAACAAGGACACCTTACACTAGAGAATCTATCGTTCAGCCGACGACTAAAGACCGTCGTCAGAACATGGGCCAACATTCGCAGAGTACCTCTGAAGGGAGAGGCTGGTAACATCCAGCATACGCACATTGTATCTATGTGGAAGGTTATACATATCTTCTTCCTAGTCATAACACAGAAAATCATCTCTTCTCTATTTTTTTATGCTCTCGTCAGCCTTAATATTCAGATGTCGGACTTTGGGTCAGTTAAACAAGGCCTCGTTCTACCTTTAGGGGCGAAAGACGTATGCCTCAGAGCTATGCTATCATTGCGGTGGATATGGGATACCTATTTCCTTCTCAACATATGCCACCACTTCCTGGCCTTGACCTTCGTTGCTATATTACGATGGGACCTACCTCAGGAGTGGCCACCATTATTTGGGTCCGTGGCCGACACATACTCACTATTACGCTTCTGGGGCGTTTTCTGGCACCGACTTCACACGAATGTCTTCGAGGTTTTAATGCCGCAAGTATTGATGAATGCTCTGCAACAAGCACGAGAGCCTAGGAGAAGGCGTTCTACAGCTTGGGAAAAATCACTCCGTGCACTTTGGATGTTCACGCTTTCTGCGCTGTATCACATAGCGGTGAACTGGGTCGTCCTAGGCCAGGGCAACACAGTTCACGAATTACGGTTTTTTCTCTCTAATTTTTGCATTTGCCTCATAGAGAAAATTACCGCAACTTGGTTGTGCAGGATACCTAGGAGTGTCACACTGAAACTCCTGGGGCATATTTGGGTTATCGCCGTATTTTTCTGTCTGGTACCTAATTGGAGGTATCCTCTGATCCTTGTCGAACTTGCTCAACACACGGGGATCTGACCAGAACTCGGGTATAATGGCGGATCCGAGGTTCTCGGGTGTGCCATTAGAGTTGATTCTTTAGCGAAAGTGTTTCAAAGTGTAGATACGGCCGCTCGAGGGCCAGTATGAAAATCCCGTATCTAGATTAAGCTAAAGGCTTATTCGCTGCTCATCCCACATTGTTGCTTCACGTGGTGCCCATGTGCAACTATTATATTCCAAATTCACCAATCGTTCCTGTCGCACCACTTTACGCGGGAAAGAGAAAGCTTTCGATGCCAAAAACGAGCGGAATAAAAACACGCGAGAAATCCCGTCGCTGTCGATAGCAAACACGTCATGGGAACCATCTTGCTAGAGGGTCCACCCTTGGTGAATCCTCTCTTCCCCGGTTCATCTTGTAGAACGCGGGGTGTTATTTGGGAGGGACAGAAGGCTGTGATTGGTTCGGCTGGTATGATAGAAGCGAGGTGCAAACACCCTTAGTCCGAAGTCTTAATAATCATCCTTCGAAAGCGCTTTTTGTTATCTAGAGGAAAGACGCTAGCTAGAGACAACTAAGGCCTCGTCGTCATAGCAGGCTTCCCGTCTCTAGGCATCATCTTTACTAACATCCGTCAATATGGAGCAGCGAGACACATTAGGAGCTGGAGGCCCGTCTAAACAAGAGGGCGTGAGCGCACGACCTGAGCCGTTCCGAGATGGCTTCGGAATTGTGAGCGGACATCAAGATTTGGATGTTAGTTCGGATGAAACTTCCGATACGAGCTCTTTCATCACGAAGATTCCACCATCACTTCTATACCGACCATTTCCCAGAGTCTTGAAGATCTATTACCAGTGGAATCTCGCGGGGTTCAGAATATTCCAGTAAGAGACTCCAGATTCCCTGCCCACTTTCAAGCAATTTAGTAGTCCTTAGCTGCTGAATGCCTACACGCGTTTTGTGGATGCTTTCTGGATACGGGAGATACTAAATTTGTCTCTAATAGTGTCTGTGGAAAAGATGAGCGCGATCGCATCTTCGCCGTTAAAATCCACAAGTCCTACCACTGGTCAAAGCCTCTGGGCATTTTCCCAGGACTGTATTTGTATAATGGGCCCAGCGCCAAAGACAACCTCATTGCTGCTTTCGGCCAAGAATCCTATGTCCGTGGGTTCTCGCTCACTACCGACTACATAGTTTATTTGCCCGGGGACGAATCAAACCGGTGGAAATCGGAGACTATGCGTGCGCGCACTACCCCTCGGCCAGACCACAATGTCTTGTTTCATTTCAGTCTCGAAGTCGGTTGCGAGAAGAATAGGCGCCGTGAGTCATTCGAGTGGAGGAAGGTTAAGAAGAGCGAAAGAGACGACGAGATGCAGAACGGTGGCTTCAAGCTCTTTTGGCTGCCTACAGATTCCAGGCAGAATTGCCTTACTGGTAGCAGCGGCCAGAGTACTGCAAACGGCGATGTTGAAAACAGGGTGGTAGCGATATTCTCATGGTATAGCTTCTTCGCTAGTCCCAAGCACCCGTTTGATCTTAAGATTATAGGAGATGAGAAGTTTGCTGAGCTGGGTGAGCGTTGTTATTTAATGATTCTCATCACAGCGCTGGGGCTGTGGTGGTTATACTCGGTGGGCAAGACACAACGGGGGGCAGTTGCTGTGGCTGAAAAGATTACAAGAAAGGGTAAAGAGGTGGTTTGACACCTTGAATTTGGACCTACAATTGGAAGAGGTTTGTCCTGTCGGCCATTCTGTGGGTCTTCGCGGTGTTTCGTGTGTAGTAAGGTAGCAATAACGAGACATTTTATTCGACATATCAACATTGCCTTGTTGTCTTCTGAGGATTGCAGCACGCAAGGTACGTGTTTGGACGGTACTTAGGTGGATCACCGCCAAGCCTGTCACCCCATACTATCATGCGGGCCAGAAAACTTCCGAACGCACTAGCCTAGGTAGGGTACCCGCCCCGAAACTACTAAGTACCTACCTAATGGTTTAAAAATAGATACTTTGACCTTTTATAATGTTTTTTTTCGATTCGTTTGCAGTCAATTTTCTTCAACGTTGCTATTAATATTTATTCTTTACGTTAGAGAGTCTCCGGCTAAACAATGCCGTATGCATATACAAGATGATATTAGTTGTTACAAGTGCAACTAAGAAATCTCTCTTTCGAAAGCACTCGCAAAGTCTATAATCCGCTAGACTAGGAATCGTGAAGCGAGCGTCTTGCTTAGAAGCTTCACAAAGTAGGTATATGTAAGTTTGTGGAAATGGAGAGTACCAAGGCGCAGAGTACGTATGCCCCTCTCTATAGATTGGATGGCTGGTGGCCATGATGTCTCTGACAATGCCTCCTACTCGGACCGCGCTTCTCTGAGCCTCTGAATTGTCCGAAGTTTGGGAGTAGAGAGGCACAAACCGACACTCTCTGTGTTATATATGCTTTGTTACCCGCTGGTATTGCATTGTGTTCGATGATTGTAGGCCACATGCGTGAGACGCGGTACACTCAAAAGCCATTAATATGGGGGGCAAGATGGAAAGTGAAAAGTGTACTAAAGTACGGTTAAGAACGGAGTAACTTATCTCTGTGGCTAAAACGCGTGGCTAAGTAAGTAGGTCAGTTAGGTATTAAGTACCCAGGTTGTACGAGTCGCCGAGGGTGGCGTGTCCCCCCTTACCTCCCTTTGCCCCCCTTTCTTACCTCACCCTGTTCGTGAATCGCTACGAGCCTTGAGATTCAGCAGACTAAAACAGTCGGTAGCAACTTGAAACCTTCATATTCATTTCTTGAATTCTACAAAGTCTTTCCGACGGGCAAGTTACAGACGAGTATGTTTTTCCTCTTTCACTCATCATAGATTGATAAATCCCTTGATGTAGAGAAACAAAGGTGATAGCCGGAATTTGCAATGGAATCCAAATATACAGCTAATAGTACTTGTTCTTCAGTCGAAAGCGAAATGCATCCGCTGTCTAGTAAGTAGACATCTCGGCATTTATATAAGTCATACGCTAACAACGTATCATGAATAGCCCAATCTCTCGCCCGGACAAGCGACTCAAGTCGCATAGCGGAGGCAGGATCCACCGATTCTGGATTTGAAATCATTCCTAGCTTAGGTGACAAGCCTTCCCCGCGACGACAGATAAATTTGCCTTGTATTCTCCTTGAGCCACCTGATCAGAAGCGTGTTTTCTTTGGGCGAGATGACGTACTCGACGTGATACGGGATGCCCTGGTACCGTTCAGCCAGGATAACCGAGACGTACAGGATCTGAGGCAATTTGCCCTTTGCGGCCTGGGAGGTATTGGCAAAACGGAAATCGCTCTCGAATTTGTACTCAAATACAAAGATGAGTTCGACGCTGTCTTCTGGGTCCGCGCCGATGAGCCAGCTAAGCTGGATGAGTGTTTCAAGGAAATCTCAATCAATCTTGGCCTCCAAACAGCTGAAGAAGCAACCAATCAGGTGGTGTCACGATCACTGGTTAAAGGCTGGCTTGCAAATCCAACTAAAGAATATGTGGCGGCTGGTGATGCCGATGCCACCGACATCTCGGTTAATAGAGCTTCTTGGCTCATCATCTTCGACAACGCGGACGACCCGAAAGCTATAGGTGATCATTGGCCCCTGGGTTCCGGGAGCGTCTTGATCACTAGCCGCGATCCGTTGGCAAAAAGTCTCTTTTCGAGCTACTCTTCGGGGCTAGACCTAGGGTCACTAAGTGATATTGATGGCGGAGCCCTCCTACTCAGACTCACCGAGTCGGACGAGAGTCTGGAACGAGACGCGGAAAACTTAGCGCAACGTATTTCGCGTAGCTTAGCTGGGCTACCTTTGGCCATTTCACAGATGGCTGGAATAATTCGTCAGAAAAAGCTTAATTTTCATGAATTTCTATCTATCTACGAGGATACCGGCGGGCGGGCACAACTGTATGGTACGAAGTACGATGCAAGCCCAAAGGCATATAGGTATAACATCGCTACCGTCTGGGCATTAGAGAAGCTCTCACTAGACGCCAAAGAACTTCTCAAAGTCATTTCATTCATGGACCCGGACATTATCCAAGAAGCCGTCCTGTTCGATGTTGTGGAGGCTATATTTGCTGATACATCGTTTGCCAAGCTGCGCTGTAGCAATGCCCGCACCGAGTTGACCCAAACCTCGCTTATTAAGCGCGACAAGAGACAGGATGTGTTGTCCGAGTACCGCATCTCCGTACATCGCCTCGTCCAGGACGCAGTCCTGTCGACGATGAGTAACGAAGAGATTACTTCCACCTTCACCATTCTTGTGAAAACGCTGTGGGAAAAATGGCCAACGGCGTTTATAGCACCAACGAAGTTCTCGCCGATTCTAGATCACAGGGAGAGCAACACGCGTTATCAAGTCGGTCGCTTTCCTACCTGCGCAGGGCTTTATCCGCATATAATTCGCCTTAAGCAACTCTGGCCACTGGCATCAAGTTCTACTAGGGAGACCAAGATTCGACTAGCCGCACTCCTTAATGATGCTGCCTGGTAAGCTTGTATACCCTACCTTTCGTTCTGGCCTGTAAGTAAACTTTTCCTCGTGATACATTCATTGAAAAACTCTTTAGGTATCAATCAGAAAGAGGCCGAACTCGAGATCTCGATGGCTTTTGGATACTAGCCCAAGCTCTGTGCGAATCCGTTCTTGGAGACGAGAGCAATACAATCCTCGCAGACATCCATTTCTCGCTAGGCTCAAATGATGCTATGATCAATCAGCACAGCTCTTCCCGTCATCATAAGGATGCATTTTTTAGCATACAAAAATCTATCTGTGAGAGCATCGCCCCAGACTTCGTTGACGAGCGTTTGGGACTTGCGTATGCCGAAATCGGAATTTCATATACTCAAGACAGACGCCTAGACGACGCTATTGAAGCTTATACGCGCGGACGAGAAATAAGAAGAAAATTAGGCAACACTGCACTATTATCACGGGATGCCAATCTGGCAATTGCGTACATGGATCGTGGTGATCTAGTACTTGCGGAAGAGATATTGACCGAGGGGTTAGGATTGACCGAATCAACGACTGGCGCCAAGGAGTCTCATCGGTATGTAACGAGATGAACCCCTTCTCTTCGTACCATAATGTTCCATGACACGACGAAAATTCCATGTATGACCAAAGATCAGATAAACTCCAACTAAGTTGTTTTGATGCCATATATAGAGCCGCACGGTTTAGATCCGCGGTCGGCAATCTCCGCTCCCTACAAGGCCGTCTTGACGAGGCATACCAAGAACACTTCAAAGCCCTCCAGCTCTATATCGACACAGTTGGTTGGACAAACCAGAGAACAGCCGAAGCGAGACACAAGGTGGCGGAACACTTTATTCGAATGCAGCGGTATGATGAGGCGATGTAAGTAGCACTTTTGCCCTGGCATAGTTCTAGCGTTCCACTTCTCTAGGCGGATAAGGGGCTGACCAAGCGACTGCTCTTCTTTACTTCCTAGCACAATGATCAATGAGGCGCTCAAGATCTGGGACTATGATGCTTCGGTGTATAAGCCGGAACTAGCTCGCACAACCTTCCTTAAGGCTCGGCTACTGGAGCAGCTCGGAGAGACGCAGAAGGCGAATATTGCATTCCAAGCAGCACAGCGTCTTCGAGATGATGTTGTACCTAACGATAAAAGGGATGTTAGAAGCCTGGAGCCGGAGGATTTTGATTGCCTTTTAGCCTTTTGGTCTAGGTGAGGGATGTGTGCACGAGGGTAATCTCGGTTTCTTTCAATTCACCTTCCATCGACGCCTTACGGGAAAACGGAGGCATGCAGCAAGATCTCTATAGACGCGAAGAGGTTTGAAGCTCAAAGTGTAATCGTAGATACATGGATTGAATCCAAGGCTATTAGCGAGATCCTAAGCATAAAGAGCTATTTCTAAAACTGTCTTCGTTCTTCCAAAAGTCCGACTCATTTTAATACAGCGTATCGTCGTACTGTCATGCGTGCTTCTCTTTTGTCTTTATCTCCTAGCATGAGCAACGTATTCTCCCCCTTGCACAACGATCGGACCTATGTTAGTAGTTTTCCATCCTTGTTTTATTATTCCATACATCCCACCTAAATCTTTCTAGACGTGGCCGGACGCGTTACAGACGTATTGATCTACGTTTCAATATTTTACTACGCGCACCCTTGTGATTGAGTGTAGAAATCCCCTTCCTAATAAGCAATGTTCGACTTAACGTTAGTATCTTAACCTTGCTAATAATGAGCTGGCCCCTTTTTAAAACTTCAGATAAATTATTGTTGAAAAGATACTGCTTTACCAAAAACAGTGGTACGGCTTCGTTGTTATTATGATCAAACCGATTACAAAATTGAAATAGGAAACTACGAGAAGGAAGAAGATTTCTTGAGAGCCTCCAAAGGAGGATTTCCATCAGCTTACTATATAATAAATCTTATTTTAGAGTACCCTAGATTCTCAATCACGTTCCCTTGTCCCTCTCATAGCCCGCGTTGCTTTGATATGAGATCACTAGGCCTATCTGCTAGTACTACTGCCTTAATCCTAACAATACGATGTGTTTCTTTTATCGAATTGGTCGTTGTATCACCACCGATAGAAAGTATGAATGAGTCCTCGGAGGCCTTGCCAATAGACTGGGCTGATGTAGAAATCGTCAAGTACCAGTTGACAGGTTGTACTAGAATTGAGTCTAGCACATTCCGAATCGCATCATAACGAATTATTATCTGACCATCGAAATTGGACCTTACAAGTTCCCGGTTGCCGAAACGCGGATCGAGGCGACCCTCGCATGCTTTTATGATCCTGGATGGTATATTTGCATGTATTTTGGTATGGTATCTCCCATTCAGGCCGATTTCGAGGAACGAGATGGAATTATCCGAGAGGTTTTGCCGCAACATCATAGCACCCTCTGCTGGCGTAGTGATTGTTATATCCCTCTCGTCTCGCACAGCGGCTATGTACGTCTTTAAGAACGATTAACATTAAACAGCCATGACAATAAGGAGGGAGAAACAAACATTTGGGTGATTTAGTAATATTTTCTGGACGTCTTCGAGCTTTGCTGGCGCTTTCCAGCGGATGGCAAGAGTCACGCTCTCGGCATTGCCATTATTGCTAGTTTGATTTGTATCGACGTAGGCGCCTATGCAAAATGCCAGCCTTAGTGAGGTGCAGGAGAGAGCGACAACGTCCTCCACAGTAGTGGCACTTGCTACAGCCTGGGCACTGAGAAGACCCGCGCACAAGCCCTGAACACCTCCCCTAGCAGCGACACTTTCTAGCACATAATTGTGACTAGCAACTTCAGAGAATTCAATGAAACCCAAGTACTGTGCTACGTGAGTGAGGATTGTGAGCGGTACAACTAGAATGTTGCGTCTTTCGTGGTAAATATGTTCCTTGGCCGTTCCAGATAACAACTCTTCTAGTTGTTTAACAGCCACTCTGCCGTCAATGATGTTGAGGGTGGGATCCTGATCTGTCATCTCAGTCCATAGTGAATTAAGATCATGGAGTGCTTCGATCAAGGGTCTAAAAAGAACAGCTTTCCTATGAAACTCCTCCTGTAGCTGTAGAATCTGAACTTGAGTTGGTAATGGTGTTAAGGACCCGAATGTGATAAGAGAAGGTAGCGTCGCCATCTTCTAGGGAATATTAATCGATCTTACTCCCTTTCTCTTAGGATGATTGAGGTAGATGGCTGAGTAAGGTCTTAAGTTGTTGAATAGTCTATACCGACGTCCACGAAATAGAGGGATATGATTCATAATGTTATGTCAATTCATTCTACGAGTACTGTAGATTCAGGCTTCTGCTTTACCTCGAAGTCCAGTTTCGGTAATTTATACAAATAAGACCTATATGTAAGTACCTGGAAGAATACAGTTTTGGCTTACCAACTTGAGTTGCCTCTTACTGTGTCGCGTTCTCGCAAAGCGGGAATGATGCGGGAATGCGATGTCTTATGGTAAGCACGCTCGGTTATCTACAAGATCTCCTTGCTTACTCGTACTAGATGCTTTGTGGCGTAGGCTTATTAAGTTAACCCTTTATTTAAGCTTTAAACTTCTCACTTTCACCATCACGATTCTCAGGTATACTCCACTGTGGAGTGACGCGGGGAAACGAGGGTGATCGGATCTACCCGTCATCGGCAGATGGATAGTGATATGTTGAATAAGTCTCTGTTTATGTTGAAAGTACGAAGACTCCCCGCTCAAGTGCTGCGATTTCGTTAATATGGCCGTACAATAAAAATACAATAAAATAATTAAAAATGAAGTCTCACATATTATAATTGCAGCTGGAAAGGCGGCCCACTTATGGACGAGTATATGCTGATCTTGAGTCGTCCGTAAGTAGCTTTACCCCAAGCCAAGTATTCCTGTACACGATGCAGCTAGATCCAGACCACCCGCACTATTTAATGAATTCCTATGTGCTGAGGGGTTCTCCCTGCGCACTCATTTTTGCCTATGCCTTCAGTCCAACGAGTATTAAAAGATTCTTATTGAATAATGGCAGTGCAGAAAGTTAGGAGGCCCTATTTTGGGCTCAGGGGTAAATGGCTCACTTTTTGGATAACAGTAGGCGTCTACGCATTCTACTAGGCCGCATTTTCACTGACCTAGTATACAGGTGGCCTGCGCAACTGATATGAGCTTATTTGGTTACGATCAGGGAGTGTAAGTTTGATCTTTAGTTAGACTATAGAATAACAGGATAACTAACGCGTTAAAACAGGTTTAGTAAGTCACACCTATAAATCTATGATGCTCGCGGTCTTACCTACACTTCAGGCGGTGTTGTAATTACGCAGGACTACCTCGATGTTCATGACCTTAACGGCCCAGGGAAGACCAATACGCGTTCGATCGTCACGTCTATCTACACAATTGGCTGCTTTTTAGGGGCACTGCTTGCCTTCTCTATGGGTGAGAAACTTGGTCGCAAAACCACAATTATTATTGGAACTGCTATCATGACGGTTGGAGCAATTCTACAGGCATCTTCTTTTAGCGTTCCCCATATGATTATAGGCCGTATTGTTACTGGGTAATTGAATACCAGTTATGCCGCTCTAAGCTCGACGTTACTAATTTCTCACTCAGCATTGGCAATGGGATCAATACGGCTACGGCGCCCGTATGGCAAACTGAGACATCAAAGGTCGGTAATCGCGGTAAACTCGTGGTTTTCGAGTTATGTATGAATATCTTTGGGTTCATGTTAAGTAATTGGATAAATGTAAGCTTCGTTGAAAAGGGATTGCTGCATGGAATAAATACTGACTGCTTGATAGTACGTAAGCTAGCTGCCCTAGCCTTTTTTTTTGGGAAGCATCGCCGCAAATGGTCATTACTCAAACTAATGTCATTCCTAGGGACTGTCGTATGTCGGAGGCCCTATCGGTTGGCGACTTCCATTAGCAATCCAGCTGGTATTTTGTGCCATTCTCTTCAGCACTGTACCGTGGCTCCCTGAATCCCCAAGGTATCTAACAAACAACACTTCGTTAAATAACTCCTGTCTCATAATGTCATTAATAGGTGGCTTCTTGCGCATGGAAGATTAGACGAAGCTACTCCCATTCTAGCCGACCTTGAGGATAGAGCGATCGACGATTTAACCGTTGTCGCCGAGCGCCAAGAGATCATATTCAGCATAGAGTACGAACGCAAAAACGCTATCAGATGGCGAGATCTACTCCGCGGCCGGACGGCGGCAGGAACTAACACAATACGACGACTTGTTCTCGGCGCCGGCACTCAGGCTTTTCAACAACTCGGCGGGATCAATGTCATGAGGTAAGTATGGGGCTCTAGAGAGTGTTGAGGACTTTGTAATCAGATGCTTAATCGTATTATTAGTTATTATCTGCCTACGCTATTGATAGAGTCTATCGGCCTCGAAGACAAGATGGCAAGGTTAATCGCCGCCCTCGCATCCGTTTCGTATCTCTTCGCCTCTTTCATTGCTGCTCCAATGGTTGAAAAATTCGGAAGACGTGTGATGATGCTTGCCTCGACCTTCATCCAATTGATCTGCTTCATCCTAATCACAGTGCTCATCTATTTTACCCAAAAACCTGGATATCCGTTTCAAACCGAGGTTGCTAAAGCTACGGTAGTATGGTTCTTTATATACTATATTGGTTTTGGCCTTGGAATGCTCGGAATTCCGTGGCTTTACCCGACTGAGATCAATAGTCTGCCTATGAGGACGAAGGGAGCAGCGTTGGCGACAATGACCAACTGGCTCACAAACTTTCTTGTGGTTGAGGTCACTCCAATCGGCATACAAAATCTCGGATGGAAATTCTATGTTATTTGGGCCGTGGTTAACGCTGTTGCATTACCCACCATCTGGGCTTTCTTCCCAGAAACGGCTAATAGAACGCTGGAAGACTTGGATGCATATTATCGTGAGAACCCTCCCCTGATCGTTGTTAAAGAGAAGGACGCTATTTCCGTTCGCCGACCTCGGAAATTCGCTGTGAGACGAAACCTTGATATTAGAGAGGTTACGGGAGCAGGCCCGAACAAGGGTTCCGCTCAGTAGAACAACGATGTATATTTTCGTCAAGAGGACAGTTTAGAGGTGCCGGAGCTGAAGGTTAAATGCGGAGTACCGAGCTGAAGCTGTGATTCATCCAAACTACTTTGTTATCGATTTCCATGGGTCATAATCTATGATTGATATAAAACGGCGTATGTATGATACGGCGACTTGGCGCAAATTCTACGAAGATCTTAAAATTGAATACAGAAACAGTGAATGGCTTCCGCTCGTCGCTCATGAAATAGCTACTTCTCGAACAATATAAGTTTGGCATTTCAAGTTGCAACATCGCACAACCAATTGGAGGAAAATCATGCTGGACCCCATTGGCAGCAGAAGCCCAAAAGGAATTTTGTTTTCGTTAATAGTTATCTATACTAACATAAGGAACGTAATAGGCGTCACCTAATATTTATTATTAATGACCGGGATACGTAAGGGGGTCTCCAAGCCATGGTATGCAGGCCACCACACGAAAGCATATTCCAAATACCAATTATAAGTACACAAGAGCTGCTTGATTTATATGACTTGCGGGAGTCCGCCAAAGGACCACAACTCCTATTTTAATCCAATTGACCCTAACAGGGCGCAGCTTTTGATTGGCTTGGCCTATACGGTTGGATTTGCTAATCGCGCTTATGACGAGTTGAGCGGACTTTTTAACTTTTTAAGGAGACTAGCGTTACCCATGTGCGGAGTTCGTCATCCCCGGACATTAATAGCACCCTAAACCCGTCGTTGCGGGAGTTCTGGCGTCCGCGGAGCTCACCGGGTCCTCGGGTTCCGTGAATTATGTATATAATACGACATACGAGTAGGCATCCACGACCACGATAGGGTGGGGAAGCCAAGCAGATTCCTTGTTCACAAGGGTATGCTTTACATACCTTAGGCAAGCCGCGCATAGGTAATGAGTGTTCCTATGGTCCCCTTCTACCCTATGGCTAATTACGCCCATCCTAAGGTAAAGCGAACAAGATGAAAATAGGCCCATGGCTAAACACTGTCGAGAACTATTGCCCCATACACGTAATATGTCAAATACCCGCGCTAGACAAGGCTTTAGGGATGGGCTAGTGGATACTAGGTAAGGGGATCTTCCCGGTGCAAGTTGCTTCAGGAACGATCTGTTTTGCGATGTAGCTAATGGGTTAGCGTGCCAAGAGCAGGCGTGGAATTGGTACAGTACGTGCTTGACAAGATTCACACATCCTCGACGGTAGAAAGGACGCCTTTTGAACAGCCTACAACCAAGTCCGCGTAGGGATAAACTTAGCAAAGCTATACAGGGTTCTTACTGGCCGAGAGATCCGAGTATGATGACTCCATCTATTCAAAGCTCATGGTTCCCGATATGATGTACCATAAATATAAAGGTTTTCGCTCTAGCTTACATACGAATGTATATCTATCATCTATCTAGTCTGTACGTCTAATTTCACGCTTCATCCATCCCTATACCTAGCGGAATCTCAAATTTGAAACTTCAAGCAAGAATCATGTACAGCGCAAAGGTCCTTTTGCCTGTGGCCGCTCTTGCGGCTACATCACTGGCCCAGAGCCCTACTACCACGAACGCAGCCTGCCTGTCGAGCTTGGCTCAGTTCACAGATGCTCCCACGCCTGCCCCCGCTCTAGTCTCATACTTGCAGACCCTCGTGGGCACTGGCCCGGTCACTGCCCCCGGCCATACCACCGCACTCCCCGATTTTACCCTGGAGGATCCGGCCGGCTACCAGGACTTGATCTGCAGCATCGCCGGTGAGCTTCCTGCGTCACTCATCCCGGATTTCCAGAGCTACGGCTCCGGACTTCTGAGTTACGGTAGTGTACACATTAGTCAATATGGTAAGTTCTTCTTGGAGTTATATGCCTAAAAGCGATGCTTAAGATAGCAATGATTGACTCTAAGCCTTCAGACGCTTACATCACGAACTGTATTACCACTGGAGAGGCGGCCTCAACCCTAACAAGCGAGCTTCATTCTATGCTTCTTGGCACTGGCGGCCTTTGCGAGTCGTCCATAGCCACAGCCACAGCTACCCCCACGGGTTATTCCAACGGCACATACCCAACGGGTACCGGTTCCATTCCCACCTCGACCAGCTCGGGTACTCTGATCCCCACTGCCGCTGCTGCCCGACCCACTGGTGCCGTTGTCGGCGTGGCTGCTATCGGTGGCCTTCTTGGTGCTGTTGCCTTGCTTTAAGCGACTATGGTTTTGGTTAAGGCCCAACAGTTTTGTGCTTGCTTTAGCATCCTAACGCGCATGTAGGAGCGCATCTGTTGAACTAGGCCAATTTCTTGATTCAGCACACGTTTATTGGGGAAGATGTGAAAAGGGGTAATAATATGTTTCATGGTTGCACGAGTGTTTAATCGGACCGTTTCCCGCGTTAACCCAAGGCACGCTAGTGTGTTTTTATTGTATTTATAAAAAAATAAAATCAGAAAAAGAGTCTGTAAAACAGAAGACTCTTGGTATTCGTTGATCTTAAACAAGCCGTATATAAAGGCGTATTACGAAGTCCAATTGGTTGAATCTGAGATATCGGGAACTCTAGCATTCCCCTTTCAAGCAGGTAGACTATAAATAGTTGAGAATAGACGTAACAGTCGCATTAATCGAGAGCAGAGTCCAACTTAGGCGTAGATGTCACAAGGTAGATCGCCGAGAATAAGACTTTAACAGATACGATGGCACGAATATACTAAGTGTTGAGAATCTCCAAGTGTCGCGACCCGAACACGATTCTTTGATAGCTGATGCGATTTGCTGAATCTAGTCGGCTGCAACAATGCTTGAAGCTCTCATGAGTCCCGGGGAGAACGGGCTCGACAAGGAACAGACTGTCGAATGCGAACACGAATGCGATGACTATTTCATGCCCTCAGAAGATGGAGTAGGTACAAGGGTATAATGAAAATTCACTGTAGCATCTAGTAGACTAATAGGAGGAAGCATAACTTCTACATTTCGTCCCCTGGAGAAATTTCTCTGTAATGAAGAAAGGTCGACTGTCACGAGGATATCAAGTGAGTGATACATGAAATTTCTAGCTACAGTTAGCTGCACCGCCGACGATAATTAGCCCAAAAAGAACCACCCGAGTGCACCATCTTCACCACCTTCGGACTAGCTATGAAGATCGCCTATCTAAAAACTGCCGGGCATACTTGATTCCGCTTTGGCCGCTCTCTCTGTTGGTTTCTAATGTCACTCGGCTGTCTTGGCATAGCTCGGCGCCCCGGCCCTAATAGACCCCAATCGGCACGGCGTCTCCACTAGGTACTTAGTGTTCAGGGTCCAGCCACCGGAACGGTCCGGTAGAAACCCGGTTGCTTCAAGTATGTTGACAGGGTGGATAGTCAACCACCCAAACTAGGAGATATATCTATGTGGCATCAGCGGTGTTCAGGACCTCCTCCCACTCACGGGGCCCGCCCGGCGTCTTGTTCGTCAGCCCGCAGTTGTAAGCATCCCGGTATCGTGGTATCAACTATATGTCATGATATAGAACTACTTTCCATTCCAGGAAATGATCTAGGACCATATTTTGTACCTCTGATAAGGCTTAAGCCCTCCTTTAAACGAGTAGTGGACCGCGTCAATGTTGATGCTGAAGGAATTGCACACAGTCTTAGATGAATTAGATGGATCTACGACCAAGCGCGTCCTCACGCTTCGGATGGCCTGGCGCTCAGCTCGGGCGATGAAATGTGAAACTGGGTGCGAGTGAGAAATCTCAAGGCCGCCTAGGTAGAATGAGTTAGATTTGCGTAGGCGGTAGTCAATTTCGCCTACACACGAACGATTCGCTGGTGACTAGGTGGAAGCACCTACGTATCGCGTGCGTGAGTACGGAATCCGGGGAGCAACAGAGCCTTAAGCATGCAATACAACATACAGATCTTCGTAGGTTTCTAGGCCGGCATCCACGACTCACCGTTATACCTAGGTAGATCAAGTAGGAAACAACGATCTGCGCTTCTATTGCTCTTGATGCGATACTGATAACCGATGTTATAGCGACAGTAGTGTGAGAGTACTTCGCACCGCTCGGGTGTCTGAGTTCTCTACGCAGATAAACAATAACTCCTTCGCCAGTTTATATGCGGTGCATTATTCTGGGATGCTAGCTTAGGGTTCACTCGAAGATCATATTGCGGCTCCAGCCACTCTTCAAAAATCCGGTATCCAAATAACCGGCAAGCCCCCCTCACGCCAGATCATAGTTACCCGTTGGTTTCGCCCTTCTATAGCTTTACCGGCTACGCTGCCTATAGCCGAAGTAAAGCCACGCTTTGCTCTTTCTCAGATTCTCACTTACAAGATGATATGCTATAGCACATCCGTGAGACTCGAGAGTTCATTTACGTACCATACTTTATACGGTATTTTAACTGAAGGCTTCGAAACAAGGGACAGAGTCGTATCCAGACTAGTTAGACCTCTTAAAGGGAGAGATAAGCCATAACCCCTCAATTACGTTGTTGTGAGAAGCATCGAGAGGCTGGATAGCAGGTTGGATAATGAAACAGCTCGGGCTATTGAGCTGTACTCTCGAGGCCTGACCAGCGCTATCTTAACCATCGAGAGATTTCCCAAATGAAATGAAGTCAATATATAAGGAGAAGATCGTAGTATTGATGGGAGTCGATAGCCATGGAGGCTATTGCAGGCTAGAATCTAGAACTAAGAGTAGGCTGTTTATATGAAAAATCAACGAATTTAAACTTAAATCCACCTTAGATAATCAATCTAGTCCCCTGGCCAGACCTCCCGCACCGTATCAGTAACCAAATGTTAAATACGATTAGTTATGGGATCTAAGTCTACAATAAGAAAACACAAGACCAGGAGTAGGGAGAAAAGGGGGGGGGTTAGCTCAAGCCTAGTGCAACACATGTGATGGTCGACCATGGCCTTAAATGCTGTCACCTCCACGGGATATCTGAAAGCTGTATATCAGTTCTGAATGTTCTAGCCTAGATGAACGCGGACCGGATCTTCCGGTATGATGGCTTATAATAGCACCAAAGATGCTACACACGTTGCATCCGGGCCGGCAGACCAAACCCATCCCCGGTAGTATATCCGCCGATTTTTTTAACTTTTGAATACTAATCACCCTGCTATTTAATTTTCTTCTCGTCTTGTTTTTTTACGCATATCTTTTTAGGCTTCGAGAAGAAAAGGGGGCTCCAGGCTATGGGAGTAGCCCTCGGTCCTATAAACTCTAGTTTGAGGCCTCCAGATCAAGTATCCTCGTAAGACATAGTATATAGTAGTGCTCGCTAGTATAAATAACTGATTTTATTGATTTTCTTTTTACCAAACGAGTGTCCATTTATTCCATCTTCAAGTGCGATCTCCCAGTCTCACCACCACCACCTAACTAGCCCCAACTATCTCCTAGCAATCTTTAATGCCCCTTATCTCGTTGCTGAGCGTCCTATCGAATCGCTATACTTCCCTCCATCTACTGGAAGAACCAGTTAACTGTGACTCGGCCCTCATCTAGGGGAGCAATGTCGTCGAAGATAGCCGGCGAGACATCAATGCCATTTGTACCGCAGCCGGGGCACAGGTCAACAACCTGTGCGGCAGTCTGGTGGCCATTACCCTGGATGGTGATCCATCGTCCACAGTTGGCGCCGTTAGCGTAGTCGGCGCTGTTGAGAGCCACAACTGGGGAACCGTCGTTGTCGGTCTGACCACAAGCACCGAGGCCCTGTGAACACATGAATCGTTAAGATAATGAATAGTAAGATTGTATATAAACATGACTTATAGTATTTGAAAGGGAGCGGTAGAGGGTTTCGCTAGGAAGACTTACAGGGTGAAACCAGGTCATGTCACCAGTACCAGCAGCGGCAACGGAGCTTGTGAAAACTGCCACGGCAGCGAGGATCATGTTCTTGGAATACATTGTGAAGGTTGGGTGGTATTGTTTTCTGGAGTGTAGACTCTTGATGATGTTCCTTGATGCGAATTGTGATGCTCTGTTGATTTTCGTCGATGAATGCGTGGATATACGCTCACCTTTATACTCGTTCATGGAGAACGCCTCTGAGAACTTCATAATGGAGCTTCCGGGTTCGGAAAATGGAGCCTGCCATCGTTGGCGGTAGCTGGCGTCATGTCGAAGCCTTAGTACCCGCAGAGCTACGGTTCCTACGTCACTTGCAGTACACCGGCTGTGTCTGCTATAGTGTGTAGGCTGATCGAATGATCGACACGTTGAAGCCTTGTGCACACAGTAGGGATTCGCTTTGTCAACTAAAAAGGCTTGGGCCGCATATAAGCCATATCACCTCAGACACCGGTCTTGCTGCAAGTAAGAGGCTATGGCTGCCTAGCTTTGTAGCACGGGCGCTAAGTAGTTATCCCCAAACATAAATCGTAGAGTTGATATTCAAGGGGTTTGCCTCTCCGTTGACCGAGCGTGTCGCTGATGAATATCTTATTATTGCCGGGCTTAGTTCCGGCATTGAAGTATTGACCGCTTCCGGTCATCCATAAACCGAAGGCTCGAACCACGTTTTAGGAGGAGAGGTAAGCGGGCTAGCTCGTCCTCTCGGGGAGCTGGTATGGTTCTCATCTTTTCATAATATTCCACAATTGTAAGGACTCACATGTGCCGGCTTGAGAGAAATGAATTTTAAGAATGAGTCTATGAGATTCTGATGTGAGATTTGGGAGCGAAACAAAGGATTTGGTATGGGAATGAAGCTGAAACCGAATTGCTAGCGAAATACGTAGTTACGTGGTAGTAAAATTCTTCGTAGGTTGATAATCAACCAATTAGGATGATGTGTGGCGTAGAGCCGCAATATACTTGAATCGCCATGGGCGAAGCCACACGGATAGCGATGTCAGGTATTATGCTATCTAGACAGCAAATTGGCGGGTAACAGCGGCACGTGGACGAGAGACATAATTACCGGAGCCAGATGTTACCTCCCAGCTTATCCCCAGAGGTTTGGAAATTAGCACGTCAGCAAATCAGACCGAGCATCCGTAACCTGCAAGAGTTTGCGAAGACGTAAGCGTATCCTACATTTACTAAGGTTTTGTGTCCTATTAGGGCTGTGCTGACCAAGGCTCTTGTTCGGGCTCACTCTCATGATTTCCCAGCTTAGAACACAATTCAGCCTCCTTCCAAGACCAACTACTCACATTTCTGTTACGGAATAGAAATGTAAAATTAATATAATTTGTAGCTTAGGCTTGTGGCACTACCACATCCAACGGCGGCCTTGATCAAAGAGGCAGGAGGATGGTTGCCATTATTCATGCCACTGTCGTCATTGTTCTCACGCTGCTTAGTCTGACATTACCAGCTCGGCGAGAGAGTTTCGGGTGATGAGCCGAATATTGTTGTAATAACTTGGAGGAATGTGTGCATCTCATTTATTACCTATGGTCATTGATTCTGGAGTAGAGAGAGTTAATACATAGAGCTGTATGGAATGATGAAGGCTTCGTAGCGAAATTTTGAGAGTACTAAACTATCCAATACTTTAGTCCTAGGAAACAACTAGACTTCAATCTTATTTTAAAGTCCTGATACAGTAATCAAGCCACGACTGATCTGCAGGTTAATATATGCACGCTCAAATAGGAAGCTAAGCTATAGTATTATGAACCTTGTTGCCACGTCTTCAGCTAGTAGCCTGAGGCTATGTCGGGATCAGTAATCATGATAGAATGATTAGCAAATGACCAAAAACATAAATTGAGATAGCAAGTAATCATCAAACATTGGTATGGTCATTTAAGGAAACGGATAGGATTTAAACATCTTTCTTTGGGTGATTCGAACGGGAAAGAGGGATAACAGTACAAGAGCTCTGCTAGGTGCTATGGTTGATAGTTATAATATCCGCGTCTATGAGAATTGTTCAATGAATGCGTTCCCTTACGGTTCAGAGGTTGTGACTGAATATGTTTATCAATTCAAGAGCTGATAATATAGTATCTGCGACTAGTAGTGCAGCCGCAACTTGAACATTCAATTTCTCGTCTTGTGGACTTCTTAATCCTATAGTATATACCGTTCATCTCTCACTCTATAGCCCTGATTATACCTAGTATTCAGCTACTGCTACTCCTTCCGTGTATCATATGCGGATGCATGCCGATTTCCTTGACATCATAGTGCGAGTGCCGGCATAATATTCTATTCTAAAAAGATAGATTTGCTCTTAAACGTGACTTTCGACGTTAGTGAAATTGTTGTTTTCTAAAATCTTGGATAAAGCAAAATCATAATACTAACTGGTTGGTGTATTTTACAAGACTCGATCATGCGCTGCTACGACGTAGGGAGAAACTAGTAAATACGGCGATACTATCGCGAGGTATGTAGGCGAAGAAACTGCTGCTGTATATAACATAGCACCTAAGAGGGCGGGGCGGGTTTAGAAGACTTTCATGGTACAACACCAATCTATCACCTATTCCAATAATATAGCCCTTAACTAGGCACCCAGGAGGAGATTTGGGGAAAGACTGATTGCGTAACTTCTCATAGTTAGCTACGATGATCTATCTATTCATTAATAGAGACAGACTTTATAGTCAAGCCACTTTATGCACACGAAGTGTGGCTTGTGGTACTGTGGCTGAAAAAGCAGGGGGAATTTTGTTACGCGTCAATTTTAATTTTCCTCTACAGCGTAAATTCCATTCTTTACTTCTTGGAGTTACTGTTCTATTCAGGTGCCTGACTTCTAAGTGAAATGTCTAGAAGTGCTAAATAAAGGTATTTAGGTTTCAGGGAATTGTGTCGTGTTGATTGACACCTTTTGCTTCAGTGTCCTAAGAATTTGTATAGCTTCGCAGAACCTTTATTTTTCTTTTCTACTTTTAATAGACTACGTTCCCCCCTCCCCCTCTAGTGGTCCTCTAGGGATAGCCGGGTCTCGACGCGCAGATATCACAGCCTGCTTCAATCGCTCGTTGATTTACAAGCTCCTAATTGAAAAAAGTGCCATTGTGATCCCCAGCACAAGCGTGGCTGGCTCCGACACTCTTTTGGCGAGACTGCAAGCGAGAATAGGACACTGCGCAGGTGCACTAAACGAGTTGGCGAAGAATACGGGGACCCCTCCTATTATTTCGCACTATCTCCATCTGACCTTACTCCTGAAGGCGGAAGGACGAACACAAGAAGAGAGCTTTGAGAGTAGTTGTCGCCGCCGAAAGACTGATGGTCATGAAACGAAAGCAACGATCTTCTATCAGCTATGTGAAAAGGTGATGCTGCGCTATTATGCCATTCAGTAACAAGCTTGAAAGTTGGGGATGGGTGAAGAGTATCGAGGGGATGCGATAGGATGTCCATATGTTGGCTTGGTACACGACCAACAATTATACATATGCGTAATTGGTTATAGCCAAGACCGACTCCCTTATCACCGACATGAACGAGTCGACCCCGACGATTATAGAGTAGTATTGATAGGACTCAAGCCTTGGGCGAAAAGCCGATAGCGAGGGGGAAAGGCATTTATTTATTGGGAATGAAGGGATGCGTTGCTGGGTTTAGATGCCAAGCATGTGTGCTGCCAAATAAAAGCGACGCGAGACTCCAGCTCCGAAACTCCGGTAGCAATGCAAAACTGCGTTACTCCAACCTCCATCCGAAAACAGATATGTAACAACAGGAATACCATGACATCGGAGTGACGGTATCGCCGAAACTACCGATATTTCCCCGCAACGCTTGAAAATGCAACATCAAGGTTACTAAGTCCCCTACCTCCTTCGCGGCCACGCGCTCCCGTCGCGGTCGTGCTCCTGGTAAAATGCCAATGCGCATGTGTAAGCCGTTCCGCTGCTATCGGAGTCGTTGCGACCTAGCTGGCGGCATACCCGGGGTGCGGCGTCTATGATGGGTCTCGGAGTTCGTCAAGATGATGTAGGGCGATTACTGAGGTTAGTGCGAAGCTCTGAGACATGAGGAGATTTGGCAAACATGTCTAGAAGTATAAAGGTAGCGCTATCCGTCGATGGAGAGAACAAGATTCCTGGATCCAAGACATCACTACAACAGCACCTACGAAGCATCCTCTACCCTACATTCACCGCCTAACAACAGGGCTTACGCCTCAACGAGAACCATCGTCACTATTATCGTTTCAGACTTCTCAATTCATCACCATGCCGACCTTCACAGTATTCAAGGGTAACGAATCGGGTGTTCCCAAGAAAGAAACCACCACCAGACCCGACGAACTCACTGGCGATGAGGTATTCATCAGAATCACAGCCTCTGGCGTTTGCGGAACAGATCTGCATCATGTAAATCATCCTGGCCCGTGATAGTCTGATGAAAAGCCCGATACTAACCAACTCACAGAGACATATGCATATGGGACTTGGCCACGAGGGTGTTGGTGTGGTCGAGAAGATAGGCCCTGACTGCAAGACTCTAAAACCAGGCGACCGAATCGGCTGGGGCTACAATCACGGCTTCTGCGGGCACTGTGAACAATGTCTGAGTGGAAACGACATCTACTGCGTCGAGCGCGCCCTGTACGGTGCCGCAGACTTGGACCAAGGCAGTTTCGGCTCTCACGCCGTGTGGCGCGAGAAGGCCTTGTTCAAGATCCCCGACAACATGACTGACATCGACGCCGCGCCCCTGCAGTGCGCCGGTGCAACTGTCTTCAGCGTCCTCCACAGCTTCCAGACACAGCCTACTGAGACGGTCGGTATCATGGGTGTCGGTGGCCTCGGCCACCTGGCCATTCAGTTCGCCGCTAAGATGGGCTGCCGCGTTGTCGTGATCTCAGGGTCCGAGGCGAAGCGGGACGAGGCGATGAAGCTCGGCGCCCACGAATTCATTGCTACTCGGGGCAAGACCGAGCTCAAGGTCGAGAAGCCCATCAACCGCCTCATTGTTACAACGTCCTTCCAGCCCAACTGGGCACAGCTCCTGCCTATCCTAGCCCCCCGCGCCACAATCTTTCCCGTCAGTGTCGCGGCTGGCAATTTTGAGATCCCATACATGCCTATGCTCATGAACGGTATCACTGTCCAGGGATCCCTTGTGGCAGGTCGAATCGTCCACGAGCGCATGCTTCAGTTCGCGGCCCTTCATCAGATCAAGGCCGTGATTGAGGTTTTCGATATGACGGAAGAGGGCATTCTAGATGCCATGGAGAAGCTGGACCAAGGCAAGGTTCATTTCCGGGCAGTACTCAAGCCGGTTGCTTAAATACCAGATGACTAGGGAATACTGCATGATAGACACGGGGTACGGGATATGAACATGGGTTGCATGGGATCGGATGCATACATAGACTTGGCATTGGGCAAACGGACAGGGCATATAGAGGATTCATCATTTTGTATAATACATATCATGCTTTTTCGCGTTCTCATAACAACATGGAGTTCATCTGTTTCAATAATCACAAAATGTCTACACCAACGCGACATAGGGGCCATTGCACACACATGCACTCATCGGTACCGAAATGTTCGTCTATCAATGCCGGGCTCCTAAACCTGGGTCTATGTTAGATTGCTTCGAAAGCTAGAAGAGTAGGTACCCTATTATCCACCAATACACCCCCTAGTTCTCCCAAATATCGCGGTATAGACCTCAGCGTATTGGTCTTGATGGGTCTCCTTCGGATAAAGTGTGTAATTGAAATATCGGCCGCGGAGAGAGGCCATCAATGTGGACGGTTAACACTTGCGTCTAACACTGGGGTAATTGTAGTCGCGATCGACAGCGCTGCTCAATCATTATTGGGCTATAGCCTGGGTGAGGGGAAGTACCGCGCGGGAGCCTCTGTTACGAGCACTAGTGAGTGCTATTGGGTGACGTGTTTGGGTTGGCATGCTGCACTACGCTGACGCGCCGGGGTTAAGCTGCGTAGGTCGGAGGTTAAGGCATAATTTTGTTGTTAGGACCTTTTTCAGTATCTCAATCTTGATGGCAGTAGTGTTATAAGCATAGCAAGTTGATCCTTTCCCCTCTACGCGTTATTCTAATTGAGACCTAATCTAGCTACGGTGAGGCAGGACTACCTAACTAACGGATACCTAGATGCTTGAGTATGCAGTCTGCGCTATAATACTGCTATTAGTTTCATGAAGCGTACTGCTTAATCATAACTGCTGCATGCTGCTGTATGCATCGCATATCGCATAAGACTTTAAGAACATGAGGGCTTACTGGCACGAGAAATGCCTGTCTATCACCTATCTGTGTCGCGTTTCTTAGTCACATATCTATGGAGACACCAATTGGGATATGCCTGTCTAACCGGGGTAGCTCTAGGACCCTATCATGAAGGAGACGAGACCGAGTATCTGGAAGAATGTGCCGACTGGGCCGACATGGATCGGAGCGACGCGGGCGGTTCTTAGTAAGGGTCGTGATGGTAGAATCCGAGTTGCCCCGCGATAGAGAAAATGAGCGATCTCGACCCTGATGCGATATGGGAACCAGGGGTGGTTGCAGATGTTCAGATGAGCACCAACGCAGACTCTCTAAGTCCAAGATTCGTTAGTGCTGCAGTCGCTGACATTGAGAACACACCTGCGGCATTGACCTCCTTCTAGTTGAGTTATTTATTGACCAAGTCAAGTCTATGACGCGGGGAGCGAGCTGGCACAACTAAGCAAAGTACAACGACCGACAAGGCGCCCGCGGGGATACTGGAACGGCAATTAGTTAAGTAATGCTACTATTCTGCACGTAGCTTACAGGACCTCACTTTAGTAGAAATATAAATCTTCAAGTCGACCTCTTTATTATGAGTTCACCGAGAATAGGGCCAGGAGCGAAAGCAAAGGCTAGTAGACCTAGCCTAAACCACCAATCTCAAGCTCTTATCCCGAAGGCAAGTGGCAGAGACGAGAAATAAGTAAACTCTCTCTCGCGTGTGTACGTTAATAATGCTGTTACGACCCAGCTGGTGGCCTAGATATGAAGTTGGAGGCAATGATCCGGATCACCTACTATCATGGTCCCCTCCTCTTGCTAAGACTGGTAAACTAGCTACTCAGTGATGATGCTTACTACCGTCTTGTGCCGGTTCATCTCGAATCTCGCTGCCGCAATAAAGTGTTCGGGGTGGATGTTGATTCGCGGTCATCGGATCTTGGGGTTCACAAGTAATAAACGACTAGAAATTTTGCGACTTAGCACTACGTATGCGCCCGTTCCCTATGGGCGGCTTTCCAAAAGTCCTGTGCCGCTGGAGGTCTGGGTCGCGTGTCTCCTTACTCGGGAGTAAGGAGTTCCAATGTATCCTCGGTGACAAAAAATAAACAATAAAGAGAAATCAAGGGTATAAATAGATATTAGATAGGTGAAAAGGTGTTTACCGGTGCCTCGATAGGATCTGTCGCTCAATTTAGGTACGCTATTGTCGGCGCTAGATTGACGCCTAAGCCAAGTGCGGAATGCATACCTATCTAGGTACCTGGGCTAGCAAGAAACTGAATCAAGATCAGTAAGCAGACACGACCATTTGTTTATTCGCTAGACACATCGAACTTCGACTGGACATTGAACAATATATGGAAATGAGCTAAAAGCGAAGGCTATCCAGCGTTGAAAGGTCGAACGTAAATAACTATCTCGTAAGTTATACGTATAAGTATAGGCACTTATAAACTACCCCTTAAAGCAGTCTGACCCTGAGACATTATTAGTTATGAGGTAGGTATAGTACAGTACTGTACAGTGTATTGTCTTATTTGAGCCCTCGCTCTGTTTTCATGCCCGATGGACCAAATGTACGGCCCCAATTCCTCGCCTTTCGATCCATATCGCCCCTGATGAAAACCATTACAATAGCAAGTAGACCAGCAAGAAACCAATCCCCAATCACTCTTGTGAATCCTCTTCTATTGCCGCCTATCATGGAACTTCTAAGTAGCGCAGTATTAAAGTCCGTCGTGATGAATTCCTGTCCCCCTTCTAATGCGCGGATGCTCTTGCGCGCAATGACCTCGGGCGTCTGCCCTGGATCGCCTTCCTCGAATGCCTTGGTCAGGTCCGTCTTGACTGTATTCTCTAACTCGTATCCCTCGGATAGGATGGTGCCGGGAAATATCGTATGCAGGCGGATGGGTGGCTGGTTTGGGTTCGCCCCCATGTAGAGGTTCACCTCCTGCGACAGAGTATCGGAGAGAGCACGGAGAGCGGCCTTAGCCGGGGCGTAAGCGGCGTAGCCGGCGAAGGTGTAAAACGACACCAGCGATGCCGTGAAGATGAGGTGACGCGGCACTGACTGGGCTGTTTGCCCGGCCTCCGGCTGTCGCAACCAGCAATTCATCGCCGCATGTGCCACGTACGCGCTCGTGAAGTAATTGCTCTGCATTTGCTTGTCAAGTTCCGACGTTGGTGTGTCAATGAATAGCGTTGGGTGCGCAGTGCCGGCGCAACACCACACTATATCTGGTGGCCCCGAATTCCATGCTACGACTTCTTCGATGACTCGGACCGCTTCAGACGAGGAAGTCAGGTCAGCACTAATTTGAAGGAAGCGTTGCGACGTAGGGTGCAGTGCTCCGTTCTGGATATTGCGTGAGTAAATTGCCGTAACCTGCCCTCTAGCATATACTAGTAGGCAGAGTGATAGACTACAATGGGAGGGGCACTAACGTGTATATGCTCGAGCGCAGTTTCAAGCTTCTGCTTGTTCCGGGCCACAATGGCCACGTTGGCACCCTTCTCTGCAAGCTGACGCCCTACTGCGAGACCCATCCCTTGCGAGCCTCCCGTGACGACAACCGTCTGCCACATCATCGATTTTAGGATCGCATCTCAAAAGACATCGAGAGAGTGTGTATACATACTTTGCCCAGTACGGGGAATTCATTGCTCGTGAACATTGTTCTAGTTTAGTTAATCTCGGGCTGGTGTTGTGTCTGACTTTGAAGTTCCCAACCAAACTAAAACTCAAGCGGATTTGATATCAATGGTGATGCGCCTGTAGTTTGAGCAATGCAGGTTATAAAAATTAATGGAGAGAAAAGAGAGTGCGCCAACATGAATCACCGACGCAGGCCTAGATTGTCTCAGCCAGAGGATAGTGCTCATTAGAACAGGCCACCAATTGAATCCTACCCCGATTACCAGTTTCAGCCCCCTCATTACGATAACATCCTATATTTAGATCCTTAATGAACTCCAGACTTTATTTCTAACATTGTTTAAATTCGCTAAGTAATTAAGTTGCCGCTACCTTTTCTACCATAGCTGTTTAGCAAGTACTAGGTTAGCTTAGTCGATTCAACTGACCTGACTAACCACGAATAATTTTATTTCCCAGACCAGAAATTGGAGCTAAAGTAAGAATTGCATTGGCGGGTTATGCCCTCCTAATAGACCGCCACTGCAGAGGGCTCTCTTGTAGAGTAAGCCTTTTCTTTATCAATATTCTATACATTTGGGCTGAAATTCTGCAATACGACCCCAATATAGCGGGACAACACTAATCATGCGGCGCCGCTTGCGCCGGCCTGCATGATCGTGACCCGATTCGGAGGAGGACGGAGAGCGATGAACGTAACATTCAGGTGTTCTATCCAATCCACCCAATCTACATCCGCCTATGCGTATATGTAGGGTATAGCTGGCCCGTTTCGGCGAGTTTGTGTTATGGACTTCTCTGTCCAACCCACATATATCCTATGCGTTCTGGCTATGGATGAAGCCGATAGCACCACGGGCGTGGGTGCCGCCATAGCTGCTCTGGCCATCATAACAGTCGTCTTCCGGTTCTATGCCCGATATAAGACACGGGCCGGCTTGAAATGCGATGACTGGCTGGTATTGGTATCATTGTCAGGTTTAGTTGCGACTGATATCACAAGAAGGTGAAGAGGTGCAAAGGTAGTGAATAAACTATCTGGCTACCTCTCTTTTCCTAAATACAAAGCTTCCGTCTTCGTAGCTGAACAGGCTACAGTCTGTAAGTCTTCCCGTGACTTCAAGTCACTTCTCCTGCAGGTCTTAGTCCGTACAACCAAGTATATCTTGGTTTTATACGGTGGGTACCGATCGCAACCCCAACTAATGCCGCCCCTGGCCTCCTAATACTAACAAATTTATTAGCAAACGGCGTCAACCCGACCGGGGCAGAAAGAGCCTCGGTTCCAAGTGCTGTGGACAATGCTCCTGCAGACGTTCTATATACCAAGATTAGCTTCATAGCGACCGTTCTCTACTTTGCCGTCACAGCTTCCAGCAAGCTCTCCATTCTGTTTTTGTACAATCGGCTGTTTTCAGTTAGCGCCAAGTTCCGTCGCCATGTTATCGTCCTGTCTTGCGTGGTGATCGGTTACTGGGTTGGAACCACAGTTGCTGATTTATTAAACTGTATACCGATTAAGTATACTTGGGTTAACAGTCTTGCCGACCCACGGTACTGCATTAATTATAATATTTTCTGGCTTGCCACCGGCGTCGTCGAGGCTTTCATCGACGTCTTAATACTCCTCTTGCCAATAGAGGTAGTTCTTAAACTTCACCTCAGCACCAAGAAGAAGATCGCAGTGAGATCCGTTTTTATCATCGGTGCTTTGTAAGTATTCAAACCATCACCTTATTCCCTATGGCGCACAAGCTATCGATTCACTAATCATCCTGAAAGTGCCATCGTGTCGGGCGTTATGAAAGTAGTATATGGGTATGTACCCGGCAGCCGCCAGCCCTCGTTTTCCAGGACCTTACTGTGGACTACGGTGCATAGCGGAACTGGAATTATATGTGCGTGTCTCCCTGTTTGCTGGCCTGTCCTGGTAAGCCTCGGCAAATTCAGAGAATGGAATTGGGTCCCCAGTATTAAATACAGGGGGCACGGCTTCAGTGGTTGGTCTCGATTGAGAGCAGGCAGCGCGCCGAAGGAAAATGTGACGAGATATGAGACCCCTCTAGACACGAAGGACAGGGATATGAATATATCTCTCAATCGAATAGGCATAAATCCATTTGATAGAGAAGTTGAGGTATAAGGAACTCGTTTCAGGCGTTATAGTGCGTTTCCCGACGGCCAAAAGATAGACTTAGTATTACCTATAGAGAAAGGTCAATGCATGCAAGTGTGTCTATCGCAATTAGGTATGTAGATAGCTACAGGCTATAGGTACTATACCGTCTCGGATCTGAATTATATGCGAAGACTTCAATACAACTAACTACGTGCATAACTACGTGTTGCAATACGACGCTAAGGTGCCATCGTAGGCATCAGAGTTGAGGACATTCTCGAATTCTAATAATGGGTACTCGTCTGGACTAATAGCGTCTCAAACTAAAGCAGTAGCAGGGCTGGACCCTTTAGTCTGGGTCTTTAATTAGCATATCGGCGGGCAAATCACTTCTCAAAAAGTACAAAGGATCCTATATAATTTACACTAAAGTCTTTGTACTTCCTGAGAATAGATTATAGCCTTTATTTTCATGCCAAGTAATCAATTATTTAATATAACCTATTATATCTAGGGACTGAATTACCCCCCCCCCCCCCCCCCCCTAGTATTTTTACAGCACTTATCTACCCCTATAACACCTACCTACCTACTTCTATAGCACCTACCTACCTATAATACCTGCCTACAGCTTATTTGCTTATACTGCCAAATTATACCGCCTTCCTATTTGGGTAGTTGCTACTCGCTTACGCTACTCACGGAGATTAAGTTAGGTGGAAATTGCAGTTATGCAGAGCTACCTAGAATTTGGTGGCAACCCCACCCGTTTGTAAGTAGCAGATCACAGAAGTGATTTGCCCGCCGATATGCTAATTAAAGACCCAGACTAAAGGGTCCAGCCCTGCTACTGCTTTAGTTTGAGACGCTATTAGTCCAGACGAGTATTGTAACCAATCTTGATCATATATTGAGTGTCTCTCCTTGGCGTTAAGTCCCTCAAGGTAGCGAGTAAGGGCACAGAACGGTCCGACTACCAAAGAGACGGTGACCGATGCATATTGTGGCGTGTTGTAGTGGCATTAGGAATATCTATGTTGATGATTAGACTAATTTGAATACTCCCAGGCAAGTCTATTACATTGCTCAGCCTAGAAGCGCTCCTATTCATTTGGCTTATAAGCTTATCCACTCCGGATGGTGGTGGTGGTGGTGGTGGAATATTTAACGCTGGGGGAGGGCTTAAGGCCCTTATGCCTTCTTAGGGGCTTACAGCGTGTAGAGCTATTTAACCACCTGTTTATTTGTTTATTTATAACTAGTATATAAAATATAGGTTATTATACGATATTTTATATTTTAAACTAAAATAGCACGCGTAATAATTAAACTATATTTGTTAGCTTTATTTTTTAGGCTTATGTTTAGCGTTATATATTTAAAGTTAGTTTTTTTATAAAAAAATAAGCTAAAATTTAATAATAATAAAAAGCAATAGTTTTAATAATAGTATAATTTATAATAGTTTAAGCTATATTAAGTAATATTAGTTAGCTATATAACTATTAGTTTAAAAAATAATAATATAATATTATTAAAAAAAAAAAATAATATAAAAATTATTATTATAATTATAATTAATATTAATATATAAAAAATATAAATAATAGTTTATGCTTTTTTTAAAAAAAAGCTAAGTAAATATAAAAAAAAAAAGTTATTAAGCTATTAATTAATTTATTAAAATATTAGCTGCTTTAATAACTATTTTAAATATTTTAAGCAAAAAAAACAAATTTTTTAAAAAATATAAAATTTTTTACTAGTTTTTAAAAAACAATAAAAATAAACAAAAGTTTAAATTTTTTATATTTTTTAAACTATTATTATTAAAAAGCTAAGTTTTATTTTTTTTTAATTATAATTAAAAAAAAAAATATTATTATTATTTATTTTTTATTTAAATAGCTAAAATTAAGCTTATTAATATTAAGTTTTATTTAGCTATTTAAAAAAATAATATTAGCTATAAAAATTAAAGCTTTATTTTTTTTTTAGCTTAATATAAAATTATATTTTTAAAAATAATTAAACTGTTTAATAAGTTATTATATTTATATTAAATAAATAGTTTTTTTTTATTGTTAATTTTTTATTAAATTTATTTAGCTTAATTATTAAAAGTAAATTTTTTTATAAAATTTAATTATTTTTAAAAGCTTATAAAAACTAAAAAAACTAGCTATTAGTTTTTATTAATAATTAAATAATATATTGTTTAATAAATTTAGCTTAAGCTAATAATTTTTATATTTTTTTATTTTTTAATAATAAATTATATAGTTTAAAGTTTTAATTTTGCTTTATTTAAACAAATAAATAAACTACAATTAAATAGCTAAGCTAAAGCTTAACATATAAGCAAAAAAGTAAGCAATAATTTTTTTGTATAAAAAAAAAACAAGCTATATATAAGCTATATATAGTTTAGCTTTTTTTATATAACCGATTTTTAATAATTATATACTAATAATTATAAATAGCTATTAACAGCTATTAATATAGCTTTTAGTAATATATATAGCTACTAATAATTAATTTATTATATTTAGTTATTTTATTGTTTTATTAATTATTTTGCTAAATATAATACTACTATAAACAAATTGCTAATATAAAAATATAAGCTACTAATAGCTAGTATAAATTAATATATTATTTAATATATAAAGCGCAAAAAAAACTTTTTAACTATTTAAAAAAGCTATATAGCTGCTATAATAAAACAATTAAACTTTACTATTTTTTTTAAAAAATTTAAAAAAAGCTTAAGTTTAAATAGTTTTTATTATATATAGCTTATAAATATACTATAAAGCTTTTTATAATATAGTTTTTTTTTTATATATTATTTTAAGCAGTAATAAACTTAAAGTTTAATTATTAAAGTTTTAATTTTGCTATATATATAATTATATATATTATTATAATTAAACTTTTTATAATATTAATTAAAATTGTTATAGCTTAATTTAATAGCTAATATTTTATAAATTTTTTTTTAAATAATATTTTAAAGTTTAATTAAATATTTTAGTTATATTTTTAATTTTATTTTAATATATATAAATAATGCTTTTTTTTTTTTTTACTAGTTTAAAATTTTTTTTTTTAAATAATATTTTAAAGTTTAATTAAATATTTTAGTTATATTTTTAATTTTATTTTAATATATATAAATAATGCTTTTTTTTTTTACTAGTTTAAAATTTTTTTTTAAAAAAAAAGTTTTAAAAGCTATTTTATATATTATTTAAACAAATAAATAAACTATAATTAAATAGCTAAGCTAAAGTTTAATATGCAAACAAAAAAATAAATAATAATTTTTTTATTATAAAAAAAAAAGCAAGCTATATAAGCTATATATAGTTTAACTTTTTTTATATAACTAATTAATAATAATTATATATTAGCAATTATATATAGCTATTAGCAAATAATTAATATAATTGTTTAGTAATATATATAGCTGCTAATAATTAAAATTTATTATATATAGTTATTTTATTACTTTATTAATTATTTTATTAAATATAATACTATTATAAATAAATTATTATTATAAAAATATAAGCTATTAATAGCTAATATAAATTAATATATTATTTAATATATAAAGTGCAAAAAAATTTTTTTAATTATTTGTTTTTAATATAAAGTATTATAATAAAACAATTAAACTTTACTACTTTTTTTAAAAAACTTAAAAAAAACTTAGTTTCAATAATTTTTATTATATATAGTTTATAAATATGCTATAAAACTTTTTATAATATAGTTTTTGTTTAAGTATTATTTTAAATAATAATAAACTTAAAGTTTAAATATTATTAAAAACTATTTTATATTAACTAATATAACTAATATATTTTTTATAAATAAAAAGTTTATATTTTTATTTGCTAGTTTATTAATTATTTTATTATTTTTTATATTTTTATAATTTAAAAACTAATAAATATATATTTTTATAATATAGGCTTTAGCTTATTTATAGTTACCTAGTAATTTATATTTTACATATTATAGTATAATCGAATGTTTATTGCTAACTAACCAACCTACTAGGCTTTTTGTTAAGCTGCAATTTTTAATAACACTTTTAACGCTTTTTTTTTTATACAAAAAGCCAAAACGCTAAAAATAGCTTTTTTTTTTATAATAATGCTTTTTAATTAAGCTTTAAACAGCAGCCGCAAAAATGCTTTTGTTGCGTTTTTATTTTAAGCTATAGTTAGCTATTAAGCTATTTAGCTTACTGCCGTGTAATAAATTAACCGATTTATTTACTAGTTAATTTTCTAAAATATTTTAATAAAAATTTCTTTTTTAATTTTTATAAGCTTAACTTTTTTTACTATGTTTTAGTTTATTTTAGCTTTTTAGTTTATTTTAAATTTTGTTATAGTTTTATTAAATTTTGCATATTTAAAATTATTTAAATATATTAATATATATATAACAAAAAAATTAAGCTTTTTATTATAGTTAAATTTGTTTATATTTTAAGTATTAAAACTTTTAATTATTTTTAACAATTTAAAAATAGCTTTAGTTAAAGCTTTATTTTAAAAGCTTGTTATAATATATTGTTAGTAATAATAGTAATAATATTATTATAAAGCATATAATAATAATAAAAGTATTATAATAGCAGTAATAAAAAAGTAAAAAAAATAACTGCTTTATAAGTAAAACTTTTTGTTTATTTTTTATTTTTATAGTTAGCAACAAATATTTTTATTTAAATTTAAATATATATAGCATATTAAATAAAGTTTGGTTAATAAGCTTAAAATAACTACTTTTTTGCTATTTTTTTAGCTAAAGTTTAGCAATTAAACATATAATAAAAAAAAGTTTAGCTTAGTATATATGCTAAGTTTATTTTTATATTAATTTTAGCGCTTTGCTTTAGTATAACAAACTTATTTATACTATAGCTAAAAGTTTAAAGCTATATTTATTATATAATAAACAACTATATAAAATAGTTTTAGTAAAGTTATAAATAGCATTTTTTTTATAGTAAGTTTAATATTTAAAGTTATTAAAAATTTATATTATATTTATATTATTTATATAATAAAATAACTATATAGCAATAACTATATATTTATAACTAACTTTATTATATAAAAATAATTAAATACAAAAAAAAAGCAAACATTATATATTTAACGTTTTAATAAAAATTAAACTATAAACTATAATATATTTTTATAATATTTATAATATTTTAAAACTTAAAAAATATATTTTATAAACTATTAATAAAATTATTTTATAAACTTTATATTATAAAAATATTATTTATATATATATATATTAGTTATTTTTAAAACAATTATATTATTTTATTTAAGCAAGTAAATAAACTGCAACTAAATAGCTAAGCTAAAAGCTTAGCATGCAAGTAAAAAAGTAAGTAACAACTTTTTTGTATAAAAAAAAAACAAGCTATATAAGCTATATGTAGCATAGCTTTTTTTATATAACCGATTATTAACAACTATATATTAGTAGCTGCAAATAGCTATTAGCAAACAATTAGTATAACTGTTTAGTAGTATATATAGCTACTAATAACCGATATAACTATATTTAGCTATTTTACTATTCTACTAATTGTTTTGCTAAACATAATACTACTGCAAACAGGCCGCTAATATAAAAATATAAGCTATAAACAGCTAGTATAAATTAATATATTATTTAACATGCAAGGTGTAAAAAAAACTTTTTAACTATTTGTTTTTTATATAAAGCGCTATAATAAAGCAATCGGTATTTACTACCTTTTTTAAAAAACCTAAAAAAGGCTTAGTTTAGGTAGTTTTTACTATATATAGCTTATAAATATACCGCTAAAGCTTTTTATAATATAGTTTTTTTTTTATATACTGTTTTAAGCAGCAATAAACCTAAAATTTAACTATTAAAACAATTATATTATATATTTTAATATTTAAACTTTAAGTTTATTATTATTTAAAATAATATTTAAAATTAAAACTATATTATAAAAAGCTTTATAATATATTTATAAGCTATATATAATAAAAACTATTTAAATTAAGCTTTTTTTAAATTTTTTAAAAAAAATAGTAAAGTTTAATTATTTTATTATAATGCTTTATATATAAAAAATAAATAGTTAAAAAGTTTTTTTTACATTTTATATATTAAATAATATATTAATTTATATTAACTATTAATAGTTTATATTTTTATATTATTAGCTTAGTTATAATAATATTATATTTAATAAAACAATTAATAAAGCAATAAAATAGCTATATATAATAAGTTTTAATTATTAATAGCTATATATATTGCTAAATAGCTATATTAATAACTGCTTAGCAGCTATTTATAGCTATTAATATATAATTATTAATAATTAATTATATAAAAAAAGTTAAGCTATATATAACTTATATATAGCTTGCTTTTTTTTTATAATAAAAAGGTTATTATTTATTATTTTGTTTGCATACTAAGCTTTAGCTTAATTATTTAGTTATAGTTTATTTATTTATTTAAGTAAATATATTATATACTTTAAGCTATATTAAATATTTTTAGCTTTATTATTAAAAACTTTAACTATTTTTAAACGTTTTTTGTTTTTAGTTATTAATTATTTTAATTTATAAATAATATATTTAAATTTAACTACTTTAAGTTTTAATTTAAAACTATTTAAAAAAACTGCTATATAAATATTAAAAATTGTTTAAAACTATTTTTTAAAAGCTTTAATAGTTTTTATTTTAAATATAATTAATATAATTTACTTAAGCAAATAAATAAACTGCAACTAAATAACTAAGCTAAAAAGCTTAGCACGCAAACAAAAAAGTAGGTAACAACCCTTTTGCACAAAAAAAAAGCAAGCTATATATAAACTATATATAGCTTGCTTTTTTTATATAACCGATTACCTATAACTATATACTAGCAGTTGCAAACAGCTGCTAATAGCTATTAGTATAGCTTTTAGCAATATATATAGCTACTAATAACTAAATTATTATATATCGGCCACTTTACCGCCCTGCCAATTGCTTTACTAAGCGTAATACTACTACAAACAAGCCGCTAATATAAAAATATAGGCCGCTAACAGCTAATATAAATTAATATATTATTTAATATATAAAGTGCAAAAAAAACCTTTTTAACTATTTATACTTTATATAAAGCGCTGCAATAAAGCAATTAAACTTTACTACCTTTTTTAAAAAACCTAAAAAAAGCTTAAGTTTAAATAGTTTTTATTATATATAGCTTATAAATATGCCGTTAAAGCTTTTTATAATATAGTTTTTTTTTTATATACTGCTTTAAGCAGCAATAAACCTAAAAATTAACTATTAAATATAATTAATATAAAGTTTATAAAGCTTAATATATAATATAATATTAATAATTATAGTTATAAAAATTTTAATAATAAAATTATAATAGTTTATAGCTTAGTTTTAATTTTTTAAAAGCTTTTTATATTTTATTTTTTAGTAATAAATATAAAGTTAGTTTTATTAATTATTTAAATTTTAAACGTTATATATATTTTATAAGCTTTTAAAACTATTTTAATAATAAATAGTTTAAAATTTTAATAAAAAGTTTTATTAAAAATAGTTTTTTATATTAATAATATAGTTTTTATAACTATTTTTAATATTTTTTTAATATTTTTAAAATATTTTTATATATAAATGCTAATTTTATAGTTTTATAATTAAACTTTATTAATTAAAAGTTTTATTAAGCTAAAATACTATATTTTAGTTTTATATATAACTATTAAAATTATATATATAATTATTGCTTTATATAAAAATATAGCAAAAAAACTATATATTATATTTATTAAACTTTTTATATATTTTATAACGTTAAAAGCTACTATTATATAAGTTTTAATATATTATTAAAAATTAAATTATTAATTAAATTAAACATTTAGCTATTTTAAAGCTAGTATTTTTACTTATTTAATTTTAAAATTATATTTAAGTAAACAAATATAAAAAGCTTTTTTTTTATTTTTTATTTAAAAAAAATATATAAGTTTAGTTTTTTTTAGTTTAAAGTTTATTTTATTATTATATTTTTATTTTATAATTTTAATAATGTTTTATTTAATTATAATAACAATATTTAAAAAGCTATAGCTTATATATAGCGTTTTAATATTATTAATATAACTAAACTATTGTTTTATATTTATTAAAAATAGTTTTATTATATATAAAAAAAAAAAAAAAAAAAAGCTAAAAATTTTTATAATAAGCTATATTTAAAATTAAATATTTTTATAATATAATTTTTTAATTTAATTTTTATTATTTTGCTATTAAAAAATAAGCATATAAAATTAATTATTATTAAAAGCTATTTTTATTATTTTATATATAATAAAAGCTAATAAATTAATATTATATTAAAAGCATTTTATATATTTATTATTATTAAAATAACAACTATATTATTTTTTAATGTTTATTTAATATTATAAATTATATATATAAATAAATTAATTATTAATTTTTATAAAAAAACTTTAGCTTATTATAAGCTAAAAACTTTATAAATTAATAAAATTTTTACTAGCTTTTTAGTAAAAAAACTTTTTAAAGCTTTTATTTAAACAAAAAAAAATATTAATTATTATAATTTTATGTTTATAAAAATTTTTTTGTTTAGCTTTTTTAATATAATTATTTTTATAATTTTATAAACTAAAAAAAAATAACTAAAACTTAAATAGCTTTTAAATAACTAATAAATTTTATTTTTAATATATTTTTAAACTAGTTTAATTAATTTAATAAAATAAACATTTATTTTTAAAACAATATTTTTTAGCTTAATTATAGCTATTTTTAGTTTTTTTATTAAAATATATATATTTTAAAATAAATATTATTATAATATTATATAAGCTTTTAAAAGCCACCTAAATAAATAAATAAACTATAACTAAATAGCTAAGCTAAAACTTAGCAAGCAAACAAAAAAATAAGCAATAATTTTTTTATATAAAAAAAAAACAAGCTATATAAGCTATATATAGTTTAGCTTTTTTTATATAACCAATTATTAATAATTATATATTAATAGCTATAAATAGTTGTTAAGCAGCTATTAGTATAGTTTTTTAGTAATATATATAGCTACTAACAATTAAAATTTATTATATATAGCTATTTTTTTGTTTTATTAATTGTTTTGCTAAGCATAATATTGCTATAAATAGGTTGCTAATATAAAAATATAAGCTGCTAATAGCTAGTTATAAAAAGGCAAACCGTACAGGTTATATATGCTAAACGCTTTATAAATATATTCTGAATATTAGCTAAAAGCTATACTTAGTTAAAATTTTATATAAAATTAATTTTTTAAATAAAAATAACTTTTTAATATTATTTTTTAGAACTAGCATATTATTTTATAAAGCTATTACAATTAAATACTAAACTTAACTTTTATATTTTTTTATTTTTATATATATAATTTGCAATATAATATTTAAACAGCTAAAAAGTAAATAACTACAGTTGTATACTACTAAGCAGTTAAAAAATAACTGCAACAAACTTAAAAATAACTTTTATTTATTAAGTTAAAAAAAAAATCTACCGAGCAAAAATAACCTAAATAACTTTTTAGGCTACTTTAAACCAAAATAGCTACTGTTATAAAAAAGTTCTAAAAACAAATAACCGCTTAGCGGTTAAAAAATGCCCGCAATAAAAAAAATATTACAATAGGCTATATAATTAATAAGCTAAAACATATAGCTAAATATATAACTAATAAAGCTATTAAACTTAACGATTGGTTAAAAAACAACCAAAAATAATACTAAAAAGCCTGTTTATAATTATAAAAAACTTACTTAAAAAGCTATAATAGCTAAAATTAAAAATTAAATATTAGCTATTAAAAAAAGCAACTAGCAAAAGCTAAAACATAATAACGCTATTTAAATTATATAAACATTAAGCTAAACTATATTTAATATTTAAACTAATTAAAAATTATATTATAATATACTAAATTATTTAAAACTAAAATTATAAACTATACTAGCTAACTTTTAAAAGTTTATTAAAAAAAAAAACGTAAATTTTAAACTATTTAAACATACTTTTTATATATAACTTATAAAGCTATAGCAAAAAAAAAACAAAGCTTTTTAAAATTTTTTTTTAAAATAGCAAGTTTTAGTATATAAGCTAAAAAAAAAATGCTAATTTAAAAATAATTTTAAATTAACGTTTAACTATTAGTATAAGTTGTAAAAAAGCGTTAAAAAAATATTTATTTAGCAATAAGTTTTATTTAAAAATGCTATAACTATATTTTATAAAGCAAAAAAACAGTAAAATATTTAATAGCAAAATAAAAAAACTAAGCTATTTACAAAAAAACTATATGCTAATAGCTTAGCAAAAAGCAATATTTTTATAAACAACATTTAAACAAAAAATTTTTAAAACTAAGCTTATAAACAAAACAAACAGCAATAAAACAAAAATTATAATAAATTATAGCAAACAAATAGCTTTAACCTAGTAATTTATTACTATTATAGTAAGCTAAAGCATATAGCAAAAAAGTACTATAAAAAACAAAAAAAACAACAATTAAAAAACAATTGCTAAATATAAAAAATATAGCTATTAATATTTAAATAATTAAAACATATTTAAAATATAATAAAAATAGTTTAATTTAATGCTAAAAAAAAGCTAAAAAGCAAACTAAAGTAGTTTAATATGTTTAATTTACTTTAGTTAAAAGTTTTAAAGCGTTTAGTATAAACAAATCGGTTTAAATATTAGCTATATTGTAACTAAACAACGTTTAGTTATTAAAAAATATTATTATAAATTTAAATATAAAAGCTTAAATAAACATAGTATACAAAAATCTAGCAAAAAAAAAGCTTTATATAATAAATATACTAATTTTATACTTTTTTAAACTAAGCAGCAAAATATTTAAGTGCTAAAAAATATATAAAGCTATTTTAAAAATAGTTAATATTAAAAAAATTAATAAAACATTTATATAAATGTTTTTTACAATTAAGCATAATTAATTAGCGCTTAAGTTTTTTTTATTTCGGCTAAAAATAAACTAACTAAACATTACTTTAAATATTATATTTAATTAATAATATTTTAAAAAATTTAAAAAATTAAACTTTAAAAAGTTTGCTAATATAATAATCGGCAAAAAACAAACGTTTATTACTAACTTTATTTATATAAAACTTAAAAAAAAACTACTTTTTAAAAAAATAAACAATAACTTTAAAACAAAAATAACTAAAATAAATTTATTTTAATACTTAAAAAAGTTTTACTATATATACTTTAAACAAAGTACAAAAAATTTTTTTAATACTATAAAAAATAAAACATGCAATTAATTTAATCGAAAAATTAAAAGTATTTTTTAAACTAATATATTTAACTATAAAAGCTTAGTAAAAAATGCTTAAAAAATATTTAAAAAAAAACTAACGCTTAAAACAAATATATTATTTTAAAACAAATATTAAAGCATTTATTTTATTTATACTTAAAAAAAATAAAACAATATAACTATATATTAACTATAAAAAGTTAAATAAAGTTATTATAAAAAACTAGTATTTATTGCTGTTAATTTTAAAAATTATAAACTAATTAAAGTTTGCAAAAATATTTTTTAAGCTAAACTTAAAAAATATATACTACTATATATAAATTAAACTAAAAAATAAATAAAAAACCGCTTTTTAAACAAAATATAGTTACTTTAAATATATAGTAATATTATTTAAACTAACTAATACTTTAGCAATTTTTTAAACATATATATATAAAGCATTTATAAGTTTAATAAATTATATTTATATAATATATTTAAATAATATAGTTATTTTTTTAAAAACAAAAAAAAAACATAAAACTTATTTTTAACTAATCTATAAACGCTTAAAGCAATACTAGCTTTTTGCTAAACTATTTAAATATAAGTTTTTTAAAAAAAAAATAAAGTTTTTAAAGTTTATTATTAATACTAAAAAAATTAAAATAAATTTTTATAAAGTAAATACAATCTAAAAATAAAAAATGCTATAATTAATATATAATATTTAAGTATTTTTAAAATTTACAAACTTTTATTAAAAATTTATTATAAAATATTTACAAATTATAATGCTAATTATAATTTTATTTAAAAAAAGCTTTACTAAAAAATCTATAGTATTTTGTTAAACAAAAAAAGCTAATAAAGCTTTTTAAAAAATTAAAAAAGCTTTTATAACAGCAACTATATTTTGCTATTAAAATAACAGGTTAAAAATGCACATAAAAATAAACATATTTATTAAAGTAATATTAAACATTTTATTTTAGCTACATAATACTAACTAGCAACCGGTTATATATTAGTTATATAAACTAACAAATATTAAAACATAGTAAGTAACAAGTTAACAAAAGCTATTTGCAATTATAAAAAATTGCAAACACTAATATTAATATTTAAAAAAAACTATGCGTATATTTATAATATAAACTAACTATATAGCTTTTTAAAATATAGTTAACTTTTTAACGTAAAATTTTTGCAAATAACTAATATAATAAATCTATTAACTAGTATAGTTTAACTTTAAAATATAATATTAGCTAAAAACTACTAACTTAGCTAACAATATATTAAAGTGCTTTAACTATATAGCAAGCAAAATTTAATATAGTAATATAATTTTAACGCTAAAAAAAAAGCTACAATTAATAAAAAACCTACCGTTAAAAATATAGCAGATTACTGCTATAATATTTTAAACAAAAAAAAAACAAAAAGCTTTAAACTAGTTAATTTAAACTTTATAAAAAGTGTTTAGCAAATATTATTTAAATAAATTTTTAACAATTAAAGCTTAAATAGCTAACTTAAAAGCCTATAAAAACTTATACTTTTGCTATATAGCTATAAATTATTTTTAAAAAATAAAAAACAAAAAGCACTATTATAAATATTTAGCTTATAAAATATATATAGCTATATTAGTATATATATTAGTAGTAATTAAATTAGCTTAAAAACAAGCCAATTAAACTATAACTATATTATAAACAATTAATGCTAAAGCTATTATTTATAACTAATATATTTTATGCTTTATAACTAAAAAATTAGCTAAAAATAAAACAGTATTTTGTTTAAAAACTTTTAAAAAGTTCTATAAAATAGTTAAAAAACTATAAGCTAAAAACTTTAATTTTATAGCTTTAATAAAAATTGCTAGCTAATAAGCTAATATTTATAAAAAATATTATATAAACTAAAAAAAAACTTTTTTATTTAAAAACTAATTAATAATTTTAAGCTAAAAAATATTAGTTAAACAAATTATTAGTTAATATTATAATAACTTTAAAGCTAGTTATATAAAAAAAAACAAAACTGCAAAATTAATTAAAAAAAAATTTTACTAAAAAAAACTTAAGCAAAACGTTTATAATTATATTGCTAAATATTAAGCTTATAATAGCACAAAAAAACTAAAATATAAGCTATATAAAAAACTATAATTTTTTTTGTTACTAAATTAGCCGTTTTAAAAAATTAGTTTAAATTTTATAATAAAGCTATTTTTATATAGCAAAACTAATAGTATAAAATATAATATAATTTTAATAATTATTAACCGGTTTATAAAAATAACACTATTTTTTTTTATAATAAAAATGCTTAATATAGCTAAATTAATATAACTATTATATAAATAGGTTAAATATTAGTTTAGTTTTTTAAAAAAAATCGTAAACAATAAAAACAAGCTAATTATAAGCTAGTTTTAAAAAAAATTTTATAATAAAAAAAAAGTTAAATATTAATTATTAACTGCTTAATATTTTTAAACTAACAAACAAACTAAAAAAATATACTAAACTTTAAAAAAATACTTATAAACATATATTATATAAAAGCTGCATATATAAACTAAAGTATTACTTAAAGCTAAATTTGCATATAATAACAATATATATGCTATTATAAAATGTTTGCTATTTAAAGCACTATATAAGTTTTATTTTTAAATAATTAACTTTATATTTAAACAACTCTAGTTTAAAATATAAAAAATTAAAAAAAAGCTGCAATATATTACAATAGTTTAAAAAGTATTTAACAAATACTAAGCAAAAATAGTAAAAACTATAAAAAAAAATTACAACAAAAAACATACTTTAAAAAAATACTAAGTAAAAAAAATTGCCAGCTTATTAATAGCCTATTTCCGATTTAAATATAAGCAAAAATTAGCTTTAATATATATTAAAGTTAAAATTATAAAAAAAGTTAGTTTTTAAGCATACTAAGTTAAACTTTTAAAACAATATTTTAAAATATATAATATATTTTTTATATTTTTATTAAAACTATAAATAAAATGCTAAGCAAATAAAGCTTAACTAATATTACTAGTATTAAAAAATAAGCAAAAAAAATAAATAATAAAAAATATAATTAAGCATTATTAAAACAAAAAAAAAATTAAATATTTTGTTAAATAAAAAAAATAGCTTATAAAATATAATATATAAAAACTTAAAAAGCATTTAAAAAATGCAAAAAGTTTTCTAGCAAAATACAAAAAAAAAATAAAGTGCTTATATATTAAATAAAATAAAATAGTTAAAGTTATTAATATATAAAGTATTTAATAACAAAACTTTAATTAAAAAATTATACAAAAATTTAGTTAAAATATAACAAAAACAAAAAAACTAATTAATTATAAACACTAAAAACTATAAAGCAGTTTTTAAACATAAGTTAAAAACTAAACAGCAATTTAAAGCTAATTGCAAATATATAAAAAAAAATTTTAAAAGCATAAAACTACAAAAATAAAATATTAAATATATAAAACTTTAGTAATTATTAACAAATAGCTATAATATAAATAAAAAAAAAAAAAAATTTAAATATATAAAACTATAAAAATAAAATAATAAACATATAAAATTTTAGCAGTTATTAATAAGTAGCCGTAATATAAATAACAAATAATAAACAAACTATAACAAAAAAAAAGTATTATTTTTTTGCACACGTTTAAGTTTTAGCAAACTAATATTATTTTTTAGCATATGTTTAAGTTTTAGCAAATTAATATTATTTTTTAGCATATATTAAAATTTTAGCAAACTAAAATCGCCGAACTATAAAAATATATAATTAAATTAAACTTAAATATTAATTGCTAAACAGCTAAAAACTTATTTTTATTAAATTAGCAAAAAATATTACTTTTTAAAGCTACTATAAATATACTTAAAAAATTTTTAAAGTATACAAAAAGCAAAATTAAAAAAAACATTTGCCGAAAAGTTCAAAATAAAAATAGCATTTTTTTAAAACTACATATTTAAACTTAAAAACTTAACATAACTAACTTGTTTAAATTTAGCATAATAATTAATATTTTATACTTGCTTATTACTAAAACATATATAAAAAACTTAAATAGCAAAATTAAAACAAAAATAAACAGCTAAATTATAAATATATTTTAGTTAAATAACAGCTAAAGCATACTAAGCATTTTTTTTTAGCATAAAAATACTAATAGCAATATGCTAAAAAAAAATATTAGTTAGCAAATAATTAGCAAATAAAAAAAAAAAAAACAGCATATATAATTAATATTTTTAATTAAAAACTTAAAAAACAGCAGATTGCAGTAGTTTTAGCTTAAATAGTAGCTAAGCACTTAAAATTAAAAACAAATAATATAGCATGTTGTTTTTTGTTAATAGCTTTTTTAAAAGCTAAGCTAACTTTTAATAAAACATATATTTAATAACTTTAAATAGCAGCTTTTTTTTAGTAATATAGTAATAATTATTGTTCTATTTAGTATATAACCAAAAAATATTTATTAATATAATTATAGCAAAAAAAATAATAATTTAAGCTGTGCTTATTAAGCCGGCAAAAAGCTAAAAAAGTTAGTAATACTAATTAGCAACTAACTAAAAATAAAAAAAACAATATATAGCAAAATAAGCTAAATAGTTTTTAATATATAATATATATTTTATGCTTTTAAAAATATTTTTTTGCAAATATATATAGTATGTATAAAAATTTAAATATATTTTTATACAATAAGCCGTATAAAACATAGCAGCTTTAATAATTTCTTTTTTAATATTAAAATTATTAATAGTATATATATAGTTAAAATATGCTTATTTTTTAGCTTTATTAAATTAATATTTTTTTAAAAACTTTTTACAAAAAATTATTATAATAGTTAGCAAATAGTTAAAAAAAAATAAAAGTTTATACAGCAAAAGTAAAAAAAAACTTAAAGCAAAACTAAAAAAACGAAAATAATTTTGCAGTATAGTTAAAAAAAAAAAAAAAACTAAACAGCAATAAAAATTTAAAACAAATATATTAAATATTTTATATTTATATATATATATGCAATATAATTATTATTTAATAACTAATTATTAACTAAACGCTAAACTATAACTTTATAGTACTTAAATACCTACTGCGCTAAAAAAATTAATAATATTTTAGTAGTATTAAAAACTAACACTAAAAAAAAAAAAAATAATATAAAAAAACAAACTATATAAGCTATATATGCTAAACGCTTTACAAACATATTTTAAATATTAGCTAAAAGCTATACTTAATTAAAATTTTATACAAAATTAATCTTTTAAATAAAAATAACCTTTTAATATTACTTTTTAAAACTAGCATATTACTTTGCAAAGCTACTACAATTAAATACCAAACTTAACCCTTACACTAGTATAAATTAATATATTATTTAATATATAAAGCACAAAAAGATTTTTTTAACTACTTGTTTTTTATATATAAAATATTATAATAAAGCAATTAAACTTTATTATTTTTTTTAAAAAACTTAAAAAAAGTTTAGTTTAAGTAATTTTTACTATATATAGTTTATAAATATGCTATAAAGCTTTTTATAATATAGTTTTTTTTTTAAGTATTATTTTAAACAACAATAAACCTAAAATTTAAATATTATATAAGTTTTTAAAAAACTATAGTTTAAATTATTTAAAAATAAAAATTTTTTAAATAAAACAATATAAAAAGCTTATGTTTTATTTTTTATATTTTTAATTATTTAGCTTTTTATGTTTAATAAAAAAAACTTTAAATTATATTATAATTTATACTAAAATATTATATAATATAAAAATATATTTAATTTAATATTATTTATAAACTTTTATTAATATAGTTTTTTTATTTAATAAATTATTATTTTAAATATATAAGCTTTAATTTTATAAAAAAATTTATAAGTTTATTATATAAGCTTATAAATTAACTATATATTTATAACCGACTTTATTATATAAAAATAACTAAGTATAAAAAAAAAGCAAACATTATACATTTAACGTTTTAATAAAAATTAAACTATAATATAAACTTATAAATTATTAATATTATTATATAGTTTTTATTTTATTAAAATATATTATATTTTATATTTTTTTTTTTATTATTATTAATATTTTATTTAATAAATTTATAATTTTTTAAATAAAATTATTAAGTTTTTTTATAGTAAAGTTTATACTAAAAATAAATAAAATTAAGCTATTTATTATTATTACATTTTTAAAAAAAAGTTTTTTTTAAAAAAAAACTATTAATTAAAATTAATTAAAAAAAATATTACTTTTAATAAAAATAATAATTAAAATTGTTATATAGTTTGTTTTATAATATAATATATTATATATTTTAGCTATAGCAAAAAAAATATTTAAAAAAATAATATTTAATATATTATTATTTTAATAAACTAATATTTTTATTTTATTTATAAAATTAAAGTTATAAATATTTATTTAATATAAAATTTTTTTATTGCTATTTAAATATTTAATAAATTTAAGTTGCTAAATTATACTTTTAACATTTATATTTTTTATAATTATAGTTTTAAAAAATAAATTATATTTAAAAAAAATATAAATAATACTTAAGCTATTTAGCTTTTTTAGCTACTTATAAATATTTATTATTATAATATTACTAATAAAAACTTAAATAATATTTTAAATATAATTAAATTTAATTTATTTAATTTATAAAAAAAAAATTTTTTTATATATATTATAACTTAAAGTTTTTTAATATTTATTTTTTAATTATTTATTAAAATATATAAAATAAATTAAAAATAATTAATAGTTTTATTTTTGCTGTTTTTTTTATATTAAAATTTTTAAATTAAAGCTATATTTATATTATTTTAATTATATAATTATAAAAATATATTAATTATTTTTGTTATTTTTATATAATTAGTTTATATAATTTTTAAAATAATAAGTTTATTATATTTATAATAATATTTATAATAATAATTAATTTTATTAATTAAGTTTTATACCTATAATTTTTTTATTTAAGTAAATAAATAAACTATAACTAAATAATTAAGCTAAAGCTTAACAAGCAAACAAAAAAGTAAGTAATAACCTTTTTATATAAAAAAAAAAGCAAACTATATATAAACTATATATAGTTTAGCTTTTTTTTATATAACTAATTTTTAATAATTATATATTAGCAGTTATAAATAGCTACTAATAGCTAATAGTATAGCTTTTAGCAATATATATAACTATTAATAACTAATTTATTATATTTAGCTATTTTATTGCTTTGCTAATTGTTTTGCTAAATATAATACTAATATAAACAAGCTATTAATATAAAAATATAAGCTGCTAATAGCTAGCATAAATTAATACGTTATTTAATATATAAAGCGCAAAAAAAACTTTTTAACTATTTATTTTTTATATAAAATACTGCAATAAAGCAATTAAACTTTACTACTTTTTTTAAAAAACTTAAAAAAAGCTTAAGTTTAAATAGTTTTTACTATATATAGCTTTATAAATATGCTATTAAAGTTTTTTATAATATAGTTTTTTTTTTATATATTACTTTAAGCAGCAATAAACCTAAAATTTAACTATTAAAAAAATATTTATAATTTTATTATAAATATAAATATAAATATAATTAAAGTTTGTTTATTTTTATTTAAAGCAATTTTGCTTTAAAAAAAAACTATTAGTTATTTAAGTTTTATTTTTAAGCTTTTTTTTTATATTTATTTTTATTTTATTATTTATTTATAATTACTAAAATTTTAAATATTTTTTTAGTTTTTATATTTAGCGTTAAATTTTTTGCTATATTTAACTTTATTAAATTATATATTAAACTTTAAGTTTAGCTATAAACTAATAATAAATTATATTAGTTAAATAAATTATATTACTATTATTTTTAAAACGCTAGTTTTATTTTTAATTAGTTTGCTAATATTTAAGTTTAATATTTAAAACAAATTATTAATAAATATTATTAAGCTTATAGTTTTAGCTAAAATTGTTATATTAATTAAAAATAAGCTTTAATTTATAAATTATATTTATATTAATATTAAGTTTATAATTATAATAAAAGCAGCAATAAAAATAACAATAAAAATATTTTAAAATTTTTAAAAATATTTTTTTTATAAGCTTTAATATTATTTTATTTTATTGTTTTTTGTTTTTTTTTAATAAAATATATTAACTTACTATTTTTTTTAATTAATTTAACTAAACAATTTATATAATTAAAAAATATTAAACTATAATAATTAATATATTAAAAGTTTTTAATATAAAATATAATATTAAAATTAAAATAGTTTAGTTTTATTATATTTTTATAATTATTATATTAAAATTTTTTTATATAAAATTTATTAAAATATTAACTTTAATATTTAAAATTATATTATTTAATTTATAGTTTTTTTTTTTATTAAATATAATAAAGCATTATTTTTATATAATTTAAAAAGCTTAATTGCTTTTTTAAAAAATATTAGCTAAATATTTTTAGTTAGCTTTAAGCTTTATTTTAAAAATTAAACTAATATTAAGTTTTATTTTATTTATACTTATATTTTTTTTTTATAAAATTTTATATATATTGCTTTTTATTTATTAAAATATAAAGTTAAATAAAACAATTAAATATAATATAATTAAACTATTTTTTAAATAGTTTAATAGTTTTTATTATATAAATTTTGCTAATTTTATATTTTTTATTAAAAAGTTTTATAATAAATTTAATTGTTATAAAATAAATATTAATAATATTAAATAAAACAAAGCTTAATTTTTTAATAATAATAATTTAAAAAATATAAAAAATTTAAATTTTTGTTTATTTTTATTGTTTTTTAAAAACTTTAATAAAAAATTTGTTTTTTTTATTTAAAGTAATATTTAAAATTTTACTTAAGCAAATAAATAAACTGCAACCAAATAACTAAGCTAAAAGCTTAATATATAAGCAAAAAAATAAGCAACAACTTTTTTATACAAAAAAAAAGCAAGCTATATAAGCTATATATAGCATAGTTTTTTTTATATAACCGATTATTAACAACTATATATTAGCAGCTATAAATAGCTACTAGTAAACAATTAGTATAACTGCTTAGCAGTATATATAGCTACTAACAACTAATATAACTATATTTGGCTATTTTACTGCTTTGCTAATTGTTTTGCCGAGCATAACATTACTACAAATAAACTGCTAATATAAAAATATAAACTATAAATAGCTAGTATAAATTAATATATTATTTAATATATAAAGCGCAAAAAAAACTTTTTAACTATTTGTTTTTTATATAAAGCGCTATAATAAAGCAATTAATATTTACTACTTTTTTTAAAAAACTTAAAAAAAGCTTAGTTTAAATAGTTTTTACTATATATAGCTTATAAATATATTGCTAAAGCTTTTTATAATATAGTTTTTTTTTTATATATTGCTTTAAGTAATAATAAACCTAAAGTTTAATTATTAAAGTAATATTTAAAATAATTATTAAAATAATTAATATTTTAATAAATTAATTAATAATATTTTTAATATTTTTAATAATTATAATATAGCTATTAATAAAGCTTATAATTATTATATTTTTTATAACATAAAAAATATTTAAAAATATATTTAATTAATATTTTATTAATATTAAAAAAAAATAGCTAATAGTTTTAAAATATAAAAATAATATTTTAATTAATAATACTATATAAAAATAAAACTATATATTTATAACCAACTTTATTATATAAAAATAACTAAGTATAAAAAAAAAACAAACATTATATATTTAACGTTTTAATAAAAATTAAACTATAATATTATATAAAAATAATTAAAAAATATTTATATAATTTTTTAAATATATATTTTTTAGTTTTTTTAGCAAAAAAAAACTATATTATTTAATAATTTAATAATATAAATATTATATATTAGTTTTTTGTTTTTTTTTTAAACTTTTATTAAAGCAAAAATTAAAGTTTTAAATATTAATTTTTTTTTTAGCTAGCTATAAAAATTTATTTTAATAATAAATTTTTATTTAATAATAATATTAGTTTTTTTTATTAGTTTAAAATTAAAAAATATTAATAATAATATTATAATAACAATTTATTTTTTTTTTTGTTTAGCTATAATAGTATATAAAAGTTTTTTAAAATATAAAAGCTTTTATTAAACATAGCTTAAATAGCAATATTATTTTAATAAAATATAATAGTTATTAACAGCTTAAACAAAGCTATAACAAGTATTATAAAACCTAAATAAGCAAATTTGCTTTTACTATTTTAAATTTTTTTAAATATATATTAAACAATTAGCAGTAAATTTAGTGTACACACTAACAGTAGGTACCAAAAAAAATAATTTAAAAAGGAAAGTGTCCACTCCGGATAGCACCCGCCAAGGCGCCCAGATACTCTCAAGTCACCGCAATCTTGCCGGTCGTAGTCAATTAAAGGCCTTATTATATCTGCCCTACACGTGGCGAGTCTAACCATCCACGGTGAGACCGGACGCCTTCCGGTAGCACAGCATAGGGATCCATCCTCTGTTGTAGAACACCAAGATGCCTCAGTATTGCACCTCACCATGACACTCCGCAGCTCCTTAAAACGTTATGATTCGTCACGATTACACAATGAAGACACCGAGGAAGATAGAATCGATGCGCACGTGTGCTATAGACATGATTTATAGGAGAGGGAAAAACTTGATGATTTAGGGGTAGGTCCCAGGTACACTGATTAGATCGAAGTGAGCCGCCATCCTTACCCATGCTAATTGGGAGCATCTAACCTATTAGTAACATCATAGTGCTTAAAATTGGCAAGTCCATGATTCTAGGATATTATTGAATTTTATAAAGATAGAGGGGCTGATCTTACTCACATTGCCGCCTAGGGTAATAATAGCGTTACTGTCACAGCTAGAGAGTAAATTTTCGCTAGTTTCTACTCTACGCGACTTCTCTGACATGATCTAGCCTTTTAACGCAGTCACTCAACAATCGAGATCGATTTATGACGACAACTTCGAAATGGATCAGTATGTTTGTCTAAAATAAACATTAGTTTGTTTCTAAGGATGGTCATATTTGACTAGAATGCGTACGCCAAAGGGAAGCATCAATTTATAAACACTCTGCCTAAGGGCAGAATCTCTGTAGTTAAACCTATCCTACAAGATAAAGATGTACTAATAATCTGACTCGGGAATTATCGCTAACACATAGAGCAGAGCCAGCATCCTGCTCGACTTCATGTCTATATTTCCAATAAAGAAAGGCTAGTCTAAGGGTTCCAATAGAGATCACGCAATGCCTTGGAATGGCAAATCATGATATTGTACATATCATATGTCCTATATTCATCTACTAATTGTCCAAGAACTCGGGAATAAGTCATGAGACGCATTGCCTGCCTCGGTCAGAAAATCGTGTGGCATATCAATGTGATACCGGGTTAAAGCTAGGTATGTGTAGCGACTTATGACTAAGTCGAATACTATGAGAACAAATGAAATAGGGGTGTCCGGGGGGATATAAGGTAGTTTAGGACCTGAGGAGGTTACTTCCGGAGCCAAGTATTGGCATCGAGATCTAGCCAAGATACTCCGCAAACAAAAAAACCTTCTAAAGCTGAAGTGATTTGACTGAGAGTTAAGACGATATTCGGGCACAAGGCAAGCACAAGCACTAGAAAATTCCTTCTCCGGCTCATCCAGGTATGTTGTGAAGGGTAGAAATGTGCGCAAGCGTAACCATAGGTTACTAAGACACATAGCCCGGCGAAAAGATTGATTCTGCCTTGGTCCCCGGATTACACGATGTAACTCAGTCATGGCACGTGTAGTTGGGCCTAGCGGGCTCTCCAAGTCCCGTGAGTCTAGATAGAAAACATCGTTGCGACGACCTGGTACTACTTAAGACGACTTTATAATACCAATCTTCCAGTAAATATATATTAATTGGGCACACAAGGTTTTGAGTTCTCCAGACGGCCAAATCCGGGGGAGGCGTACCTCCCGTCACCTCAGTCATCTCAGTCAATTCGGACAGCTTTTTGAATCGTACCTACACACGGGTTCACACATCTAATCCGTTACTACTTACTCCAAACATGCGTACCTAGGAACATACCAACGTTTCATATTCCGTAGACCATGGCGGCCTAATGAGTTTTGATCAACAACATATGTAGTGATCATAAAACGACACTAGGCCATTTATCATTACCCCGTATGTCGTATCGCTCCCAGGTACTGCTTCGTATTCCCGCGCATGCCGTCTATTGTGCACTCTCTGTTCCGCGTCCGTGATTCCTTCCAACCCGAATTGCAATTCATAGCCGATATCGTGAGTCCAGGCCGGTGTTTAGCTGCCCTTGGCGTGCGGGGAACGGGAGCGAATGTTGCCCTACCGCGCAATACGCGGGGTGTCTAAACCAGTGCGCACCGACTTTCCGGGTCAGGGGGTAAGACGGAAGTCGGCCTCCAACTGTGGCGATTGGAGGATTCTGGTAGTTGATGCATCTATGTTCACACCACGAGACTTTGCTATACAACACACTTTATTGCTGGCGAATCCGGGAAACACCCATGGCTGTAAGTGATCCCATTGTGCTGCGCCTGGCCATGCCGGAATCCTACAGTAGACGTAGCCGGTATACGGTATAATACCATGGAATACAACGGTGATTTGGCGTTGCCGATTCATTCTACTGCTGCAAACTGACGTCAGGTAAGCTCTGAAGCCCGTGCCGCACAGATGGAGTGTATTAAATTAGCAATAGCAGGCATACGCTCTTGTAGATTGCGTGCTACCTGCCTTACTCGCGTCGTATACCCTGTAAGAGAACGATGTAACAGTTAACGATCGCCGTGGCCGCATAAAAGAGCAAGAGGTCCAGGACGATGACTCCGACGCTTTATATAAGTCCCGACAATCGGACTTCCATATGGTTCTAGGTTCTCCTGAAGTATTATGGGGTATCGATTCCATCGCCAACCATGGAGTATGCCGTATTCATTCTGACCGCCCTAATCTCCATATGCTTTAGCATTGGAGTGCAGGCACAGCGCCCAAATATCGTGTTCATAATCACAGATGACCAAGACCTTCATCTAGGGTCCTTAGACCGACAACTTGTTGTACAAAAGGAGCTAGTTGAGAAGGGGACTACGTTCTCTCAGCACTATGTGACGGTTGCAAAATGCTGCCCTAGCAGAGCTTCATTGCTGAGAGGACAGGCGGGCCATAACACTAACATTACCGAGGTTAGCGCTCCTGGGTGAGTTAATATGATCTTAAGATAAGAGGATAGTAACTGACAAGTGAGATTAAGGGGAAACTACGATAAATGGTTGATATCGGGACAAAATGAAGACTATCTACCGCATTGGTTGACAGCTGCAGGATACAATGCTGAATGTATGAGACTCTTTTTTCATTAATTCCTGGATTACTACTTCTACTGACCATAATTACTCTCTAGACATCGGCAAGATAATGAATGGTTATAACACAGCTAATTACGAGACGGCACCAGGGGGTTGGACAAACATTCAAACTTCTGTAAATTTCTTTAAACACCCATCGTGAATTTAGTGCTGCGACTGATCCTATGCAGGTGGATAGCTATACCTACGAGTACAACAATTTAGTCACTTCATTGAATGGCGAGACACCTATTTCGTATCCTGGATACCATCAATCTGATATTATTCGTGCAATGGCGTAAGTAGAAGCATTTGCAAACTGAACATGACGAGGCAAATTACTGATACTAATATTAGCCTTGATCGCATTGAGAATATGTCTGCCCAAGACAAGCCGTTTTTCCTTGGGATAGCTCCAACGACACCACATGTCGAATTGGGTGCTGGCAAATGGCCCGTTCCCCCTGTTCGTTACGAGAACGAGTTTCCAGATCTTAAAGCGCCTCGCTCTGTAAACTGGAACCCGGATGACGCCTACCAGCAGCAGAAAGCATCGTGGGTCAAGAATCTACCGCTCCTTAACGACACTACTATCGAGAGGCTAGACGGGCTCTACCGTGCGCGAGCGCAATCCCTTCTTGGTGTGGATGATATTATCGAAGATGTCATCGCCAAGCTCGAGGAGAAGGGCATCCTCAACAACACATTTATCATTTATACATCCGATAATGGCTGGCACATTGGAAATCACCGCGTGTCGGCAGGCAAGTCTCTCCACTATCTCGAGGACTCAAACGTGCCGTTTATTGTTCGGGGACCTGGCGTACCCGCAAATACAACGTCCAACTTACCGGGCGCACATCTCGATCTCGCTCCAACGTTCCTCGACATTGCGGGCTTAACGCCGGACAACCCAGCTTACCCACCGTTCCTCGATGGGCGTAGTCTACTAGCGAACTGGAAAGACCCGGAAACAGAACCTACACAATGCCCCATAAACGGAGGTGGGCACGAGGTGATCAACGTCGAGTACTGGGGCAGGGGAGAGGAGGAAACCCCCTGGGGCGTCATTGCGCACACCAATAACAGTTACAAGACAATACGTATCGTGCGCCCCGATGGTGGGACGTACTTGTACTCGAAATGGTGCACGGGAGAGGCGGAACTGTACGAGACAGCATCGGACCCTGGCGAGCTAACGAATCTCGCACTTGGTGCAGACCAAGATGAGGCGAGGACCCGCCTCCTCTCGCGCCTGAATGGTCTACTTCTTGCCGCGAAGTCGTGCGCCGTAGATACATGTCGCAATCCGTGGTCACTTCTGCAGCCGGAACCCGACCGGCGCGCTGTCGACGTACAGACGAACTTGACTATTACGTGTCTGGAACAAGCAATGGAACCGAAATTTGACAATTTCTTCAACTCACTGCCCCAGGTGTCATTTGAGCAGTGTATGATGTACCAATACCGCCCAAATGAGATGCCTTACTGGCCGGAGGACGCAGGACTGGGCGAGGCGTACCGCAAGCCGACAGACAATTATATAAGCTCGACACCAACTGGGGAAAGGGTTGTCTCGCAGGGCAAGTTTGGTACGGCTGCACAGAGGAATGTCACGTTGAGCGAGATTATGAAGACTGCGAAGATGCTTACACCAGAGCAGCTTGGGTGAGGTATAACGATAGGGGGCGTTAGTAATACGAGGTCAAGAACGTGCAAGATATCAGCTCTACGTTATTAAACAGATTGATATGGCTGATTCGTACCTATTTTAGCGGAGGTATACGCGAACCTCAAATTCTATGACGATTGAAAATATAAAGGATAGAAATCAAGATATAGTTGTGGTCTCCATGGTATACACTATTATTGCCTATTAGATTGCCACGTGGGGTTATAGATTAAAAGAGATTGGGTAGTTGAATTTTCAAGGCTCAAATTACACGTCATTATCCTGCTTTTCACATTGATATACGATACAGCGTAGTTATTTGGTTGCCTTTGTAGGAACTACTAGCCTACTTACTTTCAACGTACCCTCCCTAGCTATTTAAACCACCCTCACTCTGCAGGTGTTGTCTGGGTTTCAATGAGTGACTAGTTTTGTCAGCGTGAGATTCCAATACTTGAACTATGAGCTCCCCTGACTCTGAAAATCTCTTTGCCTCGGCCTGGGCGTGCTTCGTCGCCCGCTTACTGAGATAGGAATTGGTGATTGTCACGTAGCCAATAGCTTATATATCAACTATATAGGCTAGCCGTAAATGATTTCATTCAAAGGCATCTATTTTGCTTTATATCCTGCAATACTACTCGGGTATTTCCTGATGAGCCTTTTCATTTCCTTTACAACCCTAATTTTCACCAGTTAGACACGTTAACTGAAGGATATGGGCTTTGCTTACTGTGCACGGAGAGCCTGTTGTTCGTCGTCGGGGCTATTTTTGCCGTGAAGACAAAGATTGACGATATCCTTACGCCTACGTAACGTCATTGGCCTTAATAAGCGTATGAAAAGGAATTTAACATCAAGACTTACAGGGCATAGATTGCGTTCCGGTCGTCATAGTCTTCAACAGGATCCGAAGGTGGCACGAGCTCTCTATACATATTGGCGTCCTCCTTTGTGAATTTGTATCGGCGTTGCCGCGTCATGGCAAGATCAACTCAGCATCAAGTTAGTTATAATTAGCCTTGAGACTTTGAGAGGTAACGCACACTCGCTATGCCCAAAAAAACAACACGAGTCGTATAAAATGATGTGTTGAGTGGCCTCATCGAATTTTACATTACTAGGCCAAACGTTGCCGTGGAGTAGAACTGGCTTGATCTTGAGAGGCCGTAATAGTCGAGGAATAACCTTTTCAAAGACTCGCCCGGCAACCTCATCAAAGTCTGGATCGGGTCCCCAGATGCTATGCAAGCAGTCGATATCGGACTTTAACTGGCGCCCGAAGTACTCCTCCCAGGTGTCACACCAGTCATTGACTAGGGGAACTATATCGTTGTATGTTGTTACATGAAACCCGAATTTTTCATTCGGTGAGGCGAATGCTTGGTGCAATCTACCAAGAACCTCGGCTAGGGGTTGTGTGTTGGCTACTGTTTTGTTCGAACGGAGGAATTCTGTTAAGAGAAATGACGACGAAGGATCGCGTTCGAGTAGACCATATGCCAGTGGTAAAGTAACATTATCAGGGATATGGTGTCCCAGCAATTTCTGGCTCTCAAACTCCCCACGAGCCGCATCGGAATGATTGGGGTGACTGATTACCTTCAGGGCCTAGAATTAGATGTGCGGAAATCACGAGCATCTAGATACTCCTACCTTGAGGTGATACTCGATCTTTTCGCCCTTTAAGCTAATCTTGACCTTGAACACTGTCATCGCAGACGAGCTCTTTTCTCTTTGGTGCTTGACGGAAAGAACCTGGCCGCCACTCGGCAAGACTGTTGAATGAGTGTGGGCACGGTGCGAGTATTATCGGTGGCAGGGTGGATGATGGTTTGACTGACCTGCGCGGACTGCCGGATCGATTGATTTCTCCATTAGAAGTAAATCGGCCATTGTTGAATCTGCTCTCGTGGTGATGATTTAAAGATGACAGACACTGCGGGGGGTTCCAATCGGCAGTCTACGAGACAGGACCAACCCATTCTACTGTCGGTAAGCTCATAACCAAATCTGGGTCCCCTGTTAGCGCTGTGATCACTACCTGCCTACCTACTTAGTACTCAAGGTAGATAAATACCTGGAATGTTCTTCATAGCGTAGCTCTTTTAGGAAACTTCTGTAATTCTCTCCCAATCTTGCGTAAGGTGAATTATACGTATATGCTAAGACTAACATGACTACTTAACTAAACCTGAGCAGAGAACGGAGTGTATGACTACTACCTAGCAAGTCGTGGGATGGGCCGCTCTCAGCGAAACCGACATCACATAGTGAAATCTCTTTATGTATCTGATTCTTGCTGAGTTTCTATAGAGCAACTTGAAAGTGACGGAATGGAAATTCAAGAAACAATGTCCGCGTCTCGTTGACGAAGATTGCTCGGTCGGAGTTATATATCTACTAACTTAAGACTCTGATTGCTGCATCCCAGAGCCGGAGCCCGTTGTACATGGTCTTCACGGCGGATGCAAGGTCTTGATACTAAAGCATGATATATACTAGTCGTTATTCTTCTGAACGGCACTTCTCCCATGGCATCCAAAAGCATTGCTACTCTTTTTATCTTGGGAGAGAGGAAATCATACTTTGGCCGTGGACAGAGGCTGAGATATTGACAGCGGGAAGTATATACTTTAGGTTCGTCGAGGCTGAGGTGCAAGTTTCTTAGAATGGCTTTGGGCGTCTTTTGTGTCCCACGTAGGAAATTCTGGTACTTCTGCACTCAGTAAAATACGACGTTCTAGTAGATAATCTCAATTCAATAAGGGCATGAAATCAATGAACTACGATAAGGAGAACCGGTAAGATGATCGATCTCTTAGGTAGAACGTCGTCTAGTTTGCAAGCTTGTTGTTGCCGGATAAGTTAGCGGCATTCCGGACGCGGTAGTTCTGGTTTACGTAGTTTAAATTCAAATAGGTGTGTTGTCAAGGTGGTGAAGAGAGAGACTGCTGTATATTGTTCTTGTGGTGAGAATGTATAAGCATGCAACTGCCCGTCCTGTGGCGCAACGGCCTCCGCTGCTACGAACCTGTGGCTTGGGTTTATGTTTGGCGCTTGGCTAGACCCTGATATTGCAGGGGGGAGCTGTTGGTAAGGATAACGTAGGTACCTAAATCAGGCTACAGCATACCTAGGTAGGTAGGTACTGTGCTCTCTAGGTAGGCTAGCTAGCTTACAAGCACCACTTCTCCTACCTAGGTAGCTAAGTACCTACCTAAAGCACATGATATTGCTGCGAATACTTACATGACCGCCGTATCCATTTGTTGTTTGCTCCGTCCACTCTCCCTCCTCCTATCGTATAATACCTACCTACACACGCCCGATGAACCGCACCCGCTCATAGTCATTGCTCGAAGCGGTTCGATGACTTATGAGACAGTGTTTTAACGACTGCGCGCACACTTGCCATCTGTCTATCTGCCCGATACTTGGATACTTTGCCCGGCGTCGCATTAGCATCCACCCATCCCTCTTCCCCGAGGCCCGAGGACGTCATGTCCAACACGCCAGCTTTGCCTGAAGACCAGGCGAGGCTGCTCGAGGATGCTCTAATTGCCGTGCGCCAACAGACGGCGCTCATGCGCAAGTGTCTCGAGACCCCCGGCAAGCTTATGGATGCCCTCAAGTGCTGGTACGTCAATTCTTATTCACTCTCCTGTCCTGCTTTGCTTTGCGGTCCCGGTTGCTATCTGGCCTTGCGTTACGTCACGCGGTGCTATGCCATGCCATGTCAAACCCAATTACCTACACTATACTATCCTATATCATGACATACCGTCCCATGCCACGCCGGACATGTAGGGAATTCTGCTGCTCACTCGCCCTCGCCCTGTAGCTCGACTCTCGTCTCCGAACTGCGCACGAGCAGCCTAGGCCCCAAGCAATACTACGAGCTCTACATGGCCGTCTTCGATGCCCTACGTTACCTGTCCGTACATCTAAAAGAGAACCACCCTCACAACCACCTCGCCGACCTCTACGAGCTAGTCCAGTATGCCGGAAACATCGTCCCGCGCCTGTACCTCATGATCACCGTCGGAACAGCATACATGTCGGTCCCGGATGCCCCCGTCAAGGAGCTGATGAAAGACATGATGGATATGACTCGTGGTGTCCAACATCCTATTCGTGGTCTGTTTCTTCGCTACTATCTGTCCGGCCAGGCGAGAGATTATCTGCCCACAGGTGACAGTGACGGGTTGGAAGGGAATCTCCAGGATTCTATTAGCTTCATCCTCACCAATTTCGTCGAGATGAACAAGCTCTGGGTGCGATTGCAACACCAAGGGCATTCTAGAGAACGGGAGCAACGCACGAGGGAGCGCAAGGAGCTGCAGCAGCTTGTTGGTAGTAATATTGTGCGACTGAGCCAATTGGTGGATTTAGAGGCCTACAAAAACGGCATCCTAGCTCCCTTACTCGAACAAGTCGTCCAATGTCGGGATGTCCTAGCCCAAGAATACCTGTTGGAGATTATCACCCAGGTGTTCCCCGACGAATTTCACCTACACACACTCGACCAATTCCTCGGCGCTGTGTCGCGGCTGAACCCCCACGTAAATGTGAAGGCAATCGTGATTGGGCTCATGGACAGGCTATCTGCTTACGCCGAACGAGAGTCACAACAGAACGTTACGGAAGACAAGGCGAAGCTAGAAGAGGAGGCACTAGCCGACTTGCTCGAGAAAATCCGACTAGGAAAAGAACAGCAGGAGTCAAAACCCGACCCTGCGGTGGAGTCGACCGATGAGACGAATGGCGACCAGCCAAATGGGGAGTCTGTAGCGAATACTGAACCAGCACCATCAGTCGCTGATACGGAAACTGTCGTGGGCGAAAATGACCATGAGCAATCTACTCCGGCGTCCGACTCTGAGCGTGGTATTCCGCAAGACGTTAAGCTCTACGAGATTTTCTTTGAGCAAGTTAATAATCTCGTTAGCGCACAACATTTGCCTATCCAGGATACCATTGCTTTACTTGTCTCTTTGACGAATCTGGCCCTCAACATTTACCCCACGCGGCTGGATTATGTTGACCAAATTTTCGAATATGCTAATCGCAAAGTTAAAGAACACGCAAACAGCCCAGATCTTCATTCTCCTCCCGCTCAGCACAGCCTGCTTGCTCTTCTTCAAGCCCCGTTAAAGAGATATGCATCCTTATTCACTGCTTTGTCTCTCCCCACATATGTTCCCCTTGTTCAGTCCCAGACTTACCCCACGAGGAGAGCAGTCGCTGGTGAAGTCGCCCGAAGCCTGCTGCGGGACCAGATTACCATTTCCACGACGACACAGCTAGAGAATGTGCTGGAGGTTCTAAAAGTCCTGATCAAGGAAGGCTCACAGCAGCCGTCAGGATATCCGGGTGGCCCCCAGCGCCGTGCTATGGAAACGGACGAAACGATGGAAGAGCAAGGCTGGTTGGCGAGGATGGTCCACTTGCTCAACGGAGAAAACAATGATACGCAATTCCGGCTGCTCCAGATAGCACGTAATGCTTACGCTGAAGGCAATGAACGTATCCGTACAACGACTCCTCCTCTGATTACAGCTGGTATGAAACTAGCACGCCGTTATAAAGCGCGTGAGCACTATGACGATAACTGGGAAACTCAATCGAATGCCTTGTTCAAATTTATGCACTCTTCCATCTCATCTCTCTACACGAGAGTCAATGGTTCCGGTGCGGCTGAACTTGCTCTTCGCCTATTCACCGCGTGTGGACAGACGGCCGACATGGTTGGTTTTGAGGAGGTGGCGTACGAATATTTTGCACAGGCGTTTACCGTGTATGAAGAGGCGATTTCGGATTCAAAGGCGCAATTCCAGGCGGTATGTGTCATCGCCAGCGCGCTTCACCAGACAAGGAACTTTGGAAAAGAGAATTACGATACTTTGATTACCAAGTGTGCGTTGCACGGAAGCAAGCTTCTTCGAAAGCCAGACCAGTGCCGGGCGGTGTATTTAGCCAGCCACCTCTGGTGGGCTACACCGATCCCGACGAATGACGAATCCGACGAAGGCGTAAGGACCCCTCACTCACATGCAATTCTACTTACATAAGATGACTCGCTAACTATAAGGATACACTAGCTCTATCGTGATGGGAAGAGAGTGCTCGAGTGCTTACAGCGGGCGCTCAGAGTGGCGGATTCCTGCATGGAGCAGGCGACTTCGATCGAGCTATTCGTAGAAATCCTCGACCGCTACGTCTACTACTTCGATCAAGCCAATGAATCGGTAAGAGGCATATTGGCTATATAAACAAAACGGTATTTCAACTAACATGGAATTAGGTTACAACCAAGTATATCAATGGGCTGATTGAGTTGATACATTCCAATCTGGCGACAAATCAGCAAGATTCGGCCAGCGTCGAGAGCAGCAAGCGTCATTTCCGGCACACGCTCGAGAACATTGCCGGCAGGCAGTACGAGGGCATCGTTTTGTACCCTCAAAAATAATCAAACAGTCATATGCCATTATTATTGGAAGCTCCAGAGCAAGGCGGAGGCGAGTAGTGAGTATTGTCTGACTTTGGCGAGTCCGATGCGGACTTTGGCACTGGAGGGCAAGTGTATGCTAGTGAGTGTGTTGCGAATTTGAAGCGGCGGCCCGGAGTCGGGAGAGTGATGACAGACATTCTTGTGTACATATGTATATCTCGAGAAAGATTTGGGACATTTGACCTACTCGTCCGGCCAGGCGTTGAAATTGTCAAAGAGGACGGCTGCTATTCATCATAGGTGTAATTACCCAATTCTTAATACCCTTTTGTCGAGCATGCACATTAGACAGTACTTATTTAGTTAAATGTTCTCGGAGCATCGGGTTTATGGGCATTAGGAGAATTGAACAACAGACTACTTAGCAGCGTATAATAGGTAGTTATACGCGGACTTGATAGCAAGATGCAGGTAAAAGTCATTGATTCGTTGAAGGATCTTAGAGCTTATAAAAGGGGGGACCGCTGAACGTGGCTGTGCAGCTGTAGATACCTGTGTACATTACGTATACTGATGTAGGGATAGAGGTACCTTTCTTCTCCTCAGCTTGCAGTTGGCCCCACTAGTCACTCACTAACCAGCTGTGTTGGGCTTGTAAGACAGAACATGTTAGGTATAGTAGGGAGATTAGTACTTGCATCTGCAGTTCGGCTCCTGACATGATGTAGGTACTGTACTGTACAGCATACTAAGTACACAGCAATAACTTATCTCCATGCTGCAGGAGAAGTCTTTATGTAGGTATTTGTTAGAGAGGATTCTAATAAACACAGCAAACGAATGCAGGATACGTTTGTTCACCTCGAATTCTTCTGCTGCTGCAACCTTTTACCTACTTCCTACTAACCGATTAATACCCTCTCTATCCATCTGGTGTCCATCTACCTACCTAGGATAGAGCTGTGTATTGGACGTCCACGCTCTCTCTTCGCCAAGCCAATGCCAAATACATAGACGACCAATGCTGCTTTGGCTGGTGGTTCCTGCTTAGACCGAATGTGCTTCGTTTTCAATTACTGTTCACTCTCCTTCTCCTCTTCATTACTGTAAATCCAACCCATCCCATCCACTCTTTTTTATTTTATTATCCATTGTACCAACTGACGACGACGACTGCCGACTCGACTAGACTCAGCCTCCCTCATTCGCTACCCTACCAATTTCCCATTTCCCGCGTCGGTCCCATATCCCACCTTAAGTACCTAATTACTAGTCTAGCGTCATTCCGTTGTTTCCGTTGTGTCTTGGTTTCGACGTGATGTGGTTGGTTCCGTCGATTCATTCCTGATATTTGTTACACGCCTCGCCTCCCTCCCAACGATGCCCTCCGAGAAGTCCCGCTACATCCCGGCACCGCCCATCCCATCCTACGACGAAGCCACCGCCGGCGATGCATCGTCGTCCCGATCCCCCTGGCCGCCGTCACCCTCCGGCCTCGACGCCCGACCCGACCACGAGATCGAGGCCCAGTCTCTTCTCCCCCATAGCAGGCCATTAGACCATGCCAGGAGGGCACCCGCCGGCTACCGGCCTCCCCACGTCGAAACCGACGACGAAGGCTCGGATTGGACTCTTGACGACGACAATGATGATGATCATAGTGATGCGGATGAGGCAGCCCAGGTGCGGCGTGAGATGCAGGAACTCGAGATAGAAGACCCCTTAGGCGACTCTAATTCCACCGACTCGTCGTGGACAAAGCGAATGGGCCTTTCGCGCTTCTCCTTGCCGCGATGGAAATGGAGGTGGCGTCTACCGCGACTGACCGTCCGACTCCCCCGCCAATCCGACAGTGACAATACCAACGCCGAGAGCACCGGGTCGAGCGAGACGAGGCTGAGATGGCGACTCCCCAAGATTAGCATAACCAGCCGCGAGGCCATATTAATCATTGGTCGCCTACTGGCCCTCACCGTTGTTCTAGGCACCGTGTACCTCCTTTTTGTGAGCGACCTGTTCTCCAGCATGTCGAGGCGTCTCAATGGTCAAATGTTCGATCCCGAAGCCGTGCGACAATTCGTTCAGTTACGTGTCGACCCGGAACAAATACGAGACTCGCTGCGACACTTTACCAGTTTTGCGCATATTGCTGGCACCGAGGGAGACTACGCGCTCGCCATGGACGTGCACAATACCTTCGTCAAGAACGCCTTTGACCAGGTCGCTGTTGATGAATACTACGTTTACTTGAATTACCCTAAGAAAGACGGGCGCGCTATCGAGATCTTGTCCGAGGACGGAAAGAAGGCCGTTTGGACTGCTGCCTTGGAAGAGAGGGAAGTCGGCGGAGAAACAGCCGGCCGCCAGACATACGCCTTTCACGGTCATTCCCAGTCTGGTGATGTGAAAGGCCCCCTGATTTACGCCAACTACGGCTCTCGGGACGACTTCAAGAGACTTGCCGACAAGGGTATCGATACTAAAGGCGCAATAGCACTCGTTCGTCATCATGGCACGCAGAGGAATCTCGCTCTCAAAGTCAAGGCAGCGGAAATAGCTGGGTTTGCTGGGTGCATTGTTTACAGTGATCCTGCTGACAACGGTTTCGTCAAAGGTGAACCCGCGCCGCAGGGTCGGTATTTGCCCTTTGATGCTGTCCAGAGAGGATCAGTGAGCCTGTCTAATTGGGTCATGGGCGATGTCCTTACACCCGGCTGGGAGAGCAAAGAGGAAAATCCCCGGATGAAAGTAGCAGACCAAACGAAGGGATTGATTAAAATACCGAGCTTGCCTATCGCCTGGCGAGATGCACAAGTGCTACTACAGCACATCGATGGCTTCGGTGTTCCCAGCCCCAAGAGCTGGAAAGGCGGCGTGCCAGATGTAAAATGGTGGTCGGGTAACTCATCGTCGCCTATCGTACGTCTCAAAAACGAGCAGGATGAGAGCGAGAAGCAGAAGATTTGGAATATTTACGCTAAAATTGACGGCATCGAACAAGGCGAGAAATCTATCATTATTGGCAATCACCGTGATGCCTGGGCTTTTGGTGCCTCAGAACCTAATTCTGGTACTGCTATCATGCTCGATGTGGCGCGCGTTTTCGGCGAGCTCGCAGCTAGAGGCTGGCGCCCTCTGCGCTCCATTGAGTTCATGAGCTGGGATGCTGAAGAGTACAATATGATAGGGAGCACCGAGTTTGTCGAAAGGAATCTCGACATCCTCCAGAAGCAGGCCTTTGCCTACATCAATCTAGACGGTGCTGTGTCCGGTCGAGATTTTCACGCCGCCGGTTCTCCCATGTTCCGCAAACTGGTAACCAAGGTCATCGAGAGGGTCTTCGATCCCGTCGCTAACGCGACCTTGCTCTCCCTATGGAAGGACAAGAAATCTGATCTCGAGTCTCTAGGCTCCGACAGCGACTATGTACCCTTCCAGGATATGGCAGGGACCAGTTCGCTAGATGTTCGATTTGGTGGCGAGGCACACCCATCCCACACCTCCTACGATAACTTCCAGTGGATGGAATCCATCGGCGACCCCGAATTCATATACCATGGCTTACTCGGCCAGGTTCTTGCGCTCCTCATCATCGAGCTGGCCGATCGACCCATTTTGCCCTTTGATCTGGGCAACTATGCGACTAGCTTAGGCCGTTACTTGGGTGATCTATGGCAATGGACCGATAAGAAAGGTGTTACCCAGGGCGATAACCAGAAGATCAATCTGGATCCCATCAAGCAAGCAATAAAGCATGTGGAAGAATCGGTCTCCCAATTCGAGAAGTGGGAGCCGTACTGGGAGCAGAATGTCATCGCGGCGAATGGATGGGAACCTGCGAGCTTAGGCATCCGGCGGTTGGACTACAACAATCGTATGTCTACCTTCGAGACAGACTTACTAGATCTCGAACCCGGCGGTGGGGTATGTCTCTCTTCTTTCTCTCCATTCTACTTCTTGGCTTTATTCCGTTTTACCGGCTTTCCTGGTAGGGTCAGGTAACTATCGGTTGTGCTTACACATACATACAGATACCGAATCGGACGCAATTCAAACATGTCGTGTTCGGCCCACAACTGTGGGACGAACTAGACGAGGCGCATTTCCCGGCCATACATGACATGGTCGAGGCCGAAGACTGGCCGCGAGCGCAGGAAATCATTGATAAAATTGCCAGGATTATCGACCAGGCCGCCACAACGCTTGTCACGGTATAAGGGTAGCCGGCTGGCCGGCCAGGTCTCTTGGACAATTCACATCACATGGTACCCAGTACATATACACACGCGCACACGCAACGATTTTCTTTTTGCTTGTTCTATACTCTTTTTATCTAGATAGGGAGGGCTCGTTGGCTTCTTGGGGAGCCCCTGATTCCACTGGCCGGCTACGGCTGACTAAAGTAACTGACCGACTGCATGGCTTGGCGTTCTGGTGTTGGCCTGTCTATGTCTGTATTTTGTGGTTGTGGTGTTGTATGTACGGAATTATGTATCTAATCAGAAGGTTCGCCTCCCTACCTACTTCTCCGCTCACCCGTCCACCTGTTCACTCGTTTGCCTATTGGCTGTTCTGTGTTGGTGCTGGTGGCGGGGTGGGTAAAGTAGGAGGTAGACTACGGTTGGGTATTTCTCGACTGAACATTCAAGAGGGCATAAAAGCTTTTTAAAGCACGTTGCTTCGTTCTTTCTTTGTCTCTGCTAGCGAGAACTTGCAAGGAATCCCCTGTTATAAAGCATGTAGATATCCCACCCGCGTATGCCATCCGATAGCGTAATCCCGGGAAGAATTCGCCTTATGGGCAGATCTCGGGAGGATTCCCGCATCACGGCTTTGATGCGGGCCCCTTCCGGTCGACCGGGGAATTCTCGTACGTTTCATTTCGTTTCAAGCCTCGCCCTATATCGTAGCATTGTGTTCCCTGGGTTCCTAGTCCGACAAGGTGTCGCTCGTCCCCGGTACCTGGTTCGGTGGCTGGTTATCTCGCTGTCTCTTTCTGCCTAGAACCCAGTTCGTTAGATATCGGCTCTGACGCGTTATCGTCGTGCGCCGCGTTTATGATCGAGACGCGAGATGGATCCACGTTGCAGGCCGAGTGGATTTTTGTGGCCTTTCCGGCATACCGCACCGTTGCATTTGGTCCGGCTCTCCTGATGGTGATGATTAACGTGCAGGAGATAGGATCAGGGTTTATGTTTTTGCTGGTGTTGCTCTTCACATGGGAAGATAAATATATGAAAAACCCCCCTTTTCTGTGTTTGTAATTGAGAGAGAATGGTATGTTCCTGAGTCTATGATCACGTGATAGTGGAGAATAAGCTTAAATTGTTATCTGCAATGAGACAGGAGCTGATGGAGATTCGTCTGAGGTGAGATATGACACCAGTTACCTAGTTTGTTAGTAGGTTGGTTGAATAGGTATGGGGTAAGTCAGAGATTCGTGGATTGGCTGAATAAGATGACGCCGAGACACTTGTTGGGCTTAATAGCTTTGTCGATGGAGAAGAACCTGGATGGGTTACGAATCAGCTACCTACCCTGATGGCCTCACCAGCTGCGATGGTCCTGGGTATAAGAACTAGAAGGATGCGGCATGTCATCTTTTGTTGGTCCTAGACAGACCGACATTCGGATGAAAATAGAAATAAGCATCGCTTCCCTGTTCTTATTCCCGCCTTTCCAGCTCCTTTATCATGATTTCTACTACGAATTACCTGGTTCTTCCTACAGTTCTTGTCTTTGTTTAAGTCACTCCTTTATACAAAGCGAAGAGCAGTAGCTGAGCCAAGGAAGCGTTGTGTGAGCGTATCTAGATACAAGTCTGCTACTATGGCTTCGCCTCTCATGCGCATACCTGCCGAGCTACGCCTGATGATCTACGCATATCTCTTCGATGCGGGTTCAGATGGCACCTCTAAGAAGGAAATGGAGGCGGACAAGCACGGGAAACAGAGCAGGACAAACCCAAGAACAATATCGATCCGGAACAGCGAGGTAACCGCTGTATTTCCATTCACAGAATGCAGCAGATGCAACGGGCACGACAAGTCCCATCTGAAGGGAGACACCGCCTGCAGCACCAAATCGCAATCCCAAACGCGCGCGCGATACCACATCGTGCAGCGCTCGTTCCACCGCCGCTGCGTCGAGACGACGTACCGCATGACCAACGACGGCGCGTACTTCTGCGCGGCGCTCATGCGCGTCAATCGCGCGCTGGCCGCCGAGACGGCGCATGTGGTGTACGGGGGCCACGTCTTTGACTTCGGCGCGGATCTCGAGGCTGTGAAGCCCTTCTTCTCGGACCTGACCCCGAAGACGCGCGCGTTGGTTAAGAGGGTTGCGCTGTATAAGCGCGGGCCCTGGCTCTTTGATAGTTGGAGTGATCGGTGCGAGTGGAGGGGGAGTAGGTTTCCCCTATTTTTATTCTTGATCCCTTTTTAGCCCTATTTGGTGCTGCCTTCTTCACAGTAAAAGACCTCTCAATTGTGCGCTTGAATTAGGATCTTTTACTCTGGCTTTCCATTTTAGCTCTCTAACGCCCCAATCTCACAGTGTGCGCTTACCTCCGCGAACACGTGTCCATAGAACACCTCCGCCTCACCGTCCAAGCCGGGCGCCTTCGCGAGAACCGGGACAAGGCACGGGACTCCGAGCGGCAGGACGACGACTGGGGCTGGGATGCAGACGCGGACGAATTCGGCTCCGGCTCTGGCTGCGGGCTCGGCGCGCGCGTGCTGTCCAGCGAGGACGTCGCGCTCCTCGTCGATATCCGCCACGACACCCTCGATTGGGTGGGCGATCTCGTGCGACTCAAGAGCCTGGCGCGGGTTGATGTCACCCCTGATTTCTGCACTGTGCCGCGGCCCCAGACGTCGAATATGTTTGTCTATCTGGCGTTCTCGGCGTCTGTGGATAAGGGGTTTAGGGAGTTCTTGGAGAGGAAGCTGGGGTTGGCGGGTTAGGTTGGGGTGCTTTGGGGTTCTTGTCGGAATTGATAGGGGGGAAGGGACATGAGATCTAGATGTATGATGCAAATAACTTCCTATTTATGTGGCATCTTTTTTGGGCTTCTTGAAGCCGCTGTTCACGTTTCCAACTGTTGTTGTGTTAAGCCTAAATTACCTGAGTAGGTTCATTGAATCACCATGATACGCAGGTTAAGGCGGCTGGACATTAAGCTTTCAATCAATCGTGCTTCGCGACTTATTCTAGTAGGAGAGTCTAGGATATAGTCCGCCAATTCTTGGACAATATTATGACAATTCCCAGTCGAGCGAATTAATGGACTTAAATGGTATAGTAACAGATAAAGGCGTAAACTATGGATAGTTGTCATAGGTTATAACGGGAAAAAGTCTTTGCGCCGCTTTGAATATATCACATTAGTCACATCTCCTTGTTTTCTAACAGGGACTGGATAAGCATATTTTGCTATATTCAGAAGAATATCAGGTGAGCTGGGACTAAAAACAGTACTTGAAAACTTGTTCTATCTACTTTCTATCGGTATACGCCACTCTTAATTTAGTAAGGACGATGGCGATGATTATTACGCTTGATCTTGTTGGCAAACCCGGGGCTCTGCTCAAGCTCCTTCTCCCACACATTGACAATTGGTTTAAGCCAAACCGGAACCTCGATCTTGAAATCTCTGATCATGCCGCAAGCCATCTCACTAGCCTGCAGACTGTTAATCCCGAACTGCTGTTGTGCATATTTCCCCTTCCAAACACAAAGGTACTTGGTGTACCATTCGTCCCGATTGTTGCCACAACATAAATTTCCGTGAGAATGCGTAATCTGAGGACCCGCAGGCAGACCAACGTTGTCGAGTCTGATATAACAGCCACCGGGTAGAAGGAGTCCGGTAGGCGCCGCGGGCGCAGGGGGTTGTAGTGCAACGGTAGCCATGATTGGATTGGTAGTAGATAGTTTGGTATTTCTCTCGGGGAGGGGTTTAGTGTTGTTGAAAATCTGGACGAATGTAAGAACAGCCCGATCGCTGCCTTATATACTACTGAAGCTAATATACCTGCGTTGTTTTCTGAACAAAACCACACATTGTGAAGTAGCTTGTTTATTCCCTCTTTGTCCCGTGTACAAAAGCTAGACAATACCCCTTGTTCATGGTAATATCTTCATCATCTTAAACTTTATATGCCTTTCTTAGTGGTGCTTCTGATATTCCCATTCAATTTCATTTCTCACCTTCTAGCTGATTGTAACTTATCAACCCACAGCCAATTACCACCAGACAAATATCCTATCATAAATGAACCGTCGTCTTACTACCTCATCCCGAACCGGGAATCCTCTTAAGCTAAACCGTATCATATGCATAGCGTCTTTTCCATCAGGTCGCAGCCTCACATATCGTAACCCCCTAGCCACGTTAGAACTTCCCACATTGAGGTTGGATATCATTAGTAGCGCCTCCGCTGTCGACGATAGTGATGTATATGCGCCTAGCTATAGTATTATAGGTGATATAGATTCACAGGGACGTCGACCTTACGACTTGTTGGGAATCTCTTCTAAGTTTTTCGCGCCTTTTGATTATATTCTAGCCTTATGATCACACTCGTCTGGCAGTGGAATACATGCCAAACATGCCGGGTGAAATAGTGAAACTTAGGTGTACGAACAGATAAACGCGGCAACAACGCAATCCAGGCCGCTACAGTGTAAGTGATCAACAGCTTCATATTGCCCCGGTGTAGCGGCGAGAATGACTGTTTTGTTTAGAAACTTATGGGGAGTGATAAAGAATCCTTATACAAGAGCCTCTTATGACGCAGGTCGGGATTGCTTCTAGTGCTACAAAACGCTTTTACTGAAATGAAATCGGAATAGACTCGCGCCTGTGTAAGAATAAAATATTAATACGCAATACCGCAGTATTTCTGGGATGTGATAGGTATCTATAAAGCTAGAGGCCTGGCTGCTCCCATAATAGCGTCGACGTTACAACGACGAGTGCTAAGGATAGACTATTATCCCCGCCTTTATATTAGCAGTATAAGGCTATTCTATATTCTAATATGACCCAATATTGATATCATAAGAATGAATATAACCTATTTATTCTTTTGAAATCCGCGCTTTGAAGTCTTGGAGGCGCAGTTGAACGTCTGATTTGTTCCAAAGCTCCCCTGATTGAGACGACGGAGGCGTAAGTTGTGGGGGGCCAAGTTGCTCCAATGCATAGCTAGCCGCTACAGAACCCCGCAAACTTGCTTCCTTAGCATCATTCGTTTCCTGGAACGCGACGGCGAATGCCCCCAAAAATGCGTTACCTGCCCCTGTAGGGTCTACTACTTCAGTAGAGCCTTTCTTGTAGTACGTTGGTAGCCATTTAGCCTGCTTGGTATTCGACAGGATCAAAACACCGTGCTCCCCAGAACGAATTACTGCTAAACCTGCTTTATTGGGTCCGATGCCCGCATTAACAAAGCTTGTGGCTTGGGCCTCGACTGTAGACGCGGAGAACTCGGTCTCGGTTTCGCTCTTCCCTTCAAAAAGAGAGCACAACTCTGACCGATTAGGTGAGAAGACGTCCACGAGTGCACATGCTTTTAGATGACGTTCCAGATGAGCAGAGTCACAGCCCAACGGAGCCGGCTCCCATACTATCAGAGGCCGCTCCGCAATATCATGCTCTTTTCTCAATTTAAGTAATTCAGTTACCTGTTCTTCTAGATCTTTCGGTGTGGCTAAGAAGTGAAAAGATGTGGCGTGTAGCAGATTTGAATCGGCCAATAGGTTTGGTGAAGGTCGTAGTGGTTCGGTGACATATTTAAATTTGTTTCCTGCAGCATCGTCAGTTTTCCCCGCATTTACAGCGTTTATGGCTTTTACTCACGACCGAAAGCATTATCTCCGTACTGCAGCAGGCCCCGAGTGCACGGCTTCAGGTCGTCGCGGATCAGAAGTAGGGTCATCTCCCAGGACTCTAGTAAGTGGATTGCCCACTCAGGCAAGTCACATCCAGCAGTAACAACACAGCCCACATCAGCAGTTTTGGGGCTGGGTTTGAATAGTCGGGCACCTAGGGTGGCTAGCCTAGGTGGTTAGTTTCTTAATTTCATATGCGAAGAACAAGAAAAAGAGGGAGGAGGGAGTGTGCTCGTACCATATAAGCCGGACCCGCCTAGTTTGTCGATGACGGGGTCGCGATTCGGGAAGCGTATCTCATCCAGAATAACCATTCCCAGTGAAACAAAGACCGGGCGATTGCTCGCACTTTGATCCATGATGAGATCTAAATCGATGGATTAGAATGAAGGAGTAATGACAATACCGAATGCTTACAAGTTGTGATGCTTTATACCAAGGAGGTTGATAAACTGCTAAGTTGTTTGTGTGGAGGACAGAAACGTGAAAGCGGGAAGACGGACGTATCCACCATCACAGGGGCGCTCTCCCTCCAACCAGCGTGTTTCGACCCTTAGCCATCAGCATAAATACACGATTAGAAGCCTCATACCCACCTAGAAATGATTGGCTATGGTTGCACTATTCTATGTATGACTGAGCCAGGTATTGATTCATCACTTTTGCCGTGTCCAAATCCCTCTCAGCCTGCTTAAAATTTGCGCACTCTACTCGCATATCAACTAACAACCCCAGATGACGTTTTAACTTCATTTCTACTGGTTGAATCTCTAGAAGTGCTAAGATGGCGATGGCTAGGCCTCTAGAGTATGGCTCGATAACCTGAGCTGTTTCACTACATATTTATTGCTCTAATAGTGTTTACTTAGGACAACTTTAAGTAAGATTCCCTCCTAGCATTTAATAGTAGAACTGTAGTAACGACTTGATACTGAGGATACGGGTGACGAGATGCATTCCCTTGATAGCTAGGTTACGTAGTAAGTTTGGCGTTACATGCCTGAGTCTAAGTTCGTCGATGTCGATGTCGATGTCTGTCCCTTCTAGCCAGCGATTATAGCCGTATGGTTTGTATTTGGCACCAATGTGTAGTGGTGGAATGCTTAGGTCAACCACCTTGAGGCCATGAACCCCATACACGTTAAGCTTCAAATCGACGGCGCCTCCCTCGTCTTGCGGCGCCATCTTGTACATAGTACAGCTGTAGACTAAGATAGAAACTTCGGATTTGCGTTATAGACCTCGCCCTGATACATATGTGTTCGATGCATGACCTGGTGTTGCTTTTTGAAAGCCTAGAATTGAATCTTTGAATCAATATCGTTGGCATCGGTGAGGAAGCCCGGGCAGAAACCTGGGCTGTTTGAGATGAGGCCCAGCGTGTGCTATATCTATGGGAAAGACTTAGAGGCGAGGGACATCAGGTTATGTATGCATGGGTCGACCCCAGTATTATGACTATACGCATATAATCAACTAAACAAAATATCGTCTTAAGCTAAGTTTCCATGCAACTATACAGAGCTACATAGTTAAAGACCTATGTACCAAGAGTGATCAATCTATTATTAGACTTGTGGATCGCGGTTCGACACAGCATCCAAGATACAAAAAACCTTGCCGCGATCGTTCCTCACACCTCACACGATGGGTTTTTTCACACTATCTGAATGTACCCACAGATGCACATATGTGGTGACTAACGGTCGCATCATTCTATCTTATATGGATAGACAGATGCTAGATCGCGCCTAAGGCTCTGTCTAGGTAAGCTTTAACCCCGCCAAAATGTTGGTACTGTTGGTTTCCAGTGCATACAGACTCACGTATTCTAAACGATTCAGCTCCAAATACTTTACTTATCTCAACCAACACTCAATAAACTTATTTAACTTGAACACAAGAAAATATCCCCAGTTCTAAGCTCTGAAGTGTAGTAAACCTGTTACTTGTGATTGCGCAGCTTGAAATTACACCTATACTCTACATTATTTATATCATGGGGCCTAGAATGACGCCAGCCGACAAGGAAAAACCTGTGCAAATGGACTCAATCTTTCGTGAGATCCAGACCATCTATGATGCCGGTACCCCTTTTTTCACAAAAGACAATATCCGTCACGTCGGCGAACAGTTGCGCCCTTTTCGGAATGGTGAGCGCAACGACGGCGGAAACATCACGATGAGGGGGGTTAATGGAGTCGATTATAATAAGTATTCGCCCATCCCCTACCCCGCGGACCTCCAAGAGAGGATGTGGTTCCCGGCGGCGAAACCTGGTAAGATAAGGCCGTTTAAAAGATATCCTATATATCTCCTAACATGTCGAGATAAGGGTTATTGGCTACCGCGCCCTCGAAGATCTTACTAGCTTTAAGTTACCGTATATAGCTGCATTCGATCTCCAGTCAGCCTACCTTCCCATGAAGATTAAAGCTATCATCAGGGTGCGGAGAAAAGATGTTCAAGATAGTCCTTTACCTCCCGCCCCGCCGGAAGAGGACCTAACCACGTATTGGGCCATCAAGCGACAGTGGAAAACGAGCGAGCATTATGCGCAACTTCAGGAAGTGCTAGCTAACGTCGAGATACCCATTCCCTTAACCAAGGTCATCGCCCTTGCATCTGGAAAACTAGTCGTCCAGTCGCAAGTGAATAAGCGCCGGGTTCTTCACCACTTGCTCGTCTCCGACCTCCATTCAACGCTAGTCCAACGCGGCTTTATTCTTCCTGCAGCATCATCTGCTAAGCCGTATATCCAGGATCCCGACTATACGCAACGAGACAAGGATATTTTGCGCTCTGCAGAATTTACCATCCTAGACGATCCGCAAGCATGGCTGGAGCTGGACAATTCCAGCGTGCTCGTGTGCATCAACGCTCCCTTTCCAGTCGCCGATATCGTGGCCGATATATGCCGTCCGGCTTTAATAGTTTGGGACGAGAAGCAACGTCTTTATCCTCATGGGACTTTGACGTAAGCCTAAACGTGCTAATTTACATTGAGATATTATATCGCCAGGCCCCTGCCGTGATATCTCGTTTTAAAATCCAACGTTGCTAACGTTTATTATATATAGTCCAAGAGTAAAGGCGATGATTGAAAACGAGTATATCGAAACCAAGTGTCCCGATCATGAGTGTTTTGGAAATGTGGTTGTACTCGTCAAGAAAGCCACCTGATATCTAACGCCTCATTTAATGCCAAATTTGTGTTGTAAGAACAGAATGTGATCCGATGGTCTTGAAAATTCTGGCCGATGCTGGGTCGACTTAGGGAAGTGTTCGCCACAGATATGGCTATCGAAAAAAAAAACCCACAAATTTGCTATCATAAAAATATTTTGGTACGCAGCTATAGCGTACTAATAGTAGGGTCTGTGGCAATTCTTTTCTTTTTTTTTTTATAAAAGAAAGAAAAAATAAATGTGGCTGTGGTTCAAATCCTCTTAGAGATAGGTCATTTCTACGTCTGAGCGAATGGGACTTCTCAGGCTCGTTAGGTAAGTAGGGGGTGGGGCGGGAGCCCCCCTAGTTCCTCTATTCAGCCATCTTGCCATACCAACATAGAAATATTCATCAGTACCGAGCCAGATAAATACGATACCCAGCGACCGTGAAGCTCTCAAGCCACAGCTACTGCATCCCTCCAGATTGACTTCGTGGATGCTGAGGCCATCCCGTCACCGCTCTTGGTCGATACAATGTCGAAGCCTCTGGAGTATGCCGACAATTCTAGAGCCGAACACCGTACCCTACGCATACTCACTGAGAAGTGCCTAGATCTGTTCATCAAATGCCAGACGATCCCAAACCTAAGTGAAACGACCGAGTTATGGTTCGAAGATAACCTGGCAAAGCTACGCTGGTGGGCGTTTGGACTTGGCGTCCAGAAACTGGGACCCGCATCTTTGGATTATCGCTTGAAAGATAATGACGATGTTCGTAAGGTTGTTTCAAACCTTCTAAATGGCCTTGTCATGGCTTTAGAGCGTTACCTAGCTGGTGGGTTTAAGCGGTGTGATGTCCTACCAGACCAAGATGAATTTAACAGCATATCCAACGACGAACCCCCGAAAGACTTGAAGCCCATTAATTCTGTGCTCACTGATGGATCAGGATCAAGCAACATTCGCAAGATCGACACGATGCTGGGCGAGCAGGCATACTATATCGATATGCATCTGCGAAATCTAGCGCGCCTGTCTCTCCTAATACGGAAATCGGGCGACAAATTCAGGCACAGGCTCGCCGATGCCGATCTAGAAAATGCTGATAGTGGCTTGAAAAGTGAATACGAACAGTTCAGAAACTATCTCACTACCAAAATTCTATGTACCGGTAGCCTAGAACGGGCCCTCCTTATCAAGCTTGGGGCGATGGTGATACCGTATCCATACGCGACCAGCGTGAAGCTTATCATACATGCACGGTTAAGAAACAGGTTAACGCCAATACAAGCTCGATTGATCCAAGCCAATGTGATGCGGAGGCATCGACTACGATTTGCGAGAAGCCGATCAGAGGAACGAGTTGAAGAGAAATCAGCCCCATCGCTGGTGGACAAGCCAACGGCGCCTTCTCAGAGTCGAATTGAACCAATCAACCCAAAATCCAAATCGTCTGCAACACTCAGCAATTCTAAATTGACGACGCCTGCAGCTCCTGTACCGCAGCCTAAGGACCGTGCACCGGATGACCGCACTGCAACCGGTGCAGGGCCAGAAATGCACCGCAAGATCACACAATCGGAAAAGGCCAAGTCTGCACCCTCCCATGTGACTCTCACAGGCCAGGCCCTCGATTATCCGGCACCACCAAATCTGGGATCCGACCCGCGGTGTCCGTATTGCTCGTTCGTTTTGACTCCGGAACACGGTATAAGTAAAAACAAATGGCGGTAGGTGTTGATTGTCTTGTTTCTCTACCTATCATCAAGACTTTGCCAGCTGACGCCATACCAATAGAGGCCACCTTGCTCACGATTTGAGCCCATATACCTGTATCTTTGAGAACTGCGATACCCCCCTAAATCTCTACGTAACGCGAGAGCAGTGGATGAGCCATATAACAACATATCACAGCGTAACTCAGTGGATTTGTTCGCTTTGCTTCTTCGACCTGAAAAAAGAAGACCTTTCATATGAAACTGCGGACGAGTGGCACTCACACATGGAAGAGGAACATGCTGGTAAATTTGAACCCATCCAACTATCTCTCCTTTGTGAACTTAGCAAGAAGGACCTGGTCCCGCCCGTCTCGTGTCCTCTTTGTTTAGACGATCACCAGCGTCTTTATCTTGAAAGCAACGACCACATAGCAGAACACTTAAAGCTGTTCTCACTCTATGCTTTACCATGGGATATTGGGGAGGATAACGATACAAATCCTGCTAGTGCGGCTCACGTGTTTGGCTCTCATTCCTGCCGGTCAACGAGTTATCCTGAGATTACTGAAGAAGCTCTCATTGACATGATTGAGCAAACGGAAGAGCTCCACCAAAGAACTAAAACTAGCCAGACAAATGAGACTGACGATGATTTCTTCACGACAAAGGACCTCGATAAAATCGGACAACTGCTATCCAAAATGAAAGATTGGGCAAGGCTTCGACAAGTTACGAGCTCACAAAGGTCCCAGTCTGCATTACTACTTGGCCGTCTTCAAAGTAATTTGCAGTATCTCGCAACAGTAGAGCACGATTCAGATGCCGGGCATGCGAGAGATCTCGCGACAAATATTCGACTAGATACCGAAGCCTTGGAAGAATCCATTGTAGTTTCAACTGTTAGGCGAGACACATGGGAAGAAGCTTGGGGCAGCCTCTCAGAAGAAACCAAGGAGGCCATCCAGTCGACAACGAATGCGCTCGCACCATCGTCATTCTCGCAGATTATGAGTGAATTTATGAGGGCCCAAGCACCGGGGACGCCACGCAAAGTCTCCTCTGAGCTAGAATATATTAGATCGGAGCAGAATCGGAGCGAAATCCCTACAATATTTTCAGAAGAGGACGCCATACCGCCTTTGAGTGCAATCCAGGCTGTTTTGAGGGTATGTAATGCGGCGATTAAAATCTTTTAAAATATGAATCTTCTTCAGATCCATATGAGTATTATACGCCTCTAGATTCCACACTAACTTCCAGGTTCGCTTAGATCTACCTACCGATAGCATCGCCGAGTGAAATCGCGCACGTAGCCTACGCCAATCAACTTTTCCGAGTCATAGATGTAGCTTTATTGGGAGTCTCCCTTGGCCGCATGTATGAGTTGGCTTACACACTCGACAATACCCCAGAGAATGGATTTGCAGACCTGCACTTCGCAACCCTGGCCGTATACAAAGCCGTGTTAACCATGCTGGGACGAATACTGGTATCGGAACCAGCAAACAAGTCCCAAGAAATATTCCGAGCAACGCCCTCGACTTTGCAGGCCATTGACGCCGACGTAGACCAACTTAGCAACCTTGTGACCAGTCTAGTTCGTACAGCCGGGAATTGTGAGGAGGATCGCACTGGTGCCATCGATCCACACATTACCAATTTACTTCACCAAATCCAACATGCGAGTAGTACGGATGCCGGACAAGACCAACAGCGAAGTCTTACCACTGAAAAGAATCGGCACTCTTCTGACTCCGATAGTGACTATTAGGATGGATTTGATCTTTCTGGCGAGATCGTGCAGAGGCTAGAAATGAGCTAGTTAGATCATCGAGAGTTTCTACCACATGGCACAATGGAAATTCTGTTGGATTCTATGGGCATCTCAGTACTGGCTATGATGGGCGAGTCGAAGCCGTACGAAGTAGATTCGGCTTCCCTGCTTGATTATATTCTCTAAGGCCATGGGGCTAGGAAAAATTTCGCGACCCTGATCATGAGTGGCTTCGAAGGACGCAGACTACGCACTGCCATTTCTCAGTTCAGAGAAATCAGCTTTTCTGATGCAAGCCTGCCAATTACGGAGGAGACAATATCCCTGGTTCCGTTCTTCGGCACTGATGACAGACCGCCCGCAAGGCCATGGAACGCAGCAAGAACACTGAATTTTCGGGAAAATCAATGGAAGTTTCTGGCGCCGGTGTTTCAAGAAGCGTCCACGAGCTGACCCTTCAACCGAATCATGTCTTGCCGTTCACGTATGTGAGCAAAAATAGAAGTGAGGGCGCCTTCAGCGAGGTTCGCCAGGTCACTATCCATCCCCATCATATGACCATTCAGAATATGGCTGTAAGATACACCTTTCCTTTTATTTAGTAGTACTGATGCTGACTAGCGATTTCTCTTAGTTTCGAGACCAACCGGTCACCTTGGCTCTCAAGGATATCAAGGAGATTACCCCCGAGGACGACAATAAAGCCAAAACCGCTGAAAAGGGGAAACGAGAAATAAATGCCCACATCAGCATAAGTAAACTGCGGCATCCCCACATCGTTAAGCTTGTCGCTGCTATTGTCCGAGGTGAGAAACGCTACATGTTGATGGAATGGGCAGATGGAGGGGATCTGCAGCAGTTGTGGGAGAGGAACAAATCGCCAAGGCTCAGCGTAACCCTTGTTCGAGACGTAGTTATACAACTTCGAGGACTTGTCGGTGGTCTCGAAGCGTTACACAATCACGAGGGCGGCTCGTATCGCCACGGTGATTTGAAGCCAGAAAACATCTTACGATTTAAGGATGGGAACAAGGAAGAGACCGAGACCGGGGCCAACGTGAAACTTGGAATTCTGAAGATCGCTGACATGGGACTGGCCAAGCAACACAAAGTACCAACTCAGCTACGGCAGGACTCCAATCCACGATACACTACTTACAGGTACGAGCCACCGGAAATAAAATTCAGAAAAGCATCTAATTGCGGTTTGTCGCGACGCTATGACATCTGGTCTCTGGGCTGTATATGCGTCGAGTTTCTCATTTGGGTTCCTTACGGCTCGAACGGACTCAATATCTTTAATAAGTATTCAGACGGGACGAGTGGAGAACCCTTTACCTACTATGCGGTAAATAATACCGGGAAAGTAGTTTTGCACCCTAGGGTAGAAAGTTTACTAGACGAGATTGTCAGGAATGACCCAGAATGCAAAGAGCAATCCGCGATTTGGGATCTTCTAGCAGTTATCCGAACCCAAATGTTGGTGGTAGACCTGGGCAGTGGTCTAGCGCTAGCCGATGCAGCAGACTTGATAGTTAATGAGACAGGGCGGGTGATCTGACCAGGGGGTCAGGTTGATTACATAAGGAGGATCTAGCTGAAAAATTTGTTGATTTTCTATATAAATAGCCTAGCCTTTAGCCTTAATTTTAGCTAGAGATTTAGTACTTATAAATAATATATACTTTTTTTTTTTTGTTTTTTTAACTTTTTTTATATATAAAATTATTAGATAGCTAAAAAAATAGTTTAAACTAAGCTTTTAAAGTATATTTAAAATTAATATTTTAAATTGTTTTATTAATATTTTTAGTAAAGCTTTTATTATATTATTAAATGTTTTTTAAAATAGTTATTTAAATAAATTTTTTTAATAAAGTTAATTTAAAATTAAAAATATTTTAGCTAATTAAACTATAAAAACTAATTATAATTTTTATAATTAATTATAATAATATAAAACTATAAAAATAAAACTATTATAAAAAAAAGCACTAAATTAAATATTTTTTTATAAAATTAAAAATATTGTTATAAAAAAGCTATAAATAAATATTAAAATTAATATTTTTAAAAAAAAAATAATAAAAAAAAAATAAAAATATAAAAAAAGTTTTATAAAAATTTATAAAGTTTTATAAAATTTTTATAAAAATATAAAAATACTAATAAAATATAAACTTTAAAATTATTTTTAGTTTTGTTTTTTTTATTTAATAATAATTTATAATATATAATAATATAAAATTTAAACTAATATAAGCTTTATAATTATATTTTAAATTATTTTAAATATTAAATTAATAAATTTTTTATTAAAATAATAATTTTAAAATAATATTTATAAAAATTAGTTAGTATTTAATATTTAGCTTTTTAAATTAAAAATAAATTATATTATTTTAAAATTAAAATTTTAATAGCTTATTTAAAATTATATAATAAAATATTAATATAAATTTTTATAATATTATTAAATTAATAAATGTTTATTAAAAATATTAAAAAGTTTTAAAAAAAAATAAAACTAATATTAATATTTTTAAATTTTAAAACTTAGTTTTAAAATTAAATAATTTTTATAATAAAAAATAAACTAAATATTAAAATAAATATAAATTTATTATATATATAAATTTATTATTAGCTTTTTTTATACTATTTAAAAAAAAAAATTAAAAAGTTAAAAAGCTAAAAAATAACTATAATAAAAATATAAAATATTTTTTAAAATAAAAAATACAAAAAAAAAACAAACAAAAAAAAAACTAAATTATTAACTATTAATATTTTTATATAAATATATTAAATAATATTTATTATTTATTTTTTTTTGTTTTTTTTTTTAAAATTAATAAATTTTTTAATTTTATTTTTAAATTTTAAATATTTTATAAAAATTATTTTATTATAAGCTTTAAATTTTTAAATATAAATTTAAAGTTTTTATTATAATTTAATTTAGCTAAAAATAATATTATTATAGCTAATATAATAATTATTTTTATTATTATAACTAATATTTTAATTGCTTTTATTATTATAGCTAGTATTTTAATTATTTTTAGCAAAAAAAAAAAAAAAAAAAAAGTTTTTAAAATATTTTATAATATTATATTTTTAAAATTATTAAACTTTAGTTTTACTATTATTTTAAACTTTTTTAACTTAAGTAGTATTTTTTATTTTTTATTTAATAGTATTAAAATTAACAATTAGCTTAAAAACTTTAAACTATTATTTACTAGCTAAAAAATATTTTTAAATTTTTTAATTAGCTAATTATTTATTTATATTTAAATAAAACAAATTATAAAAATTATTTATATAGCTATTTAAAAAATATATAATTAAAACAATATAAAAGCTATATTAATAGCTTAGTTTAATTATAATAATTTTAAACTTTAATATTTTTTTTAAGCTTTTTTAAAAAAATATAAAAATAATTTAAAAATAAAAAATATTTTTAGCTTAAAATTATATATAGCAAAATATAAAATAATTATTAATAATATTAAAGCTTTAAAAAAATATTTAATAAAAATATATTTATTATAAAGTTATTAAAAAATATTTTTAATAATATTTTATATTAAATTTTTATTTTTTATTTAATGTTTTATAATATTTTATATAAACAAAAATATATTAATATTTATAAATATTTAAACTTATAAGCTATATTTAAAATAAAAATTAAAATATATAGTACTAAAAACTTTAAAGCAAAAAATATATAAGCTAAAAAAAAAAAAAAAATATATAATTAATTGTTTTTTTTATATAACGTTTAAAACAAGCAAATTAAGTTTATAAAACTATTTATTAATATTTAATTTTATTAAATTAATATTAAAAATAAAAAATTTATAGCTATTTTTTAAAAATAGCTATTATTTTTTATAATAAATAATAATTTAAAATAAATTATTTAAAAAATTAAAAAACTTAAAATTAAATTATAATAAGCTAATATAATTATTAAAAAATAAAAAAAAATAAAAAATAAGTTTTAGCTTTTATTATTTATTATTTTATTAAAATAATATTATTAAAATTTTTTTTAAATATATTAAATATATTTTTATATATATTTTATATATTTAAATTAATAGTTTTTTTAATAGTTTAATTTTATAATAAATATATATTTAATATTATAAAATAAATATATATTATAAAATAAATATAAGTTATAAAATAAATATAAGTTTAGCTAAAATTATAAAAAAAACTAAAAATATAAAAAAAATATATTAAATGTTTAATATTATATTTATAAAAAAAATAATTATTTTTTAAATAAATATTTTATTATAATAAAAATAAATAAAAAACAAATTTTATATTTTAATAATTATTAGTAATATTTAAATAATAAATAGTTAAAATTAGCTTTTTAATATTTTAAAATTTTTATAAACATTATTTTTTAAGTAAAAAAAAATAATAAAAAGTTTATTTTTATAGCTTTAAAATAAATTTATAATTATTATTTTATTAGCAATTTTAATTTTTAATATAAAATATACTATAAACTAAAAAAAAAAAAAATAGTATTAAAAAACTTTAAAATTATAAAATTTTATAAAAATTAAAAAAATAAAGTTATAATATTTAAAAAAAAAACTTAAAAACTAAATTAATATAATGTTTATATAATAAAAATAATAAACAAAATATTTATTTTTTAATTAGCAGTATAAACTAATATAATTAAAATTATATTAATTAATAAAATCGATTTTATTATAAAAAAAAAAAAATAGTTTTATAAAAAATAACTATTTATTTAATTTTAAATAAAAAATTTAAATAAACAAAAATAAAAAAAAGCAAATTATTAACTATATATTTAATAAAAATAATTTTTATAGCTATATTTTTATTATAAACTAAATTTTTAAAAAGTTACTAAAAACTATTAAATTTAAAAAAATTATAAAATATAATTTTAGTAATATTATTTATATTTTTATTAAATAAAATATACTTTTTATAATAGTAAAAAAAATTATAAAAAATATTAATTAGTTTAATAATATTATTATAATATTTATTTTTATTATTTTTAAATTATATACTATAAATAAAAAAGTTTAAATAAAAAAAATAAATAATATATTTAATAAAAAAATAAATATAACTATTAAAAAAATAATTATAAAAGTTTTTAAATTTATAAAAGTTTTAATATTATAAATTAATAAAATATTTTTAAACTTTAAAAATAAAAACTTAAAAATAATTTAAATATTATTTAATAATATTTTATACTTTATAAAATTTTAAAAAAAAACTTTTAATATTATTATTATTTTTTTAGCTATTTTTAAGCTTATTTAATAAATTTTTTATAAAACTTATATTAAAAATATTAAAAACTATAAAAATTAAATTAATATTATTTTTAAAAGTTTGTTTTAAAAAAACTATAAAGCTAAAGTTATAAATTTTACTATATTTATTATTATAATATATTAAAATATAATAAAAAATTAAACTATTAAAAATAAAAAATTGTTATATATTATATTTATTTTATTAGTTATTATAAAATAAATAAAAAACTATATTTAATTATATTTTAAGTTTATAATTATTTTTAAACTAAATTTTAAAAGTAAAAAAATTATTATAATTATTAATATAAATATTTAATTAAATATTTTAATAAACTTTTATATTATAAAATATTATTTAATAATATAAAATATTAATTTAGCTTAAAAAAACTTTTTTAATTAAAATAATTATATTTTTTATATTAAAATAATTAAAACTAAACTTTAGTTAATAAAAAAATCGATTAATTTAACTTTTTATATTATATTAGCTAAAATTATAACTTTTTTATTTTTATTAAAAATAAATTTTATTATTAAAATATAAATAAACTTATATTATTAAAATAATTATTTTAAATATAATATAAAATTTAGTATTATTTAAATTATTATATTTATATTTAACTAAAATAAAAATTTTAAAATTAATTTTATTAATATTATTAATTTATTAAAAAATTAAAAACTATTTATTTACTTAAAAATAAAGCAAATAATAACTTTAAACTTTTATTATTTAAAATTAAATTTAATAATAAATTTAATACTAATTAATAAAATTTTTATATATTTAAATATATATTATTAAATTATTATATAAATAAAAGTTAATTTTTAAATAAAAGTTATATTATATTTGCTTTTTTATTATTAAATAAAAATAAAAACTTATTTAAAAAAAATATTAATTTAAATAAATTTATTAAAATTAAAAACTTTAATTTAAATAATAATAAAAAAATTATTATAAATTTAACTAATATTTAATTTATAAATATTATAAAAATAATAATTTAAAATATATTTTAAAATATAAAAATTAAAAAATTTATTAAAGCTAAACAAAAAAAAACTATTAATTTTAAGCTTTTTAAATATAAAAGTATTAAATTTTATATAAATATTATATATAAAAATAAAGCAAAAAAAATTAACTTTTAAAATAATATTTTTTTAAATAAAACTATATTTTTAAATATATATAACTAAAAAAACTTAGCTTAAAAAAAATATTAAATAAATAAAATAAAAAAAATTATATTTTATTTAATTATAAACTAAAAAGCAATAAAATTTTTAATATTATATTAAAATTAAAAATTTTAAATAAAAATTTTAAACTTATTAATTATATATTAAAAAAATTATTATATATTAAAAATAACTAAAATAAAAGTTTATAGTTTAAAAATTAAAATTATTTAAAATTATATAAAAATTAACTAACAAAAAACAATTTATTAACTAAAGTTTTTAAAAAGTTAAATAAAAATTTTTTTATAAAAATTTAATTTAAGTTTATATATAAACTTTAAAAAATTAAACTAATATTAAAAAAAATTAAAAAAATTATATAAAACTTAAAAAATATTAAATTTATAAATTTAAAAAAAGCTATACTATTTAAAGTTTTTTTTAAAAAAAAAATAATATTAGTATAAAACTTTTTAAAAATAAAAAAATTTAAAAATAAAATTATATTTTTTTATATAATTAAAATAGTTTTTTATTTTATATAATAAGCTAAAAATATTTTAATATTTAATTTATTAAAAAAAAAAGTTATTAAAATGCTTAAAACTAAGCTTAAAAATAAAGTTTTAAAAAAATTTAATTTATTATATTATAATATTTAATTTATAATAAAAAAATTTAATAAAAAGTTTTAATTAATTAATTTAGCTATTAAATTAAACAATATTATAATTAAAAATATAAGTTTTTTTAAAAGCTATAATAAATTTGTTAAAAATTTTACTATATATAAAATTTTATTTATAGTTAATTTTTTTTTTAAATATAACTAAATATTTTTAAATAAATATAACTAAGCTTATATTGTTTTTTTTACTTTTTTAAAAACTTTTTAAATAATTATTTTTTTATAAAGCTATATTAATTTTATAGCTTATTTTTTTAAAGTTTTTTTTAAAATATTATATAATATTTTATTATAAAAGTATAAACTTTTTTTTAATAATATAATTATTAAAAGTTTTATTTTTTAATATAAAAATAAAAAAATAGCACTTAAAATTTAGCAATTTATAATAAAGCATATTAAAAATATTAATATTATTTTATTTAATTTTAAGCTTATAAAACTAATAGCTAATAATATAAAAAACAAATAATATAAATTTTTTATTAAAATTATAAGCTATATATATAGCATTTATAACTATAAACTTATAAAAACTAAAATAATTAAAATTATAAAATAGTTTAACTATATAAATTTTATTTATATAAAGTTTTTTTTAAAAATTATAATATATTATTAAATATAAATTAAAAAATATTTTATAATAGCTTTATTTTTTATAATATTAATTAAAAAAAATATTATTTTTATTTAAAAAAAACTTTTAAAAAAAATAATAGCTTAGTTAAAAAAAAGCTTTAATAAATGTTTTAATTTTTATTATAATAAACTATAAAAAAAGTTTAATTTAAATAAAAATTAACGTTTTAAAAATTAACTAAAAAGTTATTTTTTACTAAAAAGTTAATAAATTAATTAAACTAATAAAATATAAATTAAAATATTAAAAAAGTTTTAAATTTAATTATAATATTATTAAAAAAAAATATTTAGCTATAATAAAAACTTTAAAACATTTAAAAAATTATTTATATAAAATATATTTTTATTTAAAAATTAATATTAAAATGTTAATTATTTAGCTAAATAATAATTTTTTTGCTTTATTTAATACTATATTAACTAAATAAATTGTTTATATTAAAATATTTAATTTTAAATTATACTATATAGTAAAAAAAAAATATATAGCTATAAATAGTTTATTTTAAAAACTTTTAAAGCTATTAAATTTAAAAAACAATAAATAAAAAAATAACATTAAAAACTTTATTAATATTTAGTTTTATATTATTATTGTTAGCTGTTTATATATATAAACTACTAATTAATAAGTTTTTTATATAATATTTAATTTAAAACTAAAAATAAAAAAAAAATATAGCTATTTTTATTAATATAGCTTTTATTATATTTTTTATTTTACTTAATAACTTTAAGCTATTTTTAAATTAATTATTATAGCTAATAAACAAATAAATAAATTTAAATTAATAAATTGTTTAATATTTAACTATTAAAAAAGCTTTTAATATATTATATATTTTTAAAGCTAAAATAAAATTTAAAAAATATACTTTAAAATATTTTGTTTAAAAAAAAACTAGTTATAAAAAAAATTATTTACAAAATATTTTTTTTAAAAAATATTAAATATTAAAAAGCTTTTTTATTTAAACAAGTAAATAAACTTTACCTAAGCAAGTAAATAAACTACAACTAAATAGCTAAGCTAAAAACTTAGCACGCAAGCAAAAAAGTAAGCAATAACCCTTTTGTACAAAAAAAAAGCAAGCTATATATAAGCTATATATAGCTTGTTTTTTTTACGTAACCAATTATTTACAACTGTATACTAGCAGCTACAAATAGCTACTAACAGCTATTAATATAGCTTTTAATAGTATATGCAGCTACTAATAACCAAATTATTATATATTAGCTATTTTATTGCTTTACTAATTGCTTTGCTAAACATAATACTGCTACAAACAGGCTGCTAACGCAAAAATATAAGCCGCTAACAGCTAGCATAAATTAGCACATTATTTAATATACAGGGTACAAAAAAAATTCTTTTAACTATTTATACTTTATATAAGGCGCTATAATAAAACAATTAAACTTTACTACCTTTTTGGAAAATTTAAAAAAGGCCTAGGTTTAGGTAGTTTTTACTATATACAGCTTATAAATATGCCGTTAAAGCTTTTTATAATATAGTTTTTTTTTTACATACTGCTTTAGGTAGCAATAAACCTAAAAATTAACTATTATTAAACAAATAAATAAACTATAATTAAATAGCTAAGCTAAAGCTTAGCAAATAAACAAAAAAATAAGTAATAACTTTTTTATATAAAAATAAAAACAAACTATATATAAGCTATATATAGCTAAGCTTTTTGTTTATATAACCGATTATTAATTATTATATATTAATAGCTATAAATAGCCGCTAAGCGGCTATTAGTATAGTTTTTTAGTAGTATATATAGCTGTTAACAATTAACTTATTATATATTAGCTACTTTATTGCCCTGCTAATTGTTTTGCTAAGCATAATACTGCTATAAATAAGCCGCTAATATAAAAATATAAGCTGTTAATAGCTAGTATAAATTAATATATTATTTAATATATAAAACGTAATAAAGCATTTTTAACTATTTGTTTTTTTATATATAAAGCATTATAATAAAGCAATTTAATATTTATTATTTTTTTTAAAAACTTAAAAAAGGTTTAAGTTTAAATAATTTTTATTATATATAGCTTATAAATATATTATTAAAACTTTTTATAATATAGTTTTTTTTTTATATATTGTTTTAAATAATAATAAACTTAAAGTTTAACTATTAAATATTAAAAAGCTTTAAAAAATTATTATATAAATATTTTATAAAAGCTTTAAATATTAATGTTTATTTAAAAGCAAACTTAAAAAAAAATATTAATAAAATAAACTAATTAATTTTTTAGCTTTTTAAGTTATAAATATATAAACTATATTTAAATAAAATTTTTTTATTACTATTATAAAAATTTGTTATAAATTTTTAAAATATTTAAAAATAAAAATTTTAATTATTATAATTTTTAAAAATATTAAAAAATTTTTTAATTATAAAATTTATAAATAGTATAATATTTTAATTAAAGTTAAATATAATAATAATTTTAAATTTAAAAAAAAAATATAGTATATTTTTTTTTAAATAAACTAAAAATTAGTTTATAGTTTAATATATTATTTATAAGCTTAAAAACTTATTAAAAAAGCTATAGCTTTATAAAAATAAGCTTATTAAAATTAATAAATAATATTAGCAAAAAATAATATATTTATTTAAAAGCTATAATATAAATAAATTAAACTTTAATTAAATATTATAATTATAATATTTATAAATTAGTTTATAAAAAATTATTTATAATGCTAATTAAAAATATTATTTTTTTTTAGTAAATTTTAAACTAAAATAAAATTAAAACTATTAAAAATATAATTATTTTATAAATTTAACAAGCTAAATATAAAATAAAAAATATTAATAAAATATATAAAATTATAGTATATAAAAAATAAAAAACAACAAAATATAAAAATTAACAAAATATTTATAAAATTAAAAATAGTTTAAAAAAAAATTTATTAATATTTTTTTATAATAAAAAGCTTAAAATTAATATAAGTAATAATAAAAAGCTTTTTTATAAATAAAATAATTTTTATAAAATTAAAAATATTTTAAACAATAAAAAATATAAGTTAATAAATTTTAATAGTATTAAATTTAAAAGTTTTTTTTATATAAATAAATTTAAAGCTTTTATAAAAAATAAAAAAAAATATTAAAACTTTATAAAGCTTAAAAAAAATATATAAACTATAGAATATTTTTTTTTTATAAAAAAAAAGCTAGTAATAGCTTAAAGCTAAAATTTTAAAAATAAAAAAAAAAAACTAATTGTTAACTAAATATTGTTTTGTTTGTAATAAATATAAAAAGCTTATTTAGTAATAATAAAACTAGCAAATAACTAAATAATATTTAAAAATAAAAAAAAAATAGCTTTAAATAATAATAATTTTACTAAAAATTATATTAAAATAAAATTAATAAATTTTTTAGCAATATATAAAGCTAAAATTTTTTTTTTTTGCAAATTTTTTTTTTATTTTTTTTGTTTTAGTTATATATTTTATTAAATAAATATTTATAAAAAAAAATTTAAATTTTATAAAAAAGTTATATTAATTAATTAAAAATATTAAAAAAACAAAAAAGCATTATATATATTTATTAAAACTTTATATATTTTTTTTTTTTTATTAAATAAATTTTATTATTAATTAAACTATTTATTTTTTTTTAGCATTTTTTTTACTTAAATTATAATTATTAATTAAAAAATTGCTAAAAAAATTATAAATATAACAAAATTAATATTTAATTAAATATATAATTATAAATAAAAAGTTTTTTTTTTAGCTTTTAGCTAATTTAAAGCTAAATTATTATTATTTTAAATATAATAAACTTTTTAAATTATAAATTTATAATTATTATAAATACTTTTAAAAAATTTTAAAATAAATATATATTTAAAAAATAGCTATATATTAGTTTTATTATTAGTTTTAAATTAAATAAAATAATATTTATAAACTTTATAAAAAATAATATTAAATATATTAAATTGTTAAATATATAAGCTTTTTAAGCATTAATAATTATATATAAAATTAATAATATATTTATTTTAAAGTTTATTTTAAATAATTTTAATATATATTAGTTAATTTATTTGTTTTTAATTAAAAGTTTTTTAAATAATAATATATATTAAATTAAATAATTTAAAGTTATTAAATAAGTTTAAATAATAAAGCTAACAAATATATTATTTTTTAGTAATACTATTTAAAATTTAAAACTAAATATTTTTTAAAAACTAAAACTTAACAATTAAATTAAAAATATATAAATTAAAAAAATTTTTAATATATATATTATTTTAAACTAAAAAATAGTTTATTTTTTTAATTTTTTTACTAATAAATTAAATAATATTAATATTTTTTAGTTTTTTAAACTTTTAAAATTTTAAAATTTTAATTAAATAATATAAGCTAAAAATATTTTAATTAAGTAAAAAAAACTAATTAAATATTTAAAAAATAAAAATAATATTTTTTAAAAGCTATTATAAAATTTATAAAAAATAATAATATTTTAAAATATAAAAAATATTATTAATTAGTTTAAGCTTTATTTGCTTTAATAAATTAAATAAATAAAAAAACTATTAATTAAAAAAAAAAAATAAAAAAAAAAAAAATAAAAAGTAAAAAAAAAATATTATAATTAAAATTTATTAAAAAATTAATAATATTTTAATTAAAAAAAAATATATATAATTTAAAATATTATTTTTAAGCTAATAATATAAATATAAATTAAAAAAACTTATTTAAACTTAAAATAAAAAAAAAAAAAGTTAAATATTAAAAAATAAATTAAATTAAAAAAATATTTACTAAAAAAATTAATTTATATAATTAAATTTAATTAAAAATAAACTTTAATAAAAGTTTATTTATTTATAAATTAAAAAAAAAATTACTAAAAAAAATAAAAAAATATAATAAAACTATTAGCAAGCTTAAAAATTATTTGTTTATTTAAAAACATTAGTTAATTTAAAAAAAAATTTATTTAAATTTTTTTAAATTTTTTTTAAAAAATATAAAAAAATAAATTAAAAAAAAACTATTTATATAATTATTTAGCTAAAAATAAGCTTTATATTATTTTTTTATAAGCTTTATTTTAAGCTTAAAAAAAAATTATTTGTTTATTTAAAAACTATTATTATTTTTTTTTTTAAAAATTATTTTTTAATTTAAATAAATAGTTATTTTAACTTAAATTAAAAAAAATTATTTAAAAAACTATTTAATAAAAAAATAAAAATTTAAGTTTATTTTTTTTTTATAAAATATAAAAATTTACTAGCTTTAATTTTTTTATTTATATTTTTTTTTTTAATATTTTTATTTTTTATTTATTTTATTTGCTAATTTATTTTTTTACTATATTAATATTTTTTTAAAATTTTTAAAATTAAATAAATTAAAAAAAAAAAGCATAAATTAATATTTTTTTTATTTATATATAAAGTTTAATAATAGTTAAACTTTAGGTTTATTGCTACTTAAAGCAATATATAAAAAAAAAACTATATTATAAAAAGCTTTAATAGTATATTTATAAACTATATATAGTAAAAACTACTTAAACTAAGCTTTTTTTAAGTTTTTTAAAAAAAAGTAATAAGTATTAATTATTTTATTATAACGCTTTATATAAAAAATAAATAGTTAAAAAGTTTTTTTTGCGCTTTATATATTAAATAATATGCTAATTTATGCTAGCTGTTTATAACTTATATTTTTATATTAGTAGCTTGTTTATAGCAGTATTATGCTCAGCAAAACAATTAGCAGAGCAGTAAAATAGCCAAATATAATTATATTAATTATTAGCAGCTATATATATTGCTAAGCGGCTATACTAATTATTTGCTAGCAGCTATTTATAGCTATTAGTATATAGTTATTAATAATTAGTTATATAAAAAAAGCTGTGCTATATATAGCTTATATAGCTTGCTTTTTTTTTATATAAAAAAGTTGTTGCTTACTTTTTTGCTTACGTGCTAAGCTTTTAGCTTAACTATTTAATTATAATTTATTTACTTGCTTAAATAAAATTTATATATAAAGTTTAAAATATATAAATTATTTATTATTATTTAAATTTTTTTTTTATTTTAAATTATTATATTATTTTATATAAAAAATTATATTTATAATTATTAATATTTATTTAAATTAAAAATTAGTTTATTATTTAAAAAATTTATAATTTATTTTTATAATTAGCATTAAAAACTTAAATTTATTATTTATTATATATTTATATTAAAAATATATAATTTTTTTATATATATATTTTATTTTTTTTTTTATTATATTTTTATTTTTATTTTTATATTATTTTTTTATTTATTTATTTTATTTTTATATTTTATTTTTTATTTTTAATTTTTTTATATATTATTATATTATAAATTTTTAAATTTAAAAAAATAGCTAGCTTAAAAAACAGCTTTAGTTTTATAGTAGTTAATATTATAAAAATATTTTAGCTTTTTATTTATATTTATAGTTTAATAGCTTTTTATTAAACAAAAAATATTTTATAGTTTTTTAGTATTTTTTATATTAATATTTTAAATTATTATATTAAATATTATAATTTTATTATTTTAATAGCAAAAATAATATATTATTTTTAAAATTATAACTTTTTAAACAATTATAAATAAATAGTTTTATAAAAGCAAAAAAAAATAAATTTTTTAATTAATATTATTTTTAAATATTAAATAAAATTTTAGTTAATTTTATTTAAAATAATAATAAAAATATATTTTTTTTTATATAATATATAGTTTATATAAAATTTTATTTTTAGTAATATTTTTTTAAAATTTATTAAATATATTTATTATTTATAAAAAGCTATTAAAACAAATATAAAAAAAAAAATTTTTAAAGTTATATTTAAAAGTTTAAAAAATATTAACAATAATATTTTTTATTAATATTTTATAATTTATATAATTAAGTAAAAAATAGTTTTTTTTATTAATTTTTTTTAAAAAAATATATATATTTTTAAATATAAAAAAATATTTTTTTAGCTTTTTTTAAATTAAATAAAAAATATAAGCTTTATAAATTTTAATTTATTTTTTTTATAATAAATAATATATTTATTTTTTTTAAAATAAATAAATAATTAAAACTATAAATTTATAGCTTTAATAAATATAGTATTATTATTATAATATTTAAATATAGCTATAAAAATATATTAAAAAAAAAAATATTAAATTTTAAAAAATAAATAGTTTAATTAGCTATTTTTTAAAAGCTATATATTAAAAAGCTTTTAAAAATTAAGTTATTTTAAAAAATAAAGTTTATTTAATTTTTTTTAAAAAAAATATTTTATTATTACTAAAAACTTTTAAAAAAAAAATATAAATTATTTTAAATTTTTTTATATTTTTAATAATAATATAAAAACTAATAATTAATTTAAGCTTTTTAAAACTATTAGTTTAAGTTTAATTATTATTAAAACTAATAAACTTTTTTTATTTTAATAGTTAAAAACTTTTTTTATTATTAAAGCAGCTAATTTTTTTTAAAAAATTAATAAATATAAATATATTATATTTTAATTATTTTAATAAAATAAACTTTTTTTAAAAGTTTATATTTTTTTATAATATATTTTTTAATAATTAAATTATTAAAAGTTATAAAATTTATATAATAAATTTTATATTAAAAATTAAAAAATATAATTAGTTAATTAAAAATAAAATATTACTAAATATAAAGCTATTTATTAAATATTTAAAGTATAATTAGTTTTTTGTTTTTTTAATTAAAATAAAACTTAAACTTAGCTAGTTTTTTTTTAAAAAAATTTTTAAATAAGCTTATATATTAAAATTATAAATAAAATAAAAAAATAAAAAAATAAAAAAATAAAAGCTTAAAATTTTAATTTTTTATTAATATAAAAAAAATTATTAATATTTAATTATTATAAACTATTTTATAAAAATTTTTTATATAGTTAATTTTTTTTAAGCTATATATAAAAAAATAAAAATAAAATTTAATTTATTTTAAAAAGTTTATAAAAAAAAAACTATTAAAATTGTTTTTTTTTAAAAAAATATATTTAATGCTTATTTTTAAATAGCTAAATATTTAATAATATAAAATTTTTTATATTTTATATTTAAAATTATTAATATTAAACTTTAATTTATTAAGTTTTTTAATACTATTAAAAAAAATTAAGTTTAATAAAATTTTTTTTAAATAGCTTATAAATAAACTAAAAAAAGTTATAAATATTATAATTATAAACAAATTTAATAAATTTAATAATAAAAGTTTAAAAAAAGCTTAAATAAAAAATAAAAAAAAAAAATTACTAACTAAAAAATAAAAAAAATTAAATATATTTATTAAGCTTAATAAATAGTTTAAACTTTAAATTAAAATTAAGTTTACTAATTTTAAATTAATATATATTAAAGCTAAATTTTTAAATAATATAAAAAATATTAATAGTTTTAATAATAAAAGCTAAAGTTTTTTTTTTATATTAAACTTATTATTTTTTATATTATTAGTTTTATTAAATATTAGTATATAAAATATACTAAAAAGTATTAAATTAATTTGTTTTTTATTAAATTTATATTTTAATAAAAAGTTTTATTTTAATATTTTTATTTTAAAAGCTAAAAATTATTATAAACAATTATTATTTAAGTATAAAATTAAAACTTATAAAGTTAATATTAATTATATTAATATTATAGTTTTAAATTATTTTTTAAATTTTTTTAAAATTAATAAAGCAAAAAATTTAATATTAAAAAATATTAAAAGTTTATATTAATAGCTTTAAAAAAAATAAATAAATTTAGCTTAATATTTTTAAGCTATTATTTTTATTAAATAATAAAGCTAAACTTAATATAAAACTAATATAAAAACTATAAATATTATTAATATAGTTTTAAAAATAGTTTAAAAATATAAATTTTAAAAAAATAATAATATTTTAATATAATTAAATAAATTAAAATAATAAGTTTACTAAAAAAAGCTTTAAAAATAAAAAAATTTTATTAATTTATATATTAATTTAAAAAAAAAATATTATAAAAGTTATATTTTATAAATTTATATTAAATTTTTTTTAAGTTTTTTATTTAGTTTTATTTTAATTAAAAATATATTAAAAAGCTAGCTATATTTTAACTAAAAAAAAATAAAATAAAGCAAATAATTTAACTAAAAAGTTAAATTAATTATATAAAAAAAATTTAGCTAAAAAATTTATTAATTTTTTATATAAATAGTTTAGCTTTTAGTTTTAATTTTAGCTAAAAATTTAATACCTATAAATAATATATACTTTTTTTTTTTTGTTTTTTTAACTTTTTTTATATGTAAAATTACTAAATAGCTAAAAAAATAGTTCAAACTAGGCCTCTAAAGTACGCTTAGAACCAACACCCTAAGTTGTTTCATTAACAGCACAAGATCGAGTATGGGGAAACTCGGGAATTATCGCGCAACTGCTGGGGAAGTTAGTAATGCTTTGGATAATATCCTGGAAAAAGGAAAGGCTGCTAGCCGCTACTGGCATACTGGTTCAACAAGGAATAATCCGAGTTTACAGCTGCCCGCATTCACATTAACAAACCCAGCCTAGTCAAACGCACCAGATCCTTATTTAACTTCAGCTCAAATGAATCTATTATTTCGGGAGGGGGGTATTCTCATGCTGACTATGAAGTTGTAAGACAGTCCTGACCTTGCCGAGCTGTATGTCTCCTACTAAACATTCCACTGCTGATCCGGCATAGGAATGGTTAATAGAAATATCCAACTACTAATCAATTTGCCTTAGGGAATAGTGGAGAGGCCTGGGATGGAACTGTCTTGTGCAAATGAGGAATTCTGAGTTTTGTCGGTTGGAAGTCGTACTAGCATCCGAGCCGTGGGAAGGATGAGCGGTTACTGAAACAGCTCGTGTTATCGAGCTGTATTCTAGAGGCCTGGGCAGCCCAATTTTGGCTATCTAGATATTTTAACGAGTGAATGTGAAGTGAAAATATGAAGGAATACGATCGTATTATTTGTGATTGAAGTCAAAGCCATGAAGGCTCCTCTAGGTCGAAATCTAAAGCTAAAGGCTATTTATATAGGAAATCAACGAAAATCTTTCCTAGCTAATCAATCTAACCCCCTAACCAGAGGACCCGCACTGCATCATTACCCATCCTCGACACCTCTTTTATACTCTAAAAGGATGCCAGCCTTCGTCAAGGTACGGATTGAGTAATTTCAGCCACATAATCGAAGCAACACAAACTACCCTTGTAATTTCCAATAACGTCGTCTAATTCAAGCAGTTAGCGTTCGACTTTATTTTAAAAATGTTTGTTTCCCAAGTATTAAGCCGTCTTACATACCCAATTGAATGTGGCTCTGGTAACTAGTGTCATCGCACTCTGCTGAAAGTGTAACATTGTTGAGCCTAAGTTTCTGACAGTTTTTTTGAAAATTCCCGTTTTTCATGACGGCTAGGTTACCATGAACACTGGTAATACATCTGCGAATATCTTAGACGACCGAAGTAGTAGTTCTACTAAGCGTAAATTAATTTGAGGGTGGGCTCGTGTTTTTGAGGAAGCCGTTTCCCAAATTGGCTTCAAACTTCCGCAATAGTATGTCATGTGTAACTTGTTGAAATCAACAATAGGGCAACTTACCGATTGAGATCCAGCTTAGAGATACCCCGTCCCCCCGTTGATCCTCCTATCTCGCAACTTGCAGAGAGATATATATGGCTCCCATCTTTCTTAATCTTTTTATTATCACAGCGGGAACTGAAATCCTTGCATGGGGGTTGACCGCGGCGCTGAATCTCGAGGTCTGCAATCTGTGTTACAGGGCTCGCAAATATGCAAGCGAAAGTTGTGCAAAGGCTAAGAATCAGAGTTGCTTTCATCATGGGGCCCGTGTCAAGAAGCAGTTCCAACTGGGAATAATAAGATGGATAAAGAGGTTTGAGTTGTTCAAGTATGTAAATGTAACGCTTGTTAAGAAGTATTGTTTTTATAAAGGTTGTAATGCTATTATATAAAGATTTCTCAAGCGTACTAGTTCTCTATATACTTTACCCTTTTATCCTTTGCATACTGAGATAGAGCTGCGGGCTGTGCAGTTTGGGCTGCGCACTCCAGGGGAGAATAATAAGTTAATACCATCGTAGCTTAAAACGCATTAGCAATTCGTCCTCAAAATAAACCCTAAAGGGATGATCTGTACTATCGCTTATAAAGTCTGTCTGTGAACTCTTCAATGCTGTCCAATCAATTCTGTTTATGTAACCTTTCCCCCTTTCTGTATTAGCCTAAGTCCACACTTGCTTAAATCAATGGATTTACAAGACTGAAAGCAAAATGAGCTCTTGGCACGGAGTGCTCAGTTGACTTATCTCCAGCGCGTATTGGAGCACACGTATTGGTCGGATATAGCGGCGGAGGATAGCTAATATTAGCGCTCCTTTTTACTCTGCATGACCTAGGCGATATCTGATTTGATAAATCACCGGAAGCCCGATTAGAAGCCAACCTGACCTTTGCTCTCATGCGTAATGTTAGTCTTATTGTTGTCTGCGGGGGCTTCATCGTCAGCCGAGTCGGAGATACGTTCCTCGACTCATTTTGGTAGTAAACGGCTTAGTTTGAGCCGATTCGTTGTTATTGGCCCTGTTTGACTTAACTTAGTTATTGAGGATACGGTAATTTGTGCGCAGTACATCGACGCTGTACCTATTATTGTGTATACGTCACACGGCTAGAAAGCCACAATTCCAGATACCCGACCTCAGAGGAGCTTGTGCGTCACCACTAGCCAATGGGGGCCCTATATTAGTGCCACAGTCCGTATTGTCGGTGATGCTGAAGATCACTTCTTGCTATTTCATAAGGAGAGAATATCTAGCTACCTAGCCAATTCTTCTCTATTAGCTTATATAAAGTCCGTTGGCGCTTGTGCAGCCTTCCCTTCGGTTTAATTAGTCCTATGGCAATGGGAGATGTTGCTAGGACAATCTAAGGCCTACTAAACTGTGCCTAAAACCCTATAATTCTTAGCGAAGAGAATTCTCAGGAGAACCAACACATTGCCCTGCACTCTAGAGACCTGAACACTTTATTGAACACTTCCAAGATTTCACATGAAACTTACGTATTTAAACAGAACCATTATGACAAGAAATAACGAGTAGAATTGGCATCAAGTGTTAGAAGGAGTGGAGACTAGTATAATATATAAAGCAGTAATAATAATTATATTTAGGATAAGTTAAAAGAAAAAAAAAAAGAGCCTATAAAGCTCTAGAAAATTTACGCTATTATATAAACAAAAAAGTAAAGTATATTATACTTTTATAATTTTAATATTTTTATTTACTTTAAGCCTATATTTTTTATAGCTAACAATAGTAAAGTTTATAATAAAAATAAATATAAAACTATAAATAAAAATATAAAATAATATATAAATATTTTATTAAAACAAAAAAAAAACAAAAATAAAAAACAAAATATATATATTTAAATTTTTTTTTTTTGTATTTTATATATAATAATTATAATAAGTTATATATATTAATATTTTTTTTTTTTTATAAAGTAATAAAAAGTTTTTTAATAAAAAGTTTAAAATTTTTAATAGTTTAAATGCTATATTGCTATAGCAATTTGCTTTTTAATTATTTTATTTAAAATTTTTAATATTAGTTAAACTTATAAAAATTTTAATAAAAAAAAAAAAAATAAATATAAATTAAAATATAAATATAAAATTATTTAGTTAAAAAAATATAGCTTTTTAGCTTAAAATTGTTAAGTTTTATATAAAAATAATTATTTATAAATATTTATTAATAAATTTAAAATATATTATATATAAAATATAAATTTAAATTATTTAATAAACAATTAATATTATATTAAACTGTTAATTTTTTAACTTTTTTAAAAATAAATTTATAAAAAGTTTATTATTTTTTTATAATATATTTTTAATATATAATTTAAATTTAGCTTTTATAATAAAATTATAGTTTTAAAATATTATAATTTTATTATTTATAAAATTAACTATTATAGCTATAATATATATATATTAATTAATATTTTTTTATAAGTTTTTTATTAATTATTTAATTAATATATAAAATAAGCTTAACTAAGTTTTTTTTTTATTTTTTTAGCAGTTATAAAAAGTGTTAAAAATATTTTAAAGTTTTATATTTAATATTATACTATTATAATTTTAGTTTTTTTTATTTTTAAAATAATTAAAAAAAATAGCTTTTAAATAAATATATAAAACATTAAAAAATATTAATAAATTATAATATTAACTTAAATAAATAGCTAGTTATTTATTAATTAATTTAAAGTTTATTAAAAGTTTATTAAAAAAAATTAATAAAGTTTAATAATATTGTTATATTATTTAATATTAATAATTAAAATTTTTATTAATTTAAAAAATAAATATTAAAAAAATATAAAAAAATTATAGCTTAAATTAAAATATTTAAATATTATTATTATTATTTTATTATATTAAAAATAAAAAAAAAAGTTTTATAAAGCTTACTAAAAAATTATATAAAGTTAATATAAATTATATAATATAGTTTAAAAAATTAAACTAATATTATTTTAAAATATTTTTATTTATTTTAAGCTTAAAATATTATAAAAAGCAAAAAATTTATTTTAAAATAATATTTTTATTAAACTATTTATTATTTATTAATTAGTAAAAATATATTATAATTTAATTTTTTTAGCAGCTTATTATTTTTATATAAACTTTAATTAAATAATTATATATTTAATATTAATATAATAAAAAAAGTTATTAGTAAATATTATTAATTTTTAGTTATTTTTAAAAATAATAATAGTTTTTATACTATTAATAGTATTTAACTTTTTAAAAAAAAGCTTTAATTATATTGCTTTTTTTATAACTAAAGTTTAATTTATATATTTAGCTTTATATAAAAATAAAAATATAATAAACTATTATTTTAAATTTTAGCTAATAAAATTATTATTAATATTAAAAATATATTTTAAAATTAACTTTTTAGTTTTATAATTTTTAATATAATTAATATTAGTATATTTTATTAAATTTTAAAAATTTTTATAATATATTAATTTTATATTTATTATTTTTTTTAAATATTTAAAAATATATTTAACTATTGTTTTATAAAATTAGTTAAACTTTATTATAAACTAGCTATAAAATAAACTAACAAATATAATATTAAGTTTAATTTTTAGTATAATATATATTAAAAATTTTTTATTTAAGCAAGTAAATAAACTGCAACTAAATAGCTAAGCCAAAGCTTAACAAGCAAACAAAAAAGTAAATAACAACTTTTTTATATAAAAAAAAAAGCAAGCTATATATAAGCTATATATAGCTTAGCTTTTTTTTATATAATTAATTTTTAATAACTATATATTAGCAGCTATAAATAGCTACTAATAGCTATTAGTATAGCTTTTAGCAGTATATACAATTATTAATAACTAATTTATTATATTTGGCTATTTTATTACTTTGCTAATTGTTTTATTAAGCATAATACTAACGTAAACAAACTATTAATATAAAAATATAAGCTGCTAATAGCTAGCATAAATTAGCATATTATTTAATATACAAAGTGCAAAAAAAATTTTTTAACTATTTATTTTTTATATAAAGCGCTATAATAAAGCAATCGAACTTTATTACTTTTTTTAAAAAATCTAAAAAAAGCCTAAGTTTAAATAGTTTTTATTATATATAGCTTTATAAATATGCTATTAAAGCTTTTTATAATATAGTTTTTTTTTTATGTACTATTTTAAGCAGCAATAAACCTAAAGTTTAACTATTATATATATTAAAAATTTTATAATATTTATATATTAAACTTTATTTTTTGCTAAAAAAATAAAGTTTTTTAGTAATAGTTTAAAAGCTTTAGTTTTTATAAAAATATTTTTAGTTTTAGTTTTTTAAAAACTAAACTTTTATAAAATTTTTTTAATATAAATATTTTATTTAAAATAAATTATTTAATTAAAGCAATTTTTTTTAATAGTTATTTTTAAATAATAAAAATAAAAGCTTAAGTTTATTATATTAAACTTTTTATATAATATTATTTTAATTTTATTAACTTTTTTTATAAAAAATATAATAATTAATAAATTATTTATATATATAGCAATATAAATATAGCTTTTAGCAAATATTTTAATATTAACATTTAGTATAATAAAATTTAATGTTTTTAAAAAGTTTGCAAAAGTTTTATATTAAATTTTAAATGTTTATTTTAAACTATATAAAGTTTTATTTAATAAGCAAACTTTTTTAGTTTTATTATTAAATTTAAATAGCTATTTAATATATATTTTTTTGTTTACTTTTTTATATAAAAATGCTATTTTAATATTTATTTATTTTAGTTTAAAGTTTAATATTATAATAATAACAAAAATAGCTTTATAGCTTATTAGCTTTATTATTAATATAAAACTTTTATTATAATTTAAGTTTTTTATTTATTTAAAACTTTTTATTATTTATTTAGCTTTATAACAAATAATTAATTTATTTAGTTTTTGTTTTAATTTAAATATTTATTTTTTTAATAAAGCTTTTTAGCTAGTTAAAAAATTATATATTATTTAAATTTTATTATTTATTAAAAACTTATATTTATTTTTTATTTTTTTATATTAACTATATTAATATATATTATTATAAGTTTATTAAAAAGTTTTTAGCTTTATTATATTTATAAATATATATATTATATTAATAAAATAAACTATTAACTTAAAAAAGTTTATTTTATTTAATATTTTAATTATTTTAATAGCTAGCAATTAATATTGTTTTAGCTATTTTATTTTAAGTTATAACTTAAAATAGTTTTATTATATTTTAAAAATAAAAATAACAATAATATTATTTTTTATTTTAAGCATTTTATTTTTTATTTTAAATTTTTTAAATATTAAATTATTACTTTAATTAAAAATATAATTATTAAAAGTATTAAATTTATTAAAGTTATTTATTATATTAAATTAAAATATTAATATAAATTAAAAAAATTTTTTTTATTTAATATATTAGTTTATAGCTTTAAGTATTAAAAAAAGCTATTTTTTTTTTAATTTTATAAGCAAATTAATACTTATATTTTTTTTTAAATTTAGATTTTTTTTTTTAAAGCAAATTTTATAAAGTTGTTTATTAGTATTACTAATAGCTTTAGTTTTTATTATAAAAAAAAAAAAAAGTTTATTTTATAAAAATATAATAATATTTTAAATAAAAAACTAATTTTTAATAAAAATATAAATATATTATTTTTTAAAATAAACATTATTAGTATAAATTATTTGTTTAAAATTTAAAAAAATAATATAGTTTATAATATTTTTATTTTAATATTTTAATATAATATAAAATTTTATTTTTTTATTAAAAATTAAAGTTTTTTTTTTTTAAAAAATAATGCTTTAAAAATTTAACGCTTTAAAAATATATTAAGTTTAAAAATATACTATATTATACTTTATAAAAAGTTTTATTTTTTAATTTAATAATTAAATAAAAGTTTTTTAAATAAGCTATAGTATATATTAAAACAAGCTAGTATTAAATATTAATTTTACTAAAAATAGCTATAATTAATAATTAGTAAATAATATTTTTTAAAATATTTATAGTTTTTTTAATAATATTATTTAATTAATGTTAATTTATAGCAAAAAAAAACAATGTTATTTTTTTATTATAATAAAAAAATTTAAAAGTATTATTTATAAAAATAAATTTTTAATTTAAAGTAATATATTAATAATATTATTTTAATAGTTTTTTTAATTAAAAAATATTTAAAATATTTTAAAAAAATTAAAAACTAATTTTATAAAAAAAGTTTAAATTATTTTAATAAAATTATTTTAAATAATAATTTATTAAATTAACTAGTTATATTTTATTATTTTATTTAAATAAGTTAATATTTTAATCAAATTTATATAAAAAAATTTTAATTTTTATATGTTTTATTTTAATAAACCTTTATAAAAAGTTTTTTTTATTTTTTTTTAATATATATTTTATAAAAACAATATTTTTAAATAAGCATAATTGTTTTTGTTTTTAACAAATAAGTTTACGAAATAAATAAAACAAAAGTTATTTATAGTTTTTAATTTTTTGCTACTATTATTATAGCTTAATTAAAAAATATATTTTTTTTATTTAAAAATAATATACTAATATTTTTTATTTTTTTGCTTGCTTACTTATTTTTTTATTTATAAGCATAAGTTTTATAACAAACAAAAAATAAGCTAAAACTTTTTAAAAAGCAGCTTTTTAAAAAGTGTTTAATATATTTTTAAAATTTTTTTACAAGCAAAAAAAGCAGTAATATTAGCATTATTATTTTTGTTTAGTTTTATATATATTAGTAAAAAAACTTAATATAGTAAGCTAATATATATAATATTTAAGCAGTTTATAAAATCTTTTAATTTTTTAATTAAGTTAAAAATATTTTTAATTTTTAGTATAGCTTTTAAAAAATTTGCTTAATAAAATAATATAGCTATATAATTTATATTATAAGCTAATTTAACTTGCAACTTTGCTTATTAAAAGCTATATATAGTATTACTAGTGTTATAAAATATATTATTAATAGTATATTTTTAATATAATAATAAAGCTTTTGTAATTTTTTAGTTAAAATTATTACAAGCTAATTTAACTTATAATTTTGCTTATTAAAAGCTGCATATAGTACTATTAGCGCTTTAAAAAAAAATTAAACAAAAAAAAAAATAAAAAAAAAAAGTTTATATTTTAACTATATTTTAATATATTATAGCTATATTTTAGTATATATTAGTTATATTTTAGTATATATTAGCTATATTTTAATATATATTAGTTATATTTTAATATATTTTAGTTATTTTATATTATTTTAATGTTTATTTTATTATTATTTTAATATTTAGTTTATTATTATTTTAGTATATTTTAATATATATTTTATGCTTATTTTAGTTAGCTATAACTATTAAAACTATTAGAAATAATTTGCTACTAAAACTATAAAAAAAAAAAAAGGCGTAAAAAAAGTAAAAAAATATAAAAATAAAGGCTTTTTTGCTTTTAGCTATAAAAGCCTTTAGTTTAATTAAACAATTTATTAAATAATATAAATTTTAGTTATTTAAATAGCTTAATTTTTTATATTATATTTATATTTTAAAGTTAAATAAAAAATAAACATAAAAACTAATATTAAAAACTATAATATTAATATTATTATTAAAAGTATTAATTAAATATAAGCTATTAATAATATTAGTAATAAAAAAATAATTTTTATTTTTAATATTATAAGTTTTATTTTAGCAAAATAAAAATTTAGCTTTTTTTTAAAAAAATTAAAAAATAAAAATAAAATTAACTTTAGCTTTAAAATAATATTTTATATTATAAAATATAATTTATTTTTTTTAGCTATTAACTATTAAAATAAAAGTATAATTGTTTATAAGCTTTAATATAACTATTTTTTTTTTTATTTTTATAGTTTTTATTTTAATATATAGTTTTATACTAAAAAAACTTTTATATTTATAAAAAAAATAATTGCTTATTTTTATATTTATTATAAAAACTTTTTTAAGCTATATAGTAAAATTATTATTTAAAAAATTACTAAAGTTAATAAAACTAAACTTTAATAAAAAATTAACTAGCTAAAATTTTTTTAAAACGTTTTAAAAAATATTAATAATAAAATAAAAATAGCTTTTTTTAAGTTAGCTTTAAAAATTTTTATAAAAAAGCTTATTTTAAAAGCTATAATAATAATACTAATATTATTAAAAACAAAACTAATAAAAAAAAATTTAAAGTTATTATTTTTTAAAATTTAAATAAATACTAATAAAATTTAAATATTTTTAATATTTTTTTTTTGCTTTATTTTATTTTTTTTAATATTATTAAACTTTTGCTTTTTATAATTTTTTTTTAAACTAGTTTTTTAATATTAAATTAAAAAACTTTTTATAATATTTTTAAGTTAAATATTTTTTGCTATAATATTTATATAAAGTTTTTTTAATAGTTAATAAGCTTATATTAGTTTTTTAAAGCTTTTAGTTTTATTATTTTTTTTAAACAATTATAATTATTTTATTAAAAATAACTATATATTTAATAATAATGCTATTTTTATTTTGCTTAAATATTATATTATATTATTAATAAAAAATAATAAAAAAAATATTAAAAATAAAACTAAATAAAATAAAAAATTTATTAATAAAAATAAGTTTAATAATTTTATAAGTTTTATTTAACTTTATTAGTTTATTTTAAATAATTTAAAGTTTAAAAGTTAGTTTAATTATATTTTTTTTATAAATATTTAAATTAATATTATTTTATTAATAAATTAAAAATTAAAAAGTAATATTTTTTTTAAGTTTATAATTTTTAATAAGCTTATTTTAAATAAACTATTATAATTATTATATAGCAAAATGCTAGTTTATTAATTTTATAAACAAAAATTTTAAGCTAAAAAAAAAAAAAAAAAAAAATATAAAAATGGCCTGCAGCTATACGTAAATATATATAATTATATATATATATAGTAAAGTGTATAAGGCTTATTAATAGCGCGATTGTTTTGTTATTTTTTTATTATGTGCGTAGTTATATAATTTATTAAGTGTAAGTTTGTTTTAGATTGTTATATAAACATAATAATATTAAAAAAAGTTTTAATAAAATATTAAATAATAATATAAATATTAAAGCTTAATTAGCTTTTAATTATAATATAAGCTTTATTTTACTTGTTTTTTTATATTTTAATTTATTTTTTTAAAATTATTTTAATATTAATAGTTTAATAAATAAAAATTATTGCTTAAAACTTTTTTAAAAAAAAATATTTATAGTTTTAAATTAATAAATAATTAAATATTTTTTTTATAAACTTAATATAGTTTTTAAGCAATTTTATTTTAATAATAATTATTAAGCTTTATAATTTTATTTTTAAACTTATTTTAATTATATTATTAAATAATTTTAATATAATTTTTAATAATAAATTTTGCTATATTTTTATTAAATATAAAAAATAATTTAAGCTTATATATTTTATATTTAAATTTATATAAAAAGTATAATTAACTTAATAATTTTAATAAAAATTAAACAAAAGCTATAAAAGTTTATTTAAATATAAATATAAACATTAATATAAATATTAATAAAAATATTATAAAAATAAAAACAAAAATATTTTTTTTAATAATAACTTTAAAACTAAACAAATTAAAATTATTTAAAAGTAATAAAAAAAATAATATAAACTATAAACTAAATAAAAAATAACAAAAAAATTTAGCAAAAATAAAAAAATAATTATTATTAATTTTGTTTATAAATAATAATTATATAATATTAGTTAATTTTATAATAAAAAATAAAAAATTATTTTTATTAAAAAGTTTAATAAAAAAAAATAAAAAACAAACTTTATTTTAAAAAAATATTATTTAGTATTTAAAAATATTTTATTAACTTTTTTTGCTATTAATTTAATAAATTTAAAAAAAAAACTTAAAATTTAAAAGTTTAAATATTAATATTAAAAAAATAAAATAGTTAATTAAAAAGCTTTTTTATTTTAAATTTAATATATAGTTTAGTTGTTAAAGTTAAAAAATAGCTACTAATTTTGCTAATTTTTAAATATATATAGCTTAAAAAAAAATATTATTTTAAAAAATTTTATTAAATTAATAATATAAATAAAAAAAAATTTTAAAAATTTAATAATAATATTAAAAATATAGCTTATAAAAAAGTATATAATAATAATAACATTTTAATAAAAAAATAATATAAGTTAAACTATTTAAGCTTATAACTTATTAAAAAAAGTAAAAACCAGTATAATATATAAAGCAATAATAATAATTATATTTAAAATAAGTTAAAAAAAAAAAAAAAAAAAGCCTATAAGGCTTTAGAGAATCTACGCTATTATATAAACAAGGGAGTGGAGTGTACCACACCCCCATAATTCTAACATCAAGCTAGTTTACTTAACTAATGATAGTACAATGGGTATTGTTAGAGGGGAAACAACGAGAAATCGAAGGCCCCTTGCTAGTCAATCTACTTGAGGCTGATTGGAGAGTAGTTGTAAAGGGAAAGCTGATTAACACGGGGCACTAGATATTACATGACAAATCTAGCCGCCTCAATAATATCTAGAGCATCCCTCACTTGCTGTAGCCTAGTACCTTTCCCCCAGTCAAGAATAAAACGTATACGAGCCCAGAGCAAGTTCAACTCATTTTCGCGTTTCAACACGAATTCTTCTACTTCCAGTATTTTACAGCCTTCCCCTTGTTCGGCATCCATGCAATACCAAGCGATATATAGCTGAGCTACCGTGTTGTCTACAGTAAGGCCGTAAACAAAGTTGTCTACAACTAAGGAAAAAGTTGGTGATTGTGTTTGTACGCTTCGCTTCGTTCGACCGTGTATGCGACTACGGCCGCGGCCGCGGCCGCGTGATGCAGCTGGTGCGTTCCGTGACTTTATTGTCGCCAATGCTTCGTTAATACTCTGCACTGAACGAAGGCAGGCGAAGCACCCTCCGGCAATCTGATTCTCGGCTACCCAATTTCTCCCCTGCCCTTTCAGCTCAATAACAAAAAAAGGGAAGCACAAGCCTTTGCTATTCGCAATGGCGAGGGGATTGCCAGAACTATCCTTAAGGCGTAGTTGTGTTGTCAATTGGGTTTGGCTGAACACGGTTTCGTGGGGCTGACGGCTGTACCCGTAGATTCGGTCAGGCTTGGGCGTAACAACGAGAGGAGGAACTAAGTGTCTGACTAGAAGCGCCTGCAGAGTATAAGTCAGACCTGCCACGCTGCTTAGATAGGTACCGGGATCATTCCCAATCTCCTGGGCGGTTAGAGACGAGCCGAGATTCACGCTTTTCGATGGCAAGATGGTTGCTATTAGCTCACTCAATGCCGCTTCGTCATCGCTTCTCCGTAACTGGGCAAGAATCTTCACGAATGATTTGGTGAACTCCGGCGACAGACCCGGCAACCGGCAGAGGGCTCGTAGATCTTTCAGGTGGTCAGATACAGTAACCGGGACTTCATGCGATTCGATGGAGGTAATTATCTGAATATTACATGGATTTAGGACAAGCTGGTAGTAAAGAGGTTCTCCAGTGCGGCCGGGTCCCGACGTGGCTCTAGATATGGAGCTACTAGACTGTTGCCGGGATATCGTCGTAGTTCCGTCAATGCTTATGCTTGACCGTACGTTGGGCCCAGCCTTGGTACCCTGATCTTTCTTTCTTCCCCCAGGTTGAGAAGCGCGCTTCCCTCGTCTTGAACGCATTGGTACATCCTCCCCAATCCCAACCCTGCGAATTCTCCTCCTCCTCAGACCCAAAGTTAGCGGAGGTGTAGGAGGAGGTGGCATCGACTGGTGTAAAGGATTAGGCATGTTGGAAACCTGGGCCGCATCGGCGGTCTCCTCGTGGCTTTCTTCGTAACTCTCTTGTTTCCAACTCTTCTTGCCTTGAGGTACATCCCCAAGCCAACCCAAAACCCTATGTTCTAAGCTCGTTCTAGGTGAAACTTCGTTGTTACGATCGACCTTAGTGACAGCGACCCTCGAAGAGCAAGCTTGGTAGCGAGTAGGCGTAAGGGAAGCTTGCGGCCGGAGTTTTTGTTTCTTAGCTGCTGGTAAGTTGCGCGTTTGATCTCGGCCATCAAGCGGCCTACGTTTACGACCACTCCTGAGGTTATACATCTTGTAAACAGGCAATGGCGGTCTCCCCCCTTCATAATATGGCAAAGGCCAAACTCGGGGATTACAGCAGGGATATTGTAATGGCCGGCAGCGGTTAAACCACACAGGCCTCCACACTAACCGCAACTCTCCAGTTTTTGATCAAAGAGATACAAAAGGATATACCGTTGTTGTTATTGTTGTTGAGGTGTGTTTTGGGATAGGTGCATCAAGTGAAACGAACTCGAAGATGCACACACTTCGTTTGCCTACAAAATTTTAATTGCCGAGGAAGGTGATACAGGCGGTCGTGTAGGTATGACAGAGTATATCGGCATAAAATATTCGATTGGTCCCTCGGAGGCGCAGGGATGAATTGGCTCTTGAAATGCTACGTAGTGTAGCTAACACTAACATCATATCATAAGCGTGATAATGTCAATATGAATCCTTGGGGCATGCGTAACTCAGAAACTATAGTATCTAAAAGAAGAATTGAATTCGATGAATCACAATCTAAGTGCAGCAGTGAGGTGGAATAGTATCCAGGACCTTACAATTTACATGTATTATAAAAGATCCCCTACCTAGTTGATATAGAAGTAGGAAACCACGGATGGAAGTTTTTGCTAAGGGAGAAAAGATCAAACAGTTGAAACTACTAACCGCCCGTCCCCCCCTCCCCCACCTAATGTAGTACTCGTATCACAGGAATGCTCTTATATATGGCCACTGTAGGAATCTTGCGTTCATTTTTGTCGCGAGCTTTCAGATTTACGAAGTTTCCCGGTGACAGCCGATGTACGACGATATATAGAGGTGCTACATATACGTACCTAGCAAATGAAGGCACGGTATTTCTTCTAGAATTTGTGCGAATGCTGTTGTTGGTCTCCCTTATGTGAAAAGTGAATCATGGAAGGGCATTAACTACCCCACCCTTTGCCGCTACACTAGACTAGTGTTTGTCGGGCACAACCATTGTACGATAGAGCCAACTGGACCTAATTCGCCCGCGTTTACCAGGTGATGGACACTGAAACATATCCTGCACCTAGGGATCTAACCGCTGGGTGGAGGGCGGCTCCTCCCGTAAAAGAGAACGAAGAAGAAAAGAGAATAATAGAAAGTAGTTCGACACTAGAAGAAGCGGGAGTGCAGCTAGGCTTGCGGCTCACCGCATAAGTCCGGATGGCGAAATCGGACAAAGTAACTTACTGTTGACAAGTCCTTTATTTTTTAGTAATAGGTACAGGCGCCTTGACTACTTTATAAATATAAAAAAGCCCGCTGCGAGGCTACCTAGGATACAATCCTACTCTCTAATCGTAGATGAAGTCTCACTACAGCAAAACCATTCTACGAGGGATTCAGTAGGGCCTATCTAGCCTAGTAATGCGGCTTCATTCATTTGCAGTAGAAATAAGCTTGCCGGCAATTCTCAATACCAGCTATTTCTTATTGCTCTCTTCCACTCTTTCAAAGGGCTTCGCCTAGAAGTGTCTAGTCTAGCCCATAGCTTTATTCAGAGGAATCGAGGCCGATATTCCACAGACAGGAGACCCGATGGGCATATATAGAGAAACAGTGCGAGTTTTATTGATATATATAGAACTTCTTCCTTGTACAATGCCAGTGGCCGATACCAAGGCTATTGATAGTACATGAACCACAACCAAATATTCTTTATCTCTCTCACCGCCGCATTGTGTACGAATTCCTTAAATGTACTAAAGATAGTAGCCTACACAAGATTTATGTGCATGCCTGCAAGGCGTTACTGACTTAGTGCATAAGGTGCTCCAGGCAAGAAGCCACTCTGCGCAGTTGTCAGTAGATAAGGAGAAATAGTACTGCTTCACCCACATCTTCCTGTGGCGCTAAGATGTATCGTAGCTACATCAAGACTTCCGCTTTGTTCACTCATTCATAATCTTCTCGATCTCGTTTATTGCCCACTCGGGTGAATACTCGACTCGCCTATTATCCTCGCTCTCATTACAGGCGCAGGCCAATAGCTTCTACTGCCAAGATCTCCTCGCTTGTGAGATCATCGCCGTTCAAGTCGTCGAGTATTTCTGTAATTCGAGGCAGCCAGCGGCGGATCCAGAATTCTTCGGGATGACTAGCTATGACGTGTGCCCCGTTTTGATCGTCGAACGCAACTTGTTGAAACTCACTTATAAGATCGGCGACTAAACCCAGAAGAGCGTTTTGCTCTAAATTGATTTCGTCTATCTCTTCCGAGGTACGTTCTACTACCGTGTAGTCAGAGCCACAATAGCAGATCTGACAGCAGGCATGTACCATTCCATAGCTTCAAAGGTTATGGCTCTTGATGAAGGACATAAGGCCATTTCGGATGAGACAGGTTCGGAAAGCCTTGATGAGATAGACGCATCGCCACGCTAGCCCCCTTAGCGACAGCTCGCAAGGAATTGTGGTGATTCTGTATAAAAACCCCTCCATACCTGTGTGCAGTCCCTCACGGAACACAGGCAACTGCAGGATGCGTCGCTAACACGGACTCGAAGTAGCTTTTCGATAAGCCATTGATGCGTCTCTAAGAACCCACAAGGCTTTCCCGCTTGTCCGAAACATTATCCTATACGACAGAAGATAGAATGTGCTGGTGTGACCAATAATTGACCGGTCACGCCAAATCTTTGGCGCAGTGGTATAGGTATTTGACAATAGACCACCCTAACTCCATCGTAAATAGCTCGCCCCCGCCCCCACCCCCGCGCTGCGGAGCCCACCTGGACTGGGGCTTTGATGACTGCTTCACAGTCAGAGTCTCAAGTAGTCATCCGTCAACTGAGCCTGAACTGAGGCTAAAACTTCACAACATTTTACTTACTACCACGACTATTGTGGTGTTTTTTTACTGCAAGTGTAAGATCGGTCGCGCGGCAGCTACCACTTTAGCGGACGATTCGGCCGCCTAGCCGCAAGCTATACCGGAAGCTATGCTAATTTACGCGATCGATCTGCTACCGAACGTAGGTGGTGGGAAATGAGCGATTGCCAAACTGAGTTAGAGCCTGCCAGTCCAGCTATGAAACATAGCCAGTATAGGTCAGCTCGCGCTGCGAATAGGGAAACCATTTTCGATGCTTTATGCTAGTTTCCCTCCTTGAAAACTTACTTTTGTAGCCTTAGTTATAAAACTCGCGGCGTTTTTGCCGGAGACTTTCCGCATCACGAATAATCGCAAAAAAGCGAACGTCAGTTCTAAACTAAACCTGTTTAGTAAGTGGAATTGAAGATTAAATAGGGGCAGAAAACTCCGTGGAGTTTGCGGTGCACCTCCGCAACTTCAGCTCACTAACTGCCGGCTCGCTTACATTGATGCGGGGTGCGGCGTGTCCTATCTGACAAGGCAAATCGATGAATTGGTGCCTTCTACATCCACTGGTCGTTGGGTTTCTGATCGCCTGGACCCGAAATTCCCCACGCGATGCGCCCCTAGCCGTTGCTATCCAAGACTTTCATCATTCAGAATTCGTGTAGTCCAAGCCGTGTAACATGAATTGGCTGGCAGAAGTCGTTGCGGCCAACACCCGCTCGGTATTCTGGACAATATGTATCGCTGTGCTTCTACTTCTCTTGTCTGCGGTGCTCCCTATCATGAGTAACATAGATCATCGAATAAAAGTCCCCCGTCAAGAGGGAATTAAACCTCTAGGCGACACCCCCGAGAGACCTGACATTGAGTAAAAGCCCCACTGTCTGCTGGATCCTGGCCGCGGTTGAACTAATACGACTATATAGAATCGTGGCTGTCCACGGCCTGGGAGCTCATCCGGAATATACATGGACACGCAAAGTTCCAGCATATTTGGCGGCCGAGTTAGAGAAAGCGCCAGGGACCCGAGTTCATCTCCTGAAAGATCTTCTAAAGGATGACTTCAAGAACGCCAGCATCCTGAGTTTCGGCCACAACGCCGATTGGTTCATCGACGCAGTAAATCTAACGGCTCAGCAGACAGCCGAGAAACTCATTAAAAGTCTAAGAGAGCACCGATTGAAATATAAACGCGGAGTAAGACCATATCCAAAGTACGTGCGACAAGTCTTTAACAGTAAAGTAGCGACCTCCCCCAATAGTCTTCATCGGGCACAGTTATGGGGGAATCATTATCAAACAGGTAAGGCGAACCCTTGCTCTATTAGGATTTCGAGTTTCTAACCACAAATCATAGGTCATTTGCAACGCTAAGATCAATGACTATCAAGATATACTGAACGAAACCTGTGGAATTATTTTCCTAGGAACCCCCCATCAAGGCTCAGACATTTCCATCTTCGCAATAATTGCGGCTCGTCTGACAGCGTATTTGGGCTCGAACCAAATGTTGCCTTTGCTGCTGCAAAAGCATAAGCCAGAACTCTCCGATCTTAATGACTCGTTTCTGGATGTTATAAAGGGGCTCAGGGCACGAATTGTCTGCTTTGTCGAGACTAAGCCAACTTATTTGTTTAAATTTATTTCAATCGGCCCGGTGCGTGTGAACCTTGGGATGGCCTGTATACTTACTGATCTCTCTGCAGATTGTTGATAGAGATTCGGCCAGCGGATCGTGGGATAGGAGGTTTATCAACACTAACCATTCCGGTCTGAATAAGTGCCTTAAAAAGGGCGACCCTATATATTCAGAACTGGAATATACCCTACGTGATATATACTGTAGTAAGTCGGCGTCCACCCAAGAACAGGACAATAGTGTACATATCCCTTTACTTAGTATCTTACTAGTGGGACGGAGTGCACACCCTCCCCGTGAAAACCTTCAATTCCTTACGTCGGAGAATTCTAACACAATGAAGCCGCGCAGGAGCAGACGAGAATGACCGAGGAGGATAGAAAGTGCCTCCAAGTGTTTTGCCGTGCAGATTCTGATTACAGGGGATACAAAGACCGTGTAGGAGGGCGAGTTGACGGCACATGCGAATGGTTCCTAAAACATAGCCACTTTAAAACTTGGTCGCAAAGCGATTCCGGCACTCTTAAATATTTTCGAAAAGGCAACGTCAGATGTTGAGGCTGGTCAGGTAATTTGTGTCTTGGATGCTCTCGACGAGTGCGCCGAAGACGAACGCAAAACCCTTACGAGAGGATTAAAACGGCTTTTTTCAGTCAACAGCAAAGGGAAACTTAGGATCCTTTTGACAAGTCGGCCATATTACAATGTTGTATCCCCTTTTCAGGATCTAGAAAACCGCTTTCCCCAGATCAGGATTCCCGGCGAAGACGAATCAGAAGAAATCAGTCGGGAGGTGAATGTGGTGATTAAGCACCGGGTCAACGGCCTAGAGGGAGGAAAACTAGATCCCTGGATCAAAGAGTACCTTCAAGAAAAACTACTAGCGATGGAACACCGCACTTACCTTTGGTCGCATCTTGTGTTTGACGATCTGGGGTCATATCGTCTTGAAAGAACCAAGGGTTTCATTGACTCAATTGTACAAAAACTTCCCTCGACTGTAGATGGCGTGTACGAGAGTATCTTGACCAAGCCCAAGGACCAGGAGATGCTCCTCAAGATTCTACAGATAATGCTTGCCGCGATGAGGCCGCTCACTTTAAAGGAGATGCAAGTTGCCCTCAAGACCACGACCACATCGAAGCCTACAGAATATCTACTGGAAAACGATAATGACTTCAAGGACACGCTACGGAATTATTGTGGACTCTTTATTTGTGTCCATGCGGAGAAAATCTATTTCCTCCATCAAACGGCCAAAGAGTTCCTCATTTGGAAGTCTTCATCCGCGCCTCCTACTACCAAGCAATGGAAACAATCCGTCAGAATCCGAGACGCACATACCACACTCACGAAAATTTGTTTAACTTACCTTATTCTCACCGTCACTGAAAACGACGGCCACCATATAATACCCGACAACATTCACCAATACATAGATGGATCTCCTTTTTTGGGGTATTCTGCAAAATACTGGGTTCTTCATTACGGAGAATCCGACTTCGGCAAAGAAACGTCACATCTAAGGCAATATCTCGAGAATGTAACAGCCGAAGACTATCAAGGTCTATCTAGGAAACTAGACACTCTCAGTAGAATGCTAGGAGACTGCTATCTACGGACGTATATTGTGGACGTCCTAGAAGTTGCAGTCGGTACAACTGAACTGGCTGTTTCAGCTATGCCTGAAGACCACCCAGACTTAACGGGATACCTAAAAACTCGTAGCATCCAGCTCGGGACACGGTTTGATCGAACTGGAGTGATGCATGATCTTAGACGCGCCATTGGATACCAGCACGGCAGAAGGTTTGAGCGGACTGGTTCGGTAAACGATTTGAATTACGCTATCGATGTCACAAATCAAGCAATAGATGCCCTACCTCCGGATTACCCTGACCTAGCTGGATATCTCAACAACCTTGGTGTCTGGCTTAGCAAGCGATTCGAGCGGACCGGTTCGATAGATGATTTAGATCACGCTATAAAGATTGCGAACAAGGCGGTAATGGGCACTACAACTATAGACCCTGTTAGTCAAGCTATTCATTTAAGCAACCTCGGAGTTTTACTCGGCAAGCGATTTGACCGGACAGATTGGGCACATGATTTAGATCATGCTATTGATGCCGTGAATATGGCAGTAGATATTACGCCTGAAGACCATCTTAGCCGAGCTAGTTATCTAAGTAACCTTGGCAGATTGCTCGGCAAGCGATTTGAGCGGACTAATTCGAGAGACGATTTAGCTCATGCTATTGACGTTACGAACAAGGCAGTAGACATGACACCTGAAGGCCATGTTAACCGAGCGAGATATTTAAGCAGTCTTGGGAACTTACTTGGCCAACGATATAAGATAGCCGGTTCAACAATCGATTTAGATCACGCTATCGAGATTGCAAACAGAGCAGTCGATACTTTACCTTATGATCACCCTAATCGAGCTAATAGCTTAAGCAAGCTTGGAAGCTTGTTTTGAAAATCGATTTAAGAAGACTGGTTCGATGGACGATTTAAACTGTGCGCTTTCGTCGTATGAAGCAGGTTGGCGATGTCGTACTGCTCCACCATCCGTTCGCATTCGCCAGGCTTGGGCTGCCGCCAATATTCTCGCATCCCAGCAAAATTGGCAAGAATCAAGCCAACTATTACAAGAAGCGGTGAACTTTCTCTCTGCAACAAGCCCACGATCATTAAAACATACGGACAAACAGGCTATGCTTGCAGATTTTGCCGGCCTAGCTTCAATAGCCGCTGCTACCGCTTTAAACAGTGGCAAAAGTGCCTATGATGCTTTACAACTTCTCGAACTTGGCCGCGGTGTCATCGCTAGCTCGCTAATAGACATGCGAGGAAATATCTCTGAGCTTAAGCAAAAGCATCCTAGTTTAGCAGCTGAGTTTGTATCCTTCCGAGACGAGCTAGATTTGCCAACAAACAGCCAAACCCTAAATTCTAGCAACGTCTCTTCTTGGGTATCGCAGGCGGCACGACGTCGCGAGGCGGACCAAAAATTCAGCGAGCTTATTATAAGGATCCGTCATCAGCCCGGATTCGACAACTTTTTGCTTCCGCCGACTGAAAACGAATTGATGCGCATGGCAGATCAAGGCCCTATTATCGTTATCAATATGAGCTCTTATCGCTGCGATGCATTCTTTGTCGAGCGAAATCTGATCGGAATACTAGAATTGCCTGGGTTAACACTAGATGAAGTCCGAAAACGAGTCGCTGATCTGCAATCGCGAAAATCAATGGGCTCGTCCCATAATATGGCACCTTTGCTTGAATGGCTCTGGGATACTATTTGTTGTCCGGTTCTAAACACACTTGGTTTTAAATACTCCGTTATCGACGGCAATTGGCCTCGAGTTTGGTGGATACCTACGGGCCTCCTTAGCCAGTTACCGCTCCATGCAGCTGGGTACCACCATACGAACTCGTCCGGCGCGACAGTTCTAGATAGAGTGATGTCATCGTATGCATCATCTATTAAGGCATTAATGCATGGACGTCGACACTATGTTCGCAGCCAACCCGGGGGGGACTCTGCTCTTCTCATTTCCACGCCTAAGCTACCATCCTTACCCTCCCTTCCTGGTACCACTACAGAGATAAATATTTTAAGAGACTTGTGTCTGCCCCTAGGGCTGAATGCGATCACTCCTCCATTGCGTAAACGCGACGTTCTTCAGCACTTGCAGACATGTAAATTATTCCACTTTGCAGGTTACACAGACCCAAATCGGGTGGATCCATCAAAAAGCTCTCTACTGCTCGAGGATCGGCAATCTAATCGGCTAACAGTAGAGGACCTCCGCGACCTCAAGCTGCAGAACAACCCTCCGTTTCTTGCGTATCTATCGGCGGCTTTGACTGGGGCTACCCACGCGGAAAGACTCGTTGACGAGGAAATCCATCTTATTAGCGCTTTTCAGCTTGCAGGTTTTCGACATGTTGTTAGGGCTCTCTGGAACATGTCAGATGAGGACTGCGTTACCGTGGCGAGGGTGTTCTACGAAACGTTGGCGCAAGAAGGGATGACGGACTTAGCGGTCTGCCGAGGACTGCACCGAGCGGTTAGAGAACTGCGCGATACAAATACACGAAGCTTAGTATTTGGCTGGGTTCCTTACGTCCTCTTTGGCGTTTAGATAAGTATGCTTTTGTAAGAGCTGTGTTTTAATCTGGTTATTTATTTGAGTCAGATCGCAATGAAAATTATTAAAAGCACCTTGCTTTCCCCCCTTGGAGCGGAATGTCCTTGGTTTATCAATTCCGGGCCGTGATTTTGCAATAAGCTAACATAATTTTACCCATGCCAAATTTAAAGCCTGATACCAAAGCTCCTTGCTTAAATGTATAAATTACTTTAAAAAATGGCTATCTGCGTTCGCAAATACTGGGGTTGAACCCATCCATATCGAGTGCAAGTAGGCATATTAATACTAGAGATTAATTTATACGGGGCGATGGCCTGCGATACGGCAATAGTATTCTAACACGGTTAGGTAACGCTCGCCTAGACTAGACCTATCCGCCAACCTTCCAAGCCGATCTCCCTCCATCCCCAGGAGACAGAGTAATGGCCGGCTAGGAGATTCCATTCCTCGACCTCATCAAGACCCTCCAAGCCGTCCACTCTCTCTTTCTCTTCTGTAGAAACCCAGTCCACCCATATCCTCTCTATCGTCAAGCTGTGCACCGAGTCAAAGCCTGCGTCTCTCAAACGGGCTTCCTGCTTGTTGGTATCGGTATATTCCTCTAATGTTGGCATCCGGATGTGTCGGGCTGCAAGGTTAGACACCATCTGCTTCCCGAAAGGGTCATTGGGATGGATTGGCTCGTAAGTGACGAACGAGAGACGGGATATCCTGTCTGTGAAGTACTTCATCACGGCGGACGCGTCGGTCACCTCGAGATAACATAGGCAGCACTCTGAAACTAGCAATGTCGGTATATCTGCCCGAAGCCCCGGAAACGGTGTCGCATCTGGTTTGGCCAGATCCCTGAGATCTATTCCATGGCACCAGTACTGACTGGCATCTGAGAGACCGTAATTACGCCAGGTGCGAGATTGGTCTACGAAGTCGGGTCCCTGGATCACCTCTCTCAGAATGGGTGTTGATTTAACAATATGATATTTCCTGTCGGTGACGGTTGGGAAATCCACTTCATGGTAAATGAGTTTGCTTCGGTTCCCTTCCTTAAACAGCCGGAAGACACGGGTGTCCGTTCCGGCACCGAGCGAGATGATTTGCCGCTCCTGGCCCTCGGTAGCTGACAGGAAAGCCCCAATTAACCTGTCTAAGGCGGTGGTACGCGTGTACGTTCCTACTCGTGGCCTCAGCATCAACCCCCACGTGCCGCTCTCCAAGCCATCTTACCTCTATTGATGATAGGTAGTCTCCTCACGATGCCGCCCATGGCAGGTGCATGGACGAAAAAACGAGCATAGGGGTCATCCAGGTAGCCCAGGTCCACAGCGCTCATGCGTGACACGGCGGCATCGGTGTCGGTGCCCTGGATGGTGGCATCGTGGCTGGGCGCGGCGGATGAGGACCGGGGGCCACCTCGACCGCGAGTCCGGCCCCGAGATGCGGAGCCGCCTCGCGAACCCCGGAGCGAGAGCAGATTTGGGATCGAGGGGGCAGACATGTCGGACATGTCGATGGCTGGCTATGCTATACTGGCCACCGGGAAATCACGAAATTATGGTTTTTGCATTTCTTTGACGCTCGCTAAGTAACGGACCAATTGCTGTTTACGCTTTTGTTTATCAAGCCGGTTTTTTGTTATGCGGGTGCGATGGTGATCTGACCAACAGTACCAGTTACTCGCGAGCTATTGATTACTGCAGTTGCCGAAGCTACGCGCCTTACCCAATGACCTCACTCCTCTTTGTCTTTTAGACAGGTATGTGTTTTTAAGAATACGCTATTAAATTGAATGTGCACTTTTAGCATGAGGGGCACCGTTGGGGGCTATGCAACGGTCGCGACGGTTGCCTGATGACGTGGGTCCGTACACTCAATAGGTACATCCCACTTTACGATACCTAGGACTTTCTGCGCTATACCTAGATAGGATAGGGGCTGGACAAGTTGACCAATAGTATTTTCGCTAGGCCAAGCGACGTGGGAATGCGCCCAACCATGATGCATTAATCGTTACAGGCACTGGGCGCAGCCTATGGAATGCCACCCTGGCCTGTAGGCCCTTTTGTTAGTGGCCATATACTGCTGCACGGCGTCCTAACAGACCTACCTAGGTAGTTGCCTCTATTATTATAGGTACGTTTGTACAGCATAAATGCGAACCACTCTCGCCACTGGACCTTGACCCCCAGACCCCGACCAGCATAGTGATCCTTTAGGGTCATGTATGGGCTGTTTTGCTGACAACCAGGCAACTGCGCCGTCCCGCCTCGCCATTACAATTCGTATTCATTATTCTTCTCTCTTCCGCCTTCATTCCTCTTTATTTATTATCTCAATCATCGCCTTCACATATTTCGTCTGCTGTCCTTACTTCTGTTATTTTCTTTTTTTTTATTGTCGTTTCTCTTCCAATCTGATCGAATATTTTGTAAGCGGTAGCACCATCGTCACCACTATCGCCGCCATCATGTATCGCGATATCGCGACAACGCTCTACAAGCGGGGCGAGGCCTCGATGGACGGCTACCAGGTGCCAGGCTGGGCTTGGGCAGTCTTTGGTATCAGTGCTCTCATCTTCGTGCCTGCGTTCTTAGTTGTACGTATTTATTTGTACCTGCACTTCCGTCGCAATCAATCCACAAGATGGTCATGCCCGTGATCATGCCGGCTAACTCGGAGGCAAATCTAGGTCGGTTATACCTTGCAATACATCTACCCAACCCTCGCTATCGTCGAGGACCCGTCCCCTCCAGCGTACGACCAGATCTCTCTTGGTGAAGATGGCCGAGCCATGTCCAAAGACACGCCTCCCAACGCCAACGCAGCCAAGACTCCCGCCATCACATCCTCGCTTCGAAGCACCCACCGAGCCGTCTACGCCATCTCCGGTTGGCCGTCCCTGTTCCGTGGCTATGCCGCCTATCTTTTCTTCTCTACCGTCATGGGTCTGTTCGCCGGTGTCTTCGGTGCTGTCGGTGTGCCCGCGCTCATTGCTGCTCCTCTCGCCGCTTTGGCCGTAGCTCAACCCTACGCTGCCTGGACGCACATCATCATCTCGGCCCCGAGCTCCAAGTTCTTCTGGCAGCGTCTTCCTCCCTTCAAGCGCGCTTTCAAGGCTACCGCTCTACCTCTCCTCCTCTTCATCTTCGCTACTGAGCTCTCTGCTTTGTTGCCAGCTGGCCTCGCTGTTCTATTGAACTTCAACGCTTGGGGTAACAAACGCCCCAACAACCTACCTCAGTACCACAAGGATGACGCCTGGAAGGGCGTTGTTGTCCTGCTCGCTACCCTCGCCGCCCAGGTATTCCTAGTCATTCCTGCTCAGGTTGTCTTGACCCGCGTTCAGGCTTCGTTCCTTCCCGAGGAGGATGACACCATTGTGCCCTTCGACCGCTCATTCGGCGGCAAGGTTGTGCCTGCTATTGTCGGCGGTAAGGGCTACATTGGCATGGTCGACGCTTGGAAGAGTTTCTCACGCGCTTCGTGGATTCGCCTTGTCAAGCTCTACGTCAAGATCTTCCTCGTCACCATCGCCCTCTGCTTCGCCTGGGTTCTCGTCCTGATCCCCGAGTTTGTCGTCATCGCTAACAACAGCCGCAAGGCTGGGGACCTATAGAGCCACCCATCTTTTGCTGCTAGCTATGGTGAATTATCGTCTAGAATACCCGGTTAGGCTATTGAATCCACTCCTAGAGAATTCCCCTCTTCCAACAATACCGATAAAGCTGTGCCCTAAGGCTCTTTCTACTTGGGCTTTCGGTCCCCTTTTCATACACGTGACGCATTTCCTTATGACGGGTCAAAATATCGAAAGGACGAGTAGTGGAACTTAGCTTACTAGATAGTAGCTAATGTTATCGTCGTTGATTCTATGATGGCGGTGTGAGAAGCACGGTAGAGATTTAGAAAGTTCTCCTTCAGTTATCTCACGCGGAGGTATAACAGTCCTATAAATCAAGGGGATGCTTAGAGACATTTGGGTAATCTAGGGCGAGTCTGTTTTAAATCGATTTCGCTGTTTCAAACAAACCCTGGACATCTTATAAAAATTGCCAATAGTAACTCAAATACCATATCACATTATTTAAACTCAAGACTCTACTATTGCGTTGTCTGAGACGCATGGCCGTTTTATACATTTAGATGATGGTGACCAAGGACCGCTTTGATTGTGATAGGTATTGGATTATTGTTGATGTGCTAAGGTTCCTAAATCCTTCTCCCTGAGTACTACCTATATGCAAGAATAGCCTCTCCGTTCCACCCTCCACGCCCTGCTATTGTCGCCTTCTTAAGCCTCACGACGTCCTCTGGTATGGTGGTGGTAGTGGCTGTGCCTTGTCGCACATGCTATGAGGGCAAGGCCAAAGAAGCAACTCTGGTTGCGCTGTGCTCGTGGGCTATAAATCGCGCATCGCTCTAACTCGACTTCCGAATATCCTATCGAGTATAAAAACTGTATAGAAGAAGATATCAAGCGCGTCCGCTGTCCCAATCCTACATGCATGTCTCGCTATATGCGAAGTCGCCCCAACAGTTCGAACTTTCTTCATGCCGGTTACTTATTCCAAATTCAACCCTCAGTCCAAATCGCCAAATGCCAGATTTCTAATCAACTGTTCTCGTCCGCCCAATCCGTAACGCCGCTGTAGCCCAAACGCCAATCCCGCTTGTCCGTAAATAGTTCAATTGAATTTCGAAATATTGAGAAACTCTGTGTCCTCCATCTTGTTTGTGCTCTCCTAGTGGTTCTGTGTCGTGATAATAGTAGTGATAATACGTAGTCGAGAGAGCGGTTTTCGTTTTTTGCCCCCCGCGCGTTGTTGTCGTGATATTTATCGTGTCGTAGTTTAGATGAGCTTCAGCCCGGTGTGTTGTGGCAACCGCGTGCCGTTGAGCATAGCGCGCGCCTTCTTAGGCCGCGACTGTAACCGGCGGAAGGCCTCCTGGATATGTCTCGTCTCCACGGGCGCCTTGCCCTCGCTAGGCGGGTCGAACAGGCCCTGCGCGAGCTTGCGCTTCTTGGTGAGGCCGCCGCCGCCGTTCTCGCTGCCGCTGCGCTCCTTCCAGAGGTCCTCGTGCTCCTTAATCTTGATGGCCTCCTCGGTGAGCGTCTGGACCATCTCGAAGGTCAGGAAACCGAGGATGTCGACGATGTCGTCCGACGGCTTGCTGTCGGTCACGATGCCGAACCCGGCCCACTCCCGGAACCGCTTGCCCTTGCGGTATGTGAAGGACGCTTGTCGGTACTCGGACCACGTGACGTACTCCTCGCGCGTCATGATGCGCGTGCGGTCGTCGGCTTTTTGCAGACGCGCGAGCGTGATCGAGTTCATCTCCTCCTCCTCCTCGTCTTCGTCGTCCTCGCACTCGGGTACTTCCTGGCTGTAGTACGAGGACGGCTCCCAGGGTAGCTTGACCTTAGCTTTCTTGTTTTTCTTGGCGGCCTCTTCGACAGAGGGTCCTGCGCCCCCAGGCATCACGCCCCCGGCTGCGTCGTCGGCGACGCCTATGTCGGCTTCACCGCCCTTTTCATCTGAGTCCTTGGCGCTCTTGCGCACGTCCTTCCACGAGAGAAACGTGCGCAGGCGAGATACCTTGGGCGCGTCGTCGCGGATCTGGAAGATCAGGTCGTTGATGGTGATGGTGCGGGCGCCGCGGCGCGCGGCTAGTTCCGTGCAGTTGCGCAGCATCTCGATCACCTGCTGGCGCACGATCTCCTCGATCATGGCTGTTGTTTCTGGCGATACCTCCCCCACCTCACCCGAGACGTACATCATCTGCTGGATCTCCTGACGGTACTTCTGTTGCTTGTCCGCCATTTTGAGTAGTTGTTGTGTTTGTTCAGATTAAATGTAGTAGATTTCTATGAGGCGGTATTTAGGCGCTTCTGTTTTAAGAATATGTTTTCCCGATGCGCGGGCTGTGTTGTATTGATATGTTGCTGTGAAGGATAGTGGTAGATCCTGACGTGAGTGGATATTGAAGTAATAGTGAAGTTGAACTAGGTATTTTGAGAAGATGCGGCTTATGCCCCGAGGCTGAGTGAATGAAACAAGCAAACACGGCTTTCGCCACAGCCTAGAGAGAGGCTAGTTCACCTGAAAGCAAAGGTAATGGCGATATTTGAGCAAGAAAAGTTCAAGAGATATCTGAAGTATGGGATATACTAAGTATCTGGTTGGAGGCTCGGAGGTTACCTGGTAAACCGCAAGCAGTACCCACAATTAAGTGTCTAACGATTTAAGCCACACCTTATTAATAGGGTTCTAAGTGGGTCGTGAGTTATGGAGGTGCAGATTCTTGCAATGTGGCTGTGCATTCGCGCTTAGTGGCAGTAGATCTATCTGAGGCAAAGGCAATGGATTTCACATAAGTTTACTCACTTATGGCTCAACCTTAAACCAAGCCGAATTTATCAATATGCAGTAAACTCTTATTATTCTACGTAGTCTTCGTTTATATGTTTATTATGGACACTTCATATCTTTTTCATATCGTTGTCTACCCCTCATTTTAGCCCTAAAGCTGCAGTCTTCATTCATTGTAACCCAGAAACCATCAGCTGAATAACGTGACTGTTTCCATTATAACTAACTGTATTGTATTACACTCTACTAACCATGATTTAACCAGTAATCATCAAGCCCCGCCAGACACATGAAACCCAAAGAGTTACTTATCCCCTCACACCAAGAAGCGAGCTTCACTGTTGCTCTATGTATAAAACCTACACCACAAAGCCAGTCGATCATCGCATTGCCATTTTAGAGAGGACTCCCCAAACGCGCAGGACAGATAGTTAATGAAACACTATCTTACATATTTAAGGTTGCTCGGTTACGGCCTCTTATCCTTTAGCTTACTTGCTACAATAGAGCATGACTTATCCATGAAGCCACAAAAGGCCACAACCATCCCCGCCCCAGGGGTTTGCCTTGACCCCGGCTTAGCGGGGTTCCATCTCAAGCCGCCACCGATCGCGAATTTGACCATCAAGGAGTCCTGACTCCCGGACAGCACACGGCCACCTCGAGAAGATCTCCTCCCGATGTCAGCGCTTAGCCATGATCGAACGTTAATGTGCGCGTTTTTTTCATCTAATCCTCAACTAGCGTAAGAGTGACGGGTTCTGGTTACATCGGAAGGACACCCGTTGCTGCTACTGACAGGTTTGTAGACGGATGCAAGGCCGGCCGACGCATGCCTGCAGGGCAGGTCTCTGTTCGTCGGTAGGTTTGCTTCCACGTGCTATGATATTGGCCTGCAGCTGACCTGCCCTGCCCTACTCCATGATAAGCAACGCAGTTACAGGGTGACCCGATGCTGGCGAGGGCCCGGGCAGAACCAAGGTAGAGCCTGCTCCCAACTACATCCGCTTCAACCGGATCAGCAATTTCGATATATCTTCTTTATATTTAGAGGCGTCTTTTTCTCCTTTGCTTCATCCCTTTTTCGCTAAACGAGATGCAAGAGAGTATCGAGGTAATTCTAGGCCTGTTCTAGGGATAACGCCCGTCGCGGTGGTAGTTGAAAAAGAGGCATCGGATGACTATCCGTTGCCTTACGTACGTGAGACGTTTTAGATCTTAGATTGCGCGTGACCTTCAATTCCCTCCAAGCGATACCACGGAAATTTATTTCAAGATTGCTACTTCATATAAGTTCCTTATCCAGAGGATGATGCACGAGTCACTTTATCATGTATTTTGCTGTCATTTACTTCATTATATACGGAAGGACTTAAAATGCTAGCGCAGTCAAAGTGGATAATGAGTGGCGGCGATCTAGGGAGATCATTCTCCACCCTCTCTATGATATCGATCGGTATAAGATCCCGTAAGATTCGATACCAATTTAAGGTAGGTACTAAAGATTCATTTTGAGGCTGCGTTAAGCTTTTGATGAATTCGGAGGCTTTGAATGTAGTCCTTACTTTCCTTCACATAAGCAAAAACATATGTGAAAAGTGATAAATGAGCAGATGTACGCTAAGTCGTTGTAATGTTGTCCGAGGGAGATAGTGATGTTAGCTACGCCGTAACCAAAAATAAATCAGAACCCGGCTTCAGCCTTCTCACAGTCAATGCGCTGCCAATGGGGACAGGGGTTCCCCCGCCAGCTAGAGCTTACAGAATCATCTGTCTACGCTCATGGCCCAAAATGACAAGTGTCTTAGATTCGTGCGTGGACCCCCAAATCACTTACCTGTCATCCGTGAGAATGATCACCTGGTGGAATATGGAAGTGGCATTCCTCGGATTCATACCCAAGACTTCGGATCGACAAGGATATATGGTATTAAATCGGGTATCTAGCTAGCTTGGACCCCGGCTTGAGTTGGCCGTTCATTTTGTCCAACAACAATACAGAGGATTTGAGTTGTTGGTGCGCCCCGCATAGGAGCCTAAGCCATGTTTTTGGGAACACTTATTATAGAACTACCTATGTCTTGCATTTTCGATCTGTCTCATAGAAATGCGCTAAAATATAGAGATCACTTTTCTGAGTAGTAAGGACTAGGCTTCGGCACCGGGAAAATTATGTGATCGTGTCGCTAGCAGTTTCGAGTCAATAAACAGTGATGATAGGTACTCAACATCGAGTTTCAGCAATCCAAACACAACCCAAGGCTGTGGAGTCGGCCGGTAGCAAGTGGCCCGTTTTCTAGTAGTTGGCTAGAAATCAAGGGCTCTCATGTATTTTTCATTATGCCCTTCTCTTACTTCAAACAATATGCGCCCCGCCCCTGGCCAATCATTATCCCTTGCGGACGGTCTGCGGCGACAAGTCGCCAGCCATTACCGCAACCCTTAACGCACCCCTAACAGCGCAACCGCCTCAGGAAGCCCTAGCCTTAAGGAATAAGCTGGCATAGCTGTCAGTCAAGGTCACTTTAGAATTCCTCACGTGAAAGACAGACAGGGTGGTATTGCGATGGATCACAGGCGCCACTGTGAGCGGGTGGAATGCCGGGAGGCACCGTGACCCTCCTGTTGCGGCCAAGGGCCTCTCGTGCGTAGCGCATCGCAGACGAAAATGCCTTCGAGATATATAAGCATGTTCGTTCCCTTGAAGAGCAAAGCCAGGGTCTCCTTGGATTCACAGGCACTTCATCTATTATAGACTCGCTCGTTCTCGAAAAACCAAGGGTTTCTCCTTCGCTATTCGCTACTCGTTATTTTCCATTCGCTATTTGCTATTCGAGACTCGTTATTAGATAGATATCAAAATGAAGTTCTCCACCCTCAAAGCTACGGCTCTCGCCGCCATCCTCCAGACGACTTCGGCTTCACCAATGCGAGGTCGCATCGGTTTGCCTAAAGTCTTAGCGACAACCACTACGGCCCATGGCCAAACCCTGGACTGGATCCTGCCCGAGTCCCAGACCGACGGCGAGATCGCCCAGCCACCACCCCCTCCTCTTCAGAAGCGTGACCCCCATGCCACACAAGCCATGGTTCGAGCTCTTCTCGGTGACACTACGCAAGGCCCTAACGGCACGGTCCCTATTCTCCGGCCGAGCAGCAATACCAAGGCTGTAAAGCGTCTCCCAACCAAGGAGGATGACGAGAGATCCCCCAAGGTAAACGCTGCCGACGCCAGCAACGCCGGGAAACATTGGTACGCAACTACAGGCCAGAACGTACTTAACCGAGGCGGCAAGGCCAGGTATAGCCTGTTCAAAGCTTTCACGGAGAAAGATAGCGACTTCTCCCTCCTCCAGACGGCCGTATTCCGCGGGAATGTGCCACGAGCAGGCTCCAACCCGGTAACGCAGACAGTCGAGGCAGGCTGGATCAACTATCCCGACCAAGTCGGCGCGCCGCACCTATTCACCTTCTTCACGACAAACGGGTACGGCGCGGCCGGGGATCACCTTGGCTGTTGGAATACGGACTGTGCGGGTTGGGTCCAGGTAGATAAGGATATTCACCCGGGGCTTACGTTCTCGCTCTCGACCATCGGCGGCACGCAGTACGATCTGGAGATCGGCTACCTCCTCTACGGCGGCAACTGGTGGCTGTGGTGCCTGGACCGATACATCGGGTACTATCCGGGATCTCTATTCTCAAAAGGCGTCAAAGCGGCCGACACGCTGGCTGACCACGGTGAGATTATCGAATTCTACGGCGAGATCTTCAACGGCGAGGACGCGTTGACCACTACGGACATGGGCAGTGGTGAGTGGCCCAAGACCGGACTTGGGAAGTCCGCGTACATCCGCAACATCCAGTACTACGACAAGGACGGCATCGCCCGCAATTACAACGGGAACGATCAGCTCATTGTCAGCGATTCCCAACGCTACGACCTCGTCACTGACTGGAGCCAGGACACGAACTTCGGAAGCCACTTCTTTCTCGGTGGTCCTGGCGCTGGAGGCAAGGTTAATGCCTAGATACATTGCCTCTCGCGAGTAGATATTTGGGGGAGGACTTCTTGTATATATGACTGCTTATTTGAGTAATGTCTTTCAATTTCATCGATAGATACCATAGCGAATAAGGAGTACAAGTCAGCGCCCTGGCAGCTCGGGCTTGATGGAGACTTAGCGGACATTGTTATAGACACCATAGCCTAAAAAGTAAATAAAAAATAGCTGCGTCTTATTTGTTGGTGCCAATGCATAACGGCCATTGTTCTTGTCTTTTGCTATATATTTTCTACTGTATGTGAGAGCAATGTGTTTAGCTGTTTGGGTATTTTGTTGCACACCTAGTCAGAATGTCACTTTTGCTGTTACGTCTTAACAACTCTTCAACGCCTGCTTTACTACTCATATTATATAGGCTCGGCATAAGGTCGCACATCGACTGTCAGTCTCACGATCAAAACTTTAATTCCGATTCAGGGTTGGCAAAGCAATATGGAGGGCAGGAAGGCGGATGTTACTAAGCGAATATATATCGAAGCTGAATAGAGGCTAAGTGCTACAATTATCGACTTTGCTACGATTTACACTTGGCGCTTCTCGCGATTCGACCACAATGTAAAAAAAACGAAAGTGGAATTTATTAAGCAGAATTGAAAACGGGAGCCGGAGATTCTATAGCTTTCCTACACTAAGAACTAAAATACAGACAGTACTTATATGAAATCTTGCAAAAAGCTTCGCCGTTAAATCCATCCACCCCTTAATGGCAAGGCACCCGCACCGACAGTATTCGAGTTACAGATCTCATATTGACTTAAGCATTGGGCCATAATTTATGGCTATGATATGCGCAGCTCCGACGGGATGTCTTCTGCCAGGTGGTTAAATACGTCCATGTGGTTGCCTCCATTTGGTCGGCTAGCCTTTATCTCACGGTCTTCCAAACAAGTAGCCGGAATTACCATTGAAAGATTGGATGTTAGTTTTAGGGCTACGTAGTGGTGCTTTCCAGCAGCAGCGGGCCCACATGCTTGATTTCAGGCGAAGACCTCGCTGTCTATCATGTCCTTAATGGCGGCGAGGAAAAACACAAACATCATCGCGAGGGTCATAATGACGAAAACTGATATTGTAAAGAAAGTAGAGTCGTCAGAGGCATCGTTAAAGACCTCGTCATCGTTGAGTGAATTGGTGGAGGGTCCCCCTTGCATAGTAGTGGGCAAAGCAAGAATAAAAACAGCGGCACCAGCGATCCAGGGGATGTTCGATGTGAAAAATTCGGTATAAGTACTCCACTGGTTGTAATACCTTTGGAAGGAAACCGTATTTTTGAAGACGTAGATCCAGTTGGGCATATGCAAACGCAGCTCACGGGGCCAGAAATGCCGTTGCACTTGACTGGAAATATCGGGGTGTAAAAGTTCCACAGCCAGCCTCCGCCAAGTTGCCCAGTCAGGTTCATTCTCGGCACCCTTCGGTATGAGCCCATGGTCGAGAGCCAGCTTCAAGTCGGCCGGATGAGAGATAAGACAGGCATACGTGTAAAGGAGCCCGAGGGCGCTCTCTCGAATTCCTGGTTGGGGTGGTGATGAGACTCCTGTTGACGACACAGCGCGATCCGATACAGATTTTCCCGGCGCCGTTTCCTGGGCCTTGTTTGCAGCCCTGCTACCTCCAGCTCGTCCGGCGGCAGCTTGCGCGCTTGGCGGCAAGTATGCTGCCCAGAACTCGGGCTCCAGAAGATATCGTGGCACAGGTTTGAGAAATATCTTGCCACTCTCCGAAACGAGGTGCATGTTAAGGGCGTTGGTGGGAACGACCCTTCGTCCTAGTTGGACATGAGTATTTAGTGACATAGGAGGTGCCGGATAGGCTCTACGCCAGAACCTGGTGCTAATCGCATCAAGACGCTTTAGTGAGAACTCAACTTCGAGGAAGTGGGAGACTGTCTCGCCACTGACAGCATGGATATTTTCGCTAGAAGGCCCGGTGCGAAAAGATACTGGGAAATACTCCCAAGGGAAAATGTCGCTGGAGTCCGTATCACGATATTTAGGTAACGAAAGCGATGATTGGAAGAGACGGGTTTGAAAGGGTGAGTTGGGATTCTAATGATGAAGTGGTGTTAGCGCTTGAAAACGAGAATTAGCTAGAGGGTACTCTACCGCAGCGCGAGGAAGTTAGTGGGACCATCATACATCCTCATAATTAGGGCTACGAAAACATCGAGGCTATGGTTATATAATTATAAGGACTAGTATACCACATGCGGGGCAGGCGCAGAGAAAGAAATGGCCGGGTTTTATAAGGGATAATCGGACGAGCCTCGATCCGGCGTCCAATTAGGAGATTTCTAAAGATGGGTTTTCACAAATCAACTTGGCTGCTACCTTGTCACGTCACCATTGCCCGGGTCACAAGTAAGAATCTTACTTGTCGCATTGACCAAACTACGGATATTGTAGGATATGGCTATACCGTCTAACGAACGGCTGGCCCTTCACAAATTATGTGTTAATCGTTTAAAATTTAGATTGCCTTCTCCAGTCAAATAATGCGTGGCCCTAAACAGAGGCAACCTAATTTTATCATCAAGGTGAAAGTGAAGGGAATGCCGAAACAAACGTCAATATTATTGCAACCTCCTGATACATGGATCTGGAAAGAAAACCACAATGGAATCGACGGAAACCGACGTTTTATATAACACACGCGACTAGAATGATCTCAACCGCCTGAAACCGCTGTTGGCTATTGGTCTGCTCCGGGAGGGGTGGGTTCGTGGGGAATCGCTTCGGGGCATACTCCGGTATCCAGGGGGTCTTGGTAGGACCCCAGCTGTAGACAACGCCACCGCTGATTCAGCGACGGGAGAGTGTCATGACGCCCTCCTTATGCTTGCCCTTATGCCGCGTCGGATGCTCCAGCACGCCGAATGATCGGATGCTGCAAATAGATAGGCTTTTATGCAGCACAAAGCAAATTCTACCCGATATCTATGACACCATCATGCCTAAGTACCTGGATATTTAGTCGTTAATGAATTAAACTGTGTTTCGACGAGGGCGATCTTCTCTGCAAAAATAAGTGAGACAGTATATCAGTGTTAGAATTAGGGAGGCTGGTACACTCCATTCCTTTGTCTATATTATAGTGTAGATCCCCCAGAGCCCTAGGCTCTTTTCTTCTTCCTCTTGATCATCCTGAATACTACTACCATTTTACTGCTTCATACATTCATTGTACTGGTCTCCACTCCTTCTGACAATCAGCGGCAACCCTTCCCCTCACGGACTGCCATAGCGGGCGAGATTCCATCATGGAGAAGTACAGCGAACGGAGTAAATCGTACTCTGGGATCCCATTCTGGCGGATGGTCATCACCCGAGCTAGTATAACCCCAGAGGTTGAACGTTTCGATTACCCAGGCTCTGGAACCGTGGGCGATCCGTTTCTCGTCAAATGGATTCCCGACGATCCTCGTAATCCCATGGTCTTCGGCAATGGTACTAAGTGGCTCATAACGATGGTCATGGCCGTTGCTACTCTGGACGTCTCCCTCGTTTCGTCAGCCTACTCCGGTGGTATATCTGATATCATCCGCGAGTTTGATGTTAGTGAGGAAATTGCTATCTTAGGCCTTTCACTCTTCGTCTTAGGTTTCGCTGTCGGCCCCTTACTTTGGGCGCCACTCAGCGAGCTATTTGGTCGCCGCCGGCTCTTCATCGGCACCTATGCGGCACTGACAGCATTCAATGCCGGCTGTGCTGGTGCCCCGAATATTCAGGCGCTTCTCATATTTCGTTTCCTCGCTGGTGCCTTTGGGTCTTCGCCCCTTACCAATGCCGGAGGCGTCATTGCGGATATATTCCCAGATTCGCAGCGAGGAAAAGCACTGGCCCTGTTCTCTGCCGCCCCCTTCTTAGGGCCGGTCCTCGGGCCTATCATAGGCGGCTTTTTGGGCGCCGCCGCCGGATGGCGATGGGTAAGTAAGTGATCATTTAGCTCTCTTCTCCAGATTTCCCTTCCCTAGCGGATATAATTCCTAGTCTTTCGGTTATAGCCATATCGTAGACGCCGGTTCTGGCTCTATAATGAACACACCTTGGTTAGAATGACAGTAGCCGACTTTGAGTACAATAGTGGGCTTCTTGGCCGCCTTCTCTGGGTTGCTCTGGATATTGGGATCTTGTCTGGTCCCCGAGACATAGTATGTATTCCATTTTCGTTTATTCGCGGTTTGCACATCGCCGGAGCTCTTAGTGCTTCTAGCTCACACTTCAGCATTATTTCGAAGACCTCTTCATAGAGTCGAATACTCCTTGTGCATAGTTTCTAACTCTGGGTTTAATGCAGTGGGCCGGTGTTGTTGAGGCAACGCGCCAAGCAACTATCGAACAAGACCGGAAAGCACTATATTAGTATAATGGACTACGAAGAAGGGAAGCTCTCGGTGAGTGAATCTTTTAAAAGAGCTTTGTCGAGACCCTGGGTTCTGTTGTTTCGAGAACCAATCGTGCTCCTTCTATCCGTCTATATAGCCATTATATACGGAACCCTCTATCTGCTGTTCGCGGCGTTTCCTATAGTCTATCAAGAGGGCCGCGGATGGGGTACCGGTATTGGTGGTCTCGCGTTTCTGGGTATTTTGGTCGGGATGCTTTTTGCAACAGCGTATACGTTCCCGGAAAACAACAGATATGTCCGAGTTCAGCAGAAATACGGCGGGTTTGCGCCTCCGGAGACTCGTCTAGTTCCCTGTTTGGGAGGTAGTGTTCTTCTGCCGGTTGGCCTCTTTTGGTTTGCTTGGACCAACTCTCCGGATATGCACTGGTTGATAAGCATTGCGGCAGGTGTTCCGTTTGGATTCGGGTTGGTCTTAGTCTTCTTGAGCGTCATCAACTACCTTATCGACTCTTACACCATTTTTGCGGCCTCTGTTTTGGCGGCTAACTCCGTTCTTCGCTCATTATTTGGTGTCGCGTTTCCTTTGTTTACCAGCTATTTGTACGCAGACCTCGGCATCCACTGGGCTTCGTCAATTCCTGCTTTTCTAGCTCTCGCCTGTGTGCCGTTTCCATTTTTGTTCTACAAGTACGGTCCCGCAATACGAAGGCGCTGCAAATACGCGGCGCAGTCGGCAGCTTTCGTCAAGAGGATGCAGGACCCGGAAGAAACCGAATCGGCGAAGGCAGGTGACAGCCAGGTTGAGACTGGACCTGGAAACCGCCCATAACCTCTCTCCAACAGACTATGATAAACAAATGGATTCTAAAGATATGAGTCGTGGTCGTTTCCGAGATCAAAGCCACTCGGCATTGTTACAATAGCGTTTGTTGTGTTAGTCTGTTTTGATCGATTGACGAGAATGATCAGTCCCTTGATTACCACGCCAAGCGTTGCGACGGCATATCTAGCCCTGTAATTATGGGTTATAGGGGCTGTACACTAAAGATGACTGTTTTGGTTTCCTCCGTAATAGGTTAGTGGCTCGTCGGTGCTTACCTTAGGGCTGACATCCTACTATGAAGAGACGGTTTATATTTTGGCGTCTTATATCATCAGCTTACCTGTCCCCTTCCTCGGCTTTGCTCAACTTTTCTAGCTAGCTTTATTTTTTTAACATGGCAGAAACCTCTAGCAAATAACTCGTACTAACCCTGTGAGCCGGAAGCCTCAGCGAATTGCTAGGGACTCTCGAATCTTGGGTACATACTACTGAATTACTATGTCGACATCCCAACCAAGAGCAAGACGAAGAGGAGGACCCCGGTCCAAGAATGGTTGTGGAAAATGCAAGTAAGAGTCCCCCTCAATCGGCTTTCGTCACTGGTTCTAACAGTCTCCAGAGCGCGACATATCAAATGCGATGAGACGAAGCCGCATTGTCGACGATGCTTGGACGTAGGGAAAACCTGCGACGGGTATTCGACTGCTGGTCCCAACAACCAGGCAGCTCTCGCGCTAACTGCATCGCCAATCGCAGCATACGGGATTCCGTTTCGTGTCCCTGGTAGCCAGCAAGATCGGCGTTTACTGCATTACTATTGTGTCCAAGGTGCCGATGACCTGTCAGGGCACCTGAGTTCGGAGTTCTGGATGCGTCTCGTGTTGCAGCATAGTCACGACTATATCGCAGTCCGCCAAGCTGTCGTTGCCCTCAGCTGTGTTCACCAATACTATGTAACGGCACATGATAACAGTAGTCTTTTGCCGGCCGAGGCAATGGCGCACTACAATAGAGCCATGCGGTCTCTGCGCAAATACATGAATGCCGGCATTGACAATAAGGAAGCCGTATCGGCGATTGTCCCCCTCATTTGCTCTGTAATTTTCTTCTGTTTTGAGAATACGCAAGGCAACACCTCGGCGGCTATACAGCATCTCAACAGCGGAATTGCGATTCTCGCTCGTCAGAAAGAGGCAGTACTACTGGTGCCTGACAGCCGCAACTCCGAACACCTAGATCTACTAGAGCAAATAATAGCTCGATTTGATCTACAAGCTAGCATGTTCGACGATACTCGCCCTCTTTACAAGCGAATGTGTCCCCCCGTGGGGTCCGAAACAGCGGAAATCAATACTTTCAAAACTATTGATAATGCGCATGCAGACTTGACGAGACTGCTAAGCAGACTACTACAATTCTTAATATCTAATAACGAATTAAAGTTCAACCTGGAGCATGATCTACCTGAGGAATTGAAGATGGAAAAACGGGCAATCGAGGAGGCGTACACGAATTGGGACAAGAAGTTCGACCGATTCCTCCGCGATCAATCAATACTTCCCAAAGAGCGCAGCGATTACCCTTCCAGCTGCGACAGTACAGAAACAAGTCACGGAGAAGTAGACCACCCGGGTCACGTCCTTGAGGCCCAAGTCCCGATCATTACCACTTTGCGCATATATTCCAACGTTTTCCAGCTCCTTTTAGCAGCTAATTTTCCTTACGACCCCTCAATATTCGGCGGACCTTCTGATTCCGTGAATACTCATAAGCTTCACATAGTCCTTGACCTGGCTGAATCAACACCTCAAGTTCGGGAAGCGGGTAGCAAAAGATCTTTAGCAGTTGAAACAGGCATTATTGCGCCCCTCTTCTTGATTGTCATGAAGTGTACCGATCCTATCGTCTTCAAGAGAGCTTTCGACCTACTATCAGCTCTAAGTGGTAGGCGCGAAGGCATGTTTGATAGCCGTGTTTTAGCTGAGATTGCATTACGTATGATGTCGCAGTACCAGACACCGCGTGGATCTGCCGCATTAGAGTGCCACCCGGCCAATGATCTTGATGGGACGCTTATTGGTTTAGATGGAATTGCGAAGAATTTGGGTATGATTCCATAACGAATTTTATTTGAGATAGAAAAAAAACCAGGGAAGACGGGACGATTCTCTTTATATACGTACAGCAGTTCTTTGAAGATGACGATCGCTCCTCGGGAATAAGGAGTTCAGGTGATACCACGAGAACTCCGAGCCACGACAAAAGTACACGAGCCTAGAGGCCTTTTTCATCACAGGATCAAAACGCCGGCACCCCAGGCTAGAAGCATTACACCGCCACTACCTAAATGCCAAAAGGACTTCAACTGTTCAGCCGACGAGACTACCGGGGGGCTGCCAGTACCGTTCCTAGTGCCACTCATCGAGGCATTGAACATAGCGCCGCCGTCAGCCCTCGGTGCGAACCGCATCTCATTCTTGCCGAAATCAAACACAGAAACAACATTTTGGAGCCATGCACCGCCTATGAAGTTCAGCGCAATACTCTCTCCGGTCGCTGATCGCTTGATAGTCGACACGCAGGTGCCGTTGGGAAGCTGAAAGATTAAGTCATCGGGGCGCTGGGAGAACACCGTGCCGGCAATTTTGAGACCGAATGAAGGTGGTATGGCATCACAATCAACAATGTAACTGTCTGTAGCAGCATCGTATGGCGCTGGAGGCATAAACGCAGCATTGACCTGGTCTGCGACCTTCTGCGGAAGTTGGTTGAAGAAGTTTCCGCAATCGACGACGGCTTGGAAAGTTGCAGTGTTGGTTTTAGAAGTGATTGACGAGTTTCCGGGGCCCCAAACGACGCCCTCCACGCTTAGTGTCCATTCGCTGATCTTTCCACCCGTCAACTCTACCGGTATCCCCTCCGTGAGCTCCACAGGCACAGTGACGAATGGCCCGTTAGTCTCTACACCAGGCAATGTGCCAAGACCGAGAAATCCTCCGTTTCCTAGTGTTTGGCCTCTCGGTAGCCTGGCAAGCGCGAGACTGAACCAAGCAGGGACCAGGCCCTGGTCGTGCATATGGAATAGCAACGGCTCGTAAGGTATCTTGTTCGTGAGGAGCGATATCGTGTCATTGGCTACGCTATCGCCAGGGTGCGCCGATGTCTATTTAGGGAATCAAGAGTCAGTGTTTGCTACTACCACGAACAGAATTGAAGCTTGCCGGAGTAACGAGGGTAGGAAACCCTGATTAGGCAATTCATCTTCCCGAAACAGACAGAAAGGGGCATAAGGGTACTAACAAGCACAGGGTACCCAAGTCCGAGGATGCCACTGTAAAGGCCGTCACTCGGGATAGAGATCCTATCAGCGACGCCAATCGTCTGGCCACGTACTATGATGCCGCCGAGTTGCGCTTCTTCAGTCCCAACTACCCCCAGCGCGATGCCGGCGCCGTAATGTGCGCCGAAAGTCTGGTTTTCAACTTTTGAGAAAGTCGACGACACCGAGGGGTCGTACTTGGCGAGTGCCTCATAGTTGCAGAGTTCTTGGGGCGCTAACTGAGTATTGTTTGCTCGATCATAGCATTGGAACCCTGCACGGGCAACCCATAAATCGCTACTGCCAGTATCGACCAATAAGTCGAATACGAAGTCACCGAGCGTCACTTTTGCATCGAAGAAGTTCCCCTCGGGCGACGTCTTGACGACGATTGGGACTAGGTTTGAGGATCCGCGACGGTGAGGCGGCGAAGGGATACAGACGGATAAGGAAGGTATCACGGTGAGGAATAGAAAAGGTATTTTGGGATACATCGTAGAGACTATCAAGACACTATCAAAGATACTTGAAATGATAGAATGTGCTTTGAAGGTAAAGAGAGATGTCGTGTTGGTTCAGAGGCGCAAATATGAGAATTAAGGAAACTCCTCAGGGCGTCTATGCGCTGCATCTTTATACACGACAGATTTTGCAATGGACGTGAAGATCAATGTTGGAATGCCTTGTATTCGAATCTGAGGCGATCGTGTGCTCAGAAATCCTTCTCGGCTTCAAGGGCTATACCGTGGCTGTGTTCTCCAGCATTCTGAAAGTTAGTGCATGAATTGCCCCGTTTTTTACCTGATCGGGCCTAAATGAGCACTAGGCTCCCTGTGGTTTATACTTCCAATTTCGGTTGCAGTTGTTGAATAGCCGCTCTTACACTACCGTATATAAAAAGTATAATTGACCTTGGTGAGAACAAAAGCATTAACACGCGCGGTTACTTGGACTGTTTATTGAATTAATAATCGAGGCAGTCGGACTGGATTGGGCTCCGAATTAGTTGCACTTATAAGTAGATAGTTTATTGCAAGAATGGGATTTTACGCTCAACGGATCACAACCTTCATCTCGAGTTAGCAATTATGCAACGAGGCCGGAAAATGACAATCGGGGGTTATCTTCGTAGTATTATCCCCTCTTGGGCGGTTTCATTGCAACTAGGCTCTTTTATCACACAGCGGGTCTTTGGTGCAACTTCAGCATAAGCTTCTGGTCGGTTAGTATCAACAGGTCTAACAATAGCAGTTGCACTTACACTACATTCATCTCCTTAAGGGTTTAAATCTATAGGTATTGAGTTTTTGATTAGTACCGATGGATCCATTGCTCTATTTGCCATAGACCAACACATTGCAAACTAAGCTTTCTTAACTAGGTACGTAAAAGTATGGCTTGAAACAGGCAAGGGGAGCTGAATTCTTACGCAATATACCTGAATTGTTTTACATAAAATGATTGTAAGTCTAGCTCCTAAATGCCTTGGTTTGGCTGGTGTGATCGCTAAGCCACAGGCTCATATGCGTTGCCATAATCCAGCAGGTATCAACGCGTTGACGGCTTATTTGGGTGGGGGCAATAAAGGGGAGGGGACTCTAGGATCGCTGCAAAGATGCATATCCACATGCAAATCGACTTGGCTGCTACCTTGCCACGTCACCATCGCCCAGGTTTCTATATATCACTAGAAAGGCGTTACTGTGGGCGTCTGCTTTGTTACATCTATCAAACTACGAATATTATAGGATCTAGCCGTGCTATCTAACGATCGGCTGGCCCTTTACGAATTGTATATGTTAATCTATGGGAGTTTAGATTACCTTCTCCAGTTTAATAATGCAAAGCCCTGAACAGAAGCAACCCGTCCGACTTTGCCGTCAAGATGGAAGCGAAGGTGTTGCCGAAACAAACGTTGATATTATTGCCATTCACGGCCTGGACGCGAAATCTCCCGATACATGGATCTGGAAAGAAAACCACAACGACCCTAGCGAAGTTGGAGTGAATTGGCTTGCTGATATAAACATGCTACCAAGCATTGCCAAACGAGCCCGCATCTTTACTTGCGACTGGCCGGCTGATCTGCTGGAAACTCAGACACTTGCCCCTAACTCCTTTGAAGAGCTTGCAAATCGCCTGCTTGCAGGTATCCAAAGAAAGCGTTCTGGCTACGCACATGATCGACCAATCATCTTTATCGCATCGTGCCTCGGGGGCATACTCCTTATTAAATCCCTTATCAAAGCTAAGGGCGATTATCTTTCGATCCAGACATCTACTCGCGGGATATTATTTCTTGCTACTCCATTCCGAGGGACGAAGTTCAAGGATATAGCCAATTGGGCAGAGCCGAGCCTGAGGGCCTGGGGCTTCATCAGAAACCGTCGAGTGACAAGATTCATCGACTTGGTAGGGGGGCTGACTCCTCAACTTGACGAGCTCAGACGTGACTTTACCCACCTTGCCGTTAGCCAACAATACACGGTACACACCTTTTATGAGCGGGGATACGAGGGTTTATATCGCAAGATTCCTTATTTATCGACCTTATTTTCTCCTAGTAAAACTCAGGTAAGAGCTGAGAAGGCATCTCTGGGCTTTGATCTTATGTTAATTTGATTTTAATTCGATAACGTTGATTAGTTAGTCGAGAGAGACTCTGCGACTCTCGATCTCGATCCGCATCCAACATCATTTGAACGACCCCACGTAACGATGAACAAGTTCTCCAAGTGCCCCGAATACGAGATAATTGGGGAGAAAGTCAGTTTGCTACTAAAGCGCATTCGAGTAGAGCCCTCACTATGGCGAGCATATGAGTACATAACTAATAACCAATATACCTCAAAAAGGTTGGCAATTGTGCCGCTCTCAGGAGACGAGTTGCCAATAGACCAATGCTATATCAACCTAGCGATTGTGCGACAGTCAGGAGAAAATAACAGAATGAAAGATCAGACTGGATCTCCCCCATTTTCAATAAAGAGTCGATTGAAGGTCGTAACACCAGACAAAAACCTCCAGGTTGACCTCACGACACTCTTCGAAGTACCGCGCGAACTTCACGATGGCAACACTAGACAGCCAAGAAGAATATTAATCCGGGGCCGCGCAGGCGTTGGGAAAACCACCCTTTGCAAAAAGATTGTTCACGACTTTATCGACCGTGACAAAAGGCTGTGGCACAAACACTTCGAGCGAATATTTTGGGTGCCTTTACGAGAAGTGAAGAAAGAAGGCTACGTTGGGTTTCGCCTTGAGGAGATATTCTCTCGTCTGTATTTCAATGATATCGATGACGCGAAACATCGTGAAGCGCTTGCTAGAAGCGTTTGTGATGCTGTGAATGGTACAGAGCGTCACGATTCCCTGTTTATCCTTGATGGTCTAGATGAGGTGTCCGAGCTCCTGGATCCAGACCATGCAGCATCTAGTCCCCTCATTCGTCTTTTAAACAGCCCCAATGTCATCATTACGATGCGGCCGCATATCCAACTCTCTGATGTTAATCATGTTGATCTCGAATTGGAAACGATTGGATTGTATCCGTTCCAGACGATAGAATATCTCACGAAGGTTGTTAAGGATGAGAAAACGGCTAAGGGAATTCAGTCATTCCTTCAAAAGCGTCCGCTTGTCCAGAGCCTGGTTCGGATCCCGATTCACCTAGACGCGCTTTGCTTCACATGGGATGAAAACCTCAAAACAAGTTCCGTAGTGGAGACCATGACGACCGTTTATAAAGGCATTGTGAACCGCCTGTGGGAAAAGGATGCTCTGAGACTCCGCAGAATGGAGGAGGATGCTCGTTATTTGGTTTCAGAGCTGGACATTGACCTAGCGATGGAGAATGAAATGAAGATTATTGAATGCTTGGCATTCAGTGGAATGTATAACAACGTGATCGAGTTTGAGTCAGAAAATCGAGACGCTATACGAAAGCTGATAAATCTTAATAAGAAAGACAACGTATGCGATGGGAAGCTCGGTAACCTGTCCTTTGGGAGCCTTTCGTTGTTGCGGGCGTCAGCTTCAGGAAGAGTGCCCAGGCCAAGTTATCACTTCCTGCACCTAACCTTCCAGGAGTTTTTTGCAGCGCGATACTTCACACGGCAGTGGGAAGCTGGGAAAGAACTAGAATACCAAGACTTCAAGACAAGAAAGTTTTCAAAGGTCCATCCCGATGCATTTTTAGGACAGGAAAAGTACGCAGCACGTTACGATACTGTATGGCGCTTTGTCACTGGCTTGATACAATTTGACCGGATACCAAGGTTTTTTCAAACGATTGAGCAAGAGCCTGTTGATCTTATCGGGCCCGCGCATCAGCGGCTAGTTATGCATTGCTTAAGCGAGGCGAATGCTTGGGGAGACGAGCAGCGATTAGTCCTAGAATCAAGATTATCTCAGTGGGCACTATTGGAATGTGACCTGAGAGAGTACTCCCTGTTAGCAGCAGAATCAGAGTTTCCGGACGGCGCGTTGTCTAGCGCCTTGAGGACTGGTTCTCCACACCAGCAAATGATCATTGGAGATTCCGCCATGCAACCTGGTAGATGTCTATCGGAGCGGGCTATCACAGCATTAATGGACGTAATCAAAAATAACCACAAGGATTTTGATACCGTTGGGTTCAGAACAGCTGCCCGCCTAGGACGGCAAACGAAACTTTCGGCAAACGCCATTGAGATACTTGTGGACTTGGTCAAACATCAAAGTCATGAAGAGTTACGCGGGCGACAGGTGGCGGCTAGGGCTTCGGCCTTAAGAGCAAGATTACATTCGTCAGAGTTGGCAGCCATAGCACTCGTGGATCTTTTCACATTAGAGGAGGGAAGCTTGCCAAAATTTGCCGCACTTGAAGCTTTTAGAAACCAAGGAGAGTTGTCTAAAGACGAAAGCGAGGCGCTTTTAAGGACGATTTGCGACTCGGGCAGTAGTTATGATGTCGAAAGTTGTGCAGCGGAAGCCTTAGCGAAACAAAGACAGCTGCCAGAAGCCACTGCTGGAAAGCTTATAGAGTTAGTCAAATCTCAACGTAAATGGGAAACGGCCACTGAGATCTTGAGATCCCTGAAAGATTTACCCACAACAGCCTTCACATCACTTGCGTCGTTAGTCAGTGGTGGGGAAAGTAGTATGATTCGATGTCTCGCAGCCGAGGCCTTACAGAACAAGAAAGACCTGCCCCAAGCAGCCGTTATGGAACTTGTAACGCTGTTCCAGAGAATAACTGATGAAGCGGACGAAGCACACGAATATCAATGGGGTAGGTGGGATCAAAGTGCTCTAGTGTGCGTAGGCTGTGCTCTTGGAAACCAAAGGAAACTCCCAGAGAACACTGTGACATACTTTCTCGGTTTAATCAAAGACAGAAACAACAGAGGGTTTGTTAGAGCTGCTTCGATTTTTGCCTTGCGGAATCAGGTTAACTTGGCAATTGTATCTGATGCCCTTGTTCGGATATTCAAGCCAAGCGGAGGCAGCTCTGAGATGAATAGCTTGTCTGAAGAATATGAACGAGACCTTGAGGATAGTGAGGGCGGCATAGATACGAGTGAATATGATTTGGAAATTCTCGGTGCTGCGATTGAGGTCTTGGGGGACCTGGCCGATTTGCCTGAACCGACGGTTATGACGTTCGTAAGGCTAATCGAAGACGGCAAATGCTCTGACATATTAGCTACTTGCTTAGCGAACCAGACAAATTTACCTACGAGGGCGATTGTAAAGCTTTCAAGACTGGCCGAAGATGGGGTAAACGACGAAAGTCGATCTGTCGCACTGGAGGCCTTGAAAAAACAAAGCAAATTACCGGATACGACTACCAGAGCCGCCGTGAGACTGATAAGTAAGAGTACGGTAATTCCATATCATGCCATGGAAATTTTGAAAGGTCAAATAACTCTATTAGAATCGACTATGTCAGAGCTTTTAGAGCTAATAGAAGACGTGAATCATGGTGTTTTCACTCGAGAGGTTGCAACTAGAGTCTTACAATACCGTACAGATTTACCCCCAAAGGCCGTCAAGGTCCTTTTGAGGCTTCTCAAAATTGAAAATACATCTCTGCAGTCTATCGCAGCTTCAGCCTTGGGTAACCAAACGAACTTGTCAGATGATGCAATTCAAGACCTCATTCAGCTTCTTCGAAACAATCCCATGCAATTATCATGTGCCAAAGCCCTAGGAAATCAGTCAACACTGGTGGATAAAGTTGCGATGGCTGCAACGCAAAACTTGGAATCTGGGCGACCCGATCATGAATTATTAAAATATCTTTATATCTGCTATCTACATCGCGGCTTTAGGGAACAATTCAGTCTGTACCAAGAAAAAGAGGGTAGTTTAGTTACCTACATGCCATGTGGAACCCGTTTACGGTCCAAGGCTCTCTCGGGGGGTATTTTGAATGCGATCAAGGAAGGACGAAAGCTTTGCCAGGCAAACAATAATAGTTTATGGCAAAATCCTTTCGGCGATGATTCAGATCCTCGTCCGCGGAAAAGACGGAGGTTGAGATAAACGATGAGACAAGCATCTCCAAGCTGAGTGTCAGGGACCCTGTACTTGAGGTGGGTGAAAGGCTCATGCGAAGCCTTTCTAACTATCCTAGATGCCAATCGCTGCCTACATACGGGCATAGCTTCTTTGTTTATACGGGTGTCTATATGGGCGTCTATACGAGTCTATACAGTCTCCTGATGATCTGTATGAACGCCTGGCAGTCTATGACACTGGGGCCTGGTACCATTACAAGGATCTTAGCTTCTAGTTCGGATTTTGTCAAAGATTTCGCCCTTCCCATGTGTTTCAGATTATTTCCCCTCCTTATTGTTTTTCTTCCTTCGGGTGTGTATAATTTCTAAAGCTATAGAAATCTCCGGGGGCAACAGTGGCTGATAAGGGGTTTCTTTTTGATTTTTAAGATGGATGTTAAATATGATAAGAAGGATCTAGGAAGCAGGGAGGTATTATCATAGCTAGCCACATTCTATACAATAAGATAAATTCAGTTTCAACGTTTCTATCTCACAACATTCTATATTTATCTTAGATACAGATATGGCTATACACTTCCGTTCTGAGGAACTAATCATCTCTTTTCAAGTATTGAACCCTGTTTACTTGTATAAGATTCTGTTTCTTCTGGTATAGAAGTCGTAGAGACGGGTAGTAAAAGAGTCCCGTTCTCGACACAAGGCGTGATAAACGGGGCAAACACAACTGCATCGTCGCAAGCTTTCCCAATTAAGGAATAGCGAAGTAGAGAAAAGGAGATTGGATTAAAAGTTGATAAATAATACGCGGCAGAATATATAGAGAGACCAATGAAAACTGAACAAAAGGATTATTAGATCCTGTGGAGGCTGCGCCTACGCCTCTGCTTGTTATCCGCGCCAACTCAGCTCGCTACGAGAGAAAAGCAAATCTATAATATACGCGCCTAGTTAGGCACCCGTCTTCAAACGCAACTGCGTCTAATCCTCAACTGATCTGTAGCAATGTTTGATGTTCCTTTTCCAGTCTCAGTTTTCATTATGTTTCCTTAAAAGTTCATATTAGAGGTTGGAGAGGCACTTCGCTCATTCGTTTGAAGTTCGATCCATCCCCACGGCTCAGCTGCCGGGCATGTCGTATAAGTCTTCCAGGGTGCAGGACTAGAAAAGCAACCATAACCAGCCACATGAGCGTCGCATCAAAAAGATAAATGAACACCTCATTTGACATAATAGTTCCCCCTTCTCCTTGTAGATACTCTGCTGCTCGAACGATGCTTCGGACAATAATCAGGAGAGTTACTAGCATGAGTGCCCTGAAATGATTTTTCCATCGAACGGTCATATCTTCGAGGATGACACGAGTGGGCTCCTTGTCAATGCGGTGCTTCACAAGCCAAGTAATCAAGATGAAGATAACGAGGGCTCCGAGTTGACCGAACAAACCACCTATAACCACTTTCCTGCTCAAAGCAATAGCCGCCGGGTCGCTCGAGGCGGGGAGTACGGAACCGGCAAGTTGGGTTCCCAGAGTACCGATATCGATGAGAACATACAGCGCGGTCAGCCACCCAGGGCCAATTGGCATGTACCTGCCGGCCCCCAAAGCCGATGTTATTCGCCCTAATGTCATGTATAGTGTGGCAGAGATAAGGGGCGGCGCTGCGAGAATCAACAAATTTTGAAGGATCCAAGGGCCGACTTTATCAGGCGCGTCGTGGGACATCGCACGTCCGTAGTAGCCGAAGAGCTCAGCTATGAAGAAATATTAGGCATTGAGGACGATTTTAATACGGATATGCTGCTTACCAATGCCACCTAGTATAAGAGGGATGAAAGACCAGGCGCGAAGTGGGAAGAGATAAATGATGTGTCCGAGGGTGGCGAGTGCAAACAATGCCACAAAAGCGAATCCTGCTGATTGACTTGGCCGGTATTCGTAAAAGACAACTACCATCGTCCCGTTGACGATGGGGCCGAAGGGGCCTTGGTCACTCATTTCGAGTCAAGTTCCCTATTATGGCCTCGGTATGGCAGTTGGACTTGTCTAAATTGGTTCTGAAGATGAAAGGGGCATAGGAGAGGTTGGTAATAGATTCGACGGGTATGACTTAGAGGATTTTTAGGTCGTAGATGCTTTTCCTGGGTACTGAAAGGAATATAAGGTTAAGAAATCTCGACTTCAAATATGTTCTTATATATTTGGAAGCTTAAATCGTGCCGACCCAACTAATACTACACAGCCTACATCATGATGCAACCCCGATAAATCTACCTAGTCATGCGTTCTTGGCATAATAACTTGCGATCAACAGCGCAGAACGTATAAAGGTGCCTTACGCCAAAAGCTTTGCTAGGACAGCGACTGGCTGACTCGATTGTTGCCTTGTGCCAGTCTCTACCGAGCGAAGCATTTGCACACACTAAAGTCAGGGACCGGAAACGCATTAAGTTTAATCGGTCTTGAACTAATGCGACTTCTTTTCGTAACTGGATGCGAAAAAAACCATAGCCAATCAACTCCGACAGGGGATTTAGCTCCAAGACTAGGAGACGGTTAACAATGGAGCCTCCGGCTTCTATTCATCAGGGATTACAAACAGTTCTCTCAGTGGTGATGTATTTTTCGTATTCTGTATCGTATCATGACTTGTACATCCAATAAGGAGAGAACATCAACAACAATGAGGCGGCATCACACGAAATCGCGGAGAGGATGCACCAATTGCAAACGCCGTAAAGTAAAGGTTTGTCGCAGCACAATAAACACACGTCGTTGAGTTAAACTTCAGGATTAGTAACTCATTTATTTCTAGTGCGATGAGAGTCGGCCACAATGCATACGCTGTGTCGACTTTGGTGTGCGCTGCAGCTTTGAGCCGTTCTCGACCTCGAGCGAGCCGCCCGGTCCCGAGTCACCCCCCACAGCTCTCAAACAAACGCCAATTCGGACACGGGGTCGCGGTCGGCCACGTAAAGATTGGTCAATTGCTCGAGAGGCTCAGCTGTCGTCAGTACCTGGTACACCTGAAGAGACGGCGGCGGGTACCAGACTAAATATAGATGAAGCCGAACTTTTGTTGCATTTCACGCAGCACACTGCTTCCTCGTTGGCGGACAATACAACGACCAATGATTCTATACTGCGGTTTTGGTCTTATAACCTTCCACGAATTGGCCTGACACATCATTTCGTCCTACACCTTGCTTATACATTAGCAGCTTATCACATAGCGTACTTCGAGGTCGCTGAAAACCCCAAGAAACTCAAGTATCGGGAGAGAGCCCAGCACCATGCATCACAGGGCATACCGCAGCTCACGCGGGCCTTAGCTACCCTGAACAAGGACAACTGTGGTGCGGTATATGCCGCCGCCACACTTATGTGTTACTGCACTTTCGCCGCCGGCCCGACGGACCCTGGTGATCTTCTTGTGTGCAACGTGGAAACGATACACGATGTAGCATGGCTCCCTTTAATCTATGGCGTGAGACTGATTCGAGAGAAGTTTGACGAAGATGAGCTCTTCACGGGACTAATGGCCCCCTTTCACGCGAAGTTCCATAGAGCGAAATCGCAAGAGGAGGAAGACGAGAGGAGGACAGCGGTCCGTCGGCCAAGATGTGCCCGAGAAGGCTTTCAACACCTTGACTGGCATGAGCCACTAGAGAGACTGCGGGACTTTGTGTTGTCCCAATCCTTAGAGAATGAGAGCTATCTTGGTGCACTTGGCAATATGATAGCAATCTATAATGCCACGTTCGGTGACAAGGACGGGGTTTATGACGGACCATCGGAAAATCAATTTGTGTTTGGGTGGCTATATCGATTAGACAAGCGGTTCGTCAAATACTTGCAGAGGAGGGATCCAATCGCCCTAGTCATACTGGCATACTATGCAGTTTTAATTAGCACCACGGAGCGGCTGTGGTATATGACTGGGTGGGCAGATCACCTTATCAAGGCCACGAAGGCTCTTGTGCCTGATGACTACATCAGATGGCTAGAGTGGCCAGCCGACTCACTCCAACACATGTCAAGAACTATCCCCGCTACTTGGAGGGATTATAGATAATGAATAGCAAGTACTTGCCAGTATTTCTATTATTTTATCACTCGACAGACCCGATGTTTCACCTACAACTATGGGGTAACATAATTATTTAAAGCTGGAATATTATGGACAAAGGAGTTTTCAATAATTCGGGCAGAGCTTGGTGGCCGCAATAATAAATCCTCAATCAATCTTTCTCATATAAGAAAATAAGGGGGGTTAGTATCCAACGCCAGTCTACCTATGTTCACATCTCCTCAAGGCTTATTTATGGCTTCAGCTGTTTCCTCCTTTCAATATTCCTCTGCTGATTCATTGTCGCAAGACACACTTTTAACCAACCCTGATGATTAGCAGCATCCCAAACGTCAGTCTGCATGCGAATAACCGTCTCCTTGAAAAGGCAGTTGTTCTCAAACTGCCAGCTACAAAGCATAGCCCGCAGCATGCCGCCTTCACGGCCGCAGAGAAGCGCTACAGTAGGCGGACGCTCGGCGCTGAAAATGCTCACAGTCAACAAGCCCGTGTCGACGAGTGTGAAGAGACGGTGTCCTGCAGGGAGCCCCGGAGGCGCAGGATGCTCCGCGTTCACCCAGGCCGGCTCTTTGCCGATACGCAGATCGTGGTCGCGGTAGTCGATCCCGAAGGGCGTCGATGACGCCTCGTAGGTCAAGCGCCCTTTATTGGCACCGAAGATCAGCCGCTCGAGCTTGGCGATGGGCATGACGCCCTCGAAGCCAACGAGATTGCTCTGGCTCTGCAGCACCTGCCCACCGTACAAGCGGCGAACGGACAGGGGCCCGAGCAGGCTGAGTAGGACCGCTGTGAAGAAGAACGCGGCGATGACCCACTCTAGGGAGAGCGCGATGCCTATAAGTTCGGTGCTGGAGGCGGAGATGAAGGGTGCGTAGGTGATGGTGATGTAGATGCCCTGCAGGAACCACCAAGTCCCTGCCGTCACGAAGATAGTCGCGAGCAATTTGGCCACGCCGAAATCTCGGACAGTTGCGATGCGCGGAAATCCCTTCCATCGTATGTGCATGGCGCGGCAGGAGTCGAGAAGGAGGGTATTGTCTTCGTAAGCAACGCCGACTACGTTACATGTAGGTTGGATGTCCCAAAGTCGCGTGGAAAACACATCCGTGTGGGCGAGGTTGTAGAACGGGTTGAAATCGTCGCTGGGATGAGCGGTCGGGTGGAGGAGCGAAACCATTCTTTCAATAATACGATCGCTATCGTTGGACAAGGAGAGTTGCGCTAGAGACTGGAAAGGGGTATCGTCGTCGTTGCGCTCGAGACGGTAGTGGAGCAGTCCCATCACAGCCAGTGTCACATCGTTAGGGGTGAACATGGTGTAGTTGTCTGGGCTGGCGCGGTAGTAGCATGCTTCCACGGCAGTAGCGAAGAGTTCGATACGGCTCAGGGTTAGCTCGCCGGCGAAGTGCTCGGCGAGCAGACGCGTCGGGGTGCGGCCCTCGGCATATTGGCTGTCATCCCATATCTCACCAGTCATCTCGACGAGGGAGAGCTCTGTCTCCTTGTATTCGTTATTGCCCACGCGCGTGAAGAAGTTGATCGTAGTCCCGGGCCCAAGGAGGGCTTCGGGAAGTGTCCACATGCGCGTTCCCCAGAACTTCCTCGTCTCGACGTTATCATCGGGAAGGATGACGACGACTCGCTTACTCCCGCGGATCACGTCGCACATTCCATAGATGTCAACATCTTTTTGATCCCCGTCAACCGTATCGATGCAGTCTGTATCGACCCAACATGCAGTGCAGTTGGCGCGCAGAGTCGCTTCTTGAGCCATGGTACGGACCAAAGCATGCCCGTCACTGCCGTCGAGCCTAAAGGACTTTGCAGCATAGCTGATGAAAACGTACTGGAGATTCTTAGGGGGGTCGTCGACGACCTTCCAGCTTCTGTCTGGCTGCTGAACATAGAGTTTTCGCGGACGGAGGATTCGCTTTTGGCTCGAGGGGCGCTGTCTGATGATAGTGTCTGGAACCGAGCCGGGCCTTTGGTCCAAGGGGTTGATAGTATGCTTAGGCCATTGCCACTGGTAGTTAGGGAAGTCAGTGTAGCTACCGCTGACATCGCCGTCGTCCCATGATGACGTGCCTGGGAGAGCAAGCAGAAATTGAAGAGGTATCGCTATCGTGAACATTCGGAGTGATCCGATAACTCTGGACCATGCATCACCCCTTTGAAAGGGCTCAAGCCCCCATTCGGAGAGCCGGAGAGCGGATGGGACGTCGCCGTTCATCTCTTTTCGGCGCCAATCACCACCCACGGTAGCTCGGTTTCGGAGGACATAGTCGGTGGACTGGACCACAAGTCTCTTGGGGCGGTAGTTGGTAGGAGACAAATACACGGCGACGTCACTGTATTTCACGTACGTTTGGCCTAACATGTTTAAGAAGATGTGCTTCCCGTCCTGGTCAACGGCCACTGCGGCCCCGTAGTCGTCGGGTCGGTCATGATTTACATGGCCTTGTTCAGCGTCAGGAGACCGTGTGGGCCTGTAGAAGAAATGGCCGTCCCATCCACGGTGGCCATTGAACTGCTTTGCTAAATTTTGCTCTTTGGTCCTCCGCCATGGCCACCATGTACTGTTTGTCGATTGGTTATCGTCTTCCATTTGGAATTTGGATAAAGAGTTAAAGAGAAGCGATCGTAATACTAAGGAGTGGTATACACTTGAATATGCGTGAAGAAGTTTACGACAAGACGAAGCTCATAAGCCCGACCGAACGGGAGTCTCACCCATTATGACTTATTCCAGCCCCTATATAGAGAGATCATCGTCATGTATAGAGAGCAGGGTTCAATGAGGCTCTTCAACTTAATTTGCCGACATGCCTTGATGACTCTTTGGTGGCAAGGGTTGCGAAAACAACTACCAATGAGATTGTGGCCCCAACCGTTGGCGGAAAAAATAAGCATCTGCACATGGTTATGTGCCAGACTTGACAACACATTCTACCTGGGTGGTGTTGCGATTTACAGCTCGAGTTCCGCCTCTACGACCAATGAGTCCCTTGTCTCTAACTTCGCTTACAACCCTTGTCGGACGTTGATCACGTTGTTCGGGATGCTCTAGGTAGTAGGGCTGGTTTGTAGGAGTGAGATACCTACCTAATGTTAGCATCTCACCACATCGCAACGAGCAGGGTTCGTATATGTGTCATGCCTTGCCCTAAGCTTATATACATAGCCTATGCAGCCTCATAGTTGCATCGAGACTAGTTCGAGTATTGTAGTATTGTTGCTTTATAGGGTAATTTGATGCGATTTCGATCTACTTGCAAGATACTCAATCAAGGCCATGAGCGCCGTTCATTTCCCTCATTGCTATACTTGATCCCACCCCTCTCCCATCATGAGCGGTATCAAAGCTGGTCAAGGTAGAAGACGGCGACCTACTTCATTGACATCAACCTATCACCCTAAAACACTTTTGATTTGCGGCTGAAAATAAGGAAATGTGACCCTGCATATTTCGACATGGGGCTTCTTGCTGAGGGGGTCCTTCGCATAGTATTACTTCAGGTTCTCATCTCCACGACCAATCCTCCCACGTCCAAAAAGCGGCGACGCGTAACGATTTTGGCCCCCAACATTACTAATCAGGAAATTTGCCTGACTCTACCTGGAATATGAGACGTGAGGCGCCAGCTCTTTCAGTCGGTTAATATTACAAATAGCTATGCTGTACCTGCTGCCGGTATAAGGATTAGCCTCTCTAGTTACTATAATTATCTATATGCTAGGTTGAAGTGGCGAGCCGCGGAAATTTTCGAGGGGGTTTGAAGGTGTTGTGTGGTGTGGGTGAGTGGGTGTACGACGATTGCCACCAGGATATTCTAAACATATGCAATGTCTCCATACTAGCGAGGTGCAGATGCCTACTCATCAGTCCCTGAAATTTGATCCTAATGGTCAGTTTGACTTAGAAAGAAGGCGTCAATCCCGAGGAGCGGATCTTGACCAATGCCGCGGTCGCTGTCTATCTTCGCCGGTTGTAGGATATGCCGAAAGTAATGTAACAATACGACAGAGCAAGCCGATGAATTTTAACACAGAGTGCTATGGCGTTTTCCAGTACGCCATGAACTGCTTTGTACACATTCACAAATACGGCCTCGAACTATTATGCTCAATCAATATTGATTACTTATCAAGACCCTGTCAAGACTACCTACGTTGTATACTTATCCTCGCCATTCCATCTACCTCGCTTACGCAAGCTTATATCATGGGAACTTGTTGTACAAAACAGGCATCTGGGATACCTAATCTGGTCAAGCGATTACCTACCGCATGCATTACCAAGTCTACGAATCAGCGCATGAGCACCAACTGTCCGAAATCTGATCCAACGAGGCAAAATTTCCGCTATATATAACGTATAACGAATTTCCTAGTGACAGTAATGTAATAACGTGAAACTAGTCATACTAGTAGGCAAAACGTCTCGAGGTGAAACCATTGTATATATTTCGTAGATGATTTTACTTTCACATATCGATTGACAAGAGGCGGGTAGCTAAAATGCGTCCTGTTTCCCAGTCTTATTACCGCTAATCTAAGCATGGCCTCCTTGGGTCCATGCATATTCTATCATGAAATCGTATAATACAATGCTGATAATGATATATATATATAAGTCGCTGATCCCATAATTGGCCCTCTTGAGCACAGGGTCGGGACTGAAACCAACCCTCGGGATAACGAAAATCTATCCAAGACAACCAGTGAAGGGGGCAACCGACTGCCCACACAATCACACCACTCGACGCCTCTACTTCCGTAGACTAGAAAAAGGGAAAAACGCCACGCGATGCATTCGAATTCGAGTGAGAACAAGGCCGATCATTCTCCTCTTATGACCTGGTCTTCTCACGTAGAGTCTGTTTCCTCGTCTCGTTTAGTTCTTTCGTGATATAGTCGTTGAATTCGTCCGGGTTATCGAGGTATAAGTGGTGGCCGGCCTTGGTCACGACGATGACCTTGCATGATCCGTTCTCCTTCTGCTTCTCCTCCTCGGTAGCTTGTGAGAGGACTCTGGCTTTCACCTCCTTGAGCTTCTCCTCTGACGCTAGACCGCCCGCAACGTCCATCCAATCGTTCTCGCCATACATGAAAACAATGGGGAACCCGGTTTCCTTGACGGCCGGTGTTGATTCGGTGGCAGGCGTGATGATTTGTCTGCCCACAGCGTGAATTCGGTTAATTATTGGACTTCGGGCGTGAGCACCAGGTGCTAGGACGTATGGCAGAACGTATTCTCCGCTGCCCTTTTGTCTGAATAGGGAATAGGCGTAGTCATGTAGCGTCTGCTTCTCTTCGTCGGGAAGGTGGTTAAATCGACGTGAAGTCCAGCCTGACACGAAACGAGGACCTAGTGGACCAGCTAACCGGACAATGCTGAAAGGTGAAACGTTGGCGTCCCATAACCACACGAGCCAACTCGGATAAGGCCGTTTCTTCGGTGTGTTAGCGCCCTGGTTATTGGCACTTGCGAGCCTGTTGTTGTCGTGGTGTGTCGTTGTTTCTTGTTGGTCTACTGTGAATTCCTCCTGAAACGTGGACTCGGAAGGTTCAGGCATCTCGGCATTCATTGCGTACGGGTCTTCGGGGACCCCCACGGGAGACGCAAGTATGAGCTTCTTAATGTGGCCGGGATACTTCAACGCATAGGCAACAGCGAGGTAGCCACCTAGGGAGTGGCCAATGACGGTGAACTTGTCCAGCTTGCGGATCTTGCGCCATTCTTCAAGCGAGTCAATGAACCAGTTCTCTGCCTCCTTCGTCTTTTCTTTGGGGTCCTTGGCGGCGATCTTGAAAGCCGGTCGTTTTGAGTTTCCCATTCCAAGCCAATCTAAGGCATAGATCTTCCATCCTGTTAATCGGCTAAGAGGCTCGAAGTTCTTATAGTAGAAGCCGAGACCAGCTCCATATCCGTGAAGCATGACTAAGGCATCGTCAACCGGCTCGCCAACGCGCTCAACGGAGAATTCGTTGAGACCACGGTTCTTGCCCGACAGTGGCACCATGGTTGACTTCCACATCCGTGGTCCATACGGATCATGTTTAGCGGAGGTCTGGGTCTGACCGGGGTGTTCGGCGGACGGGACTCGGGCTAGGGGGCTACTCTCAGCAGCAATGGCTTCACGGAGGTAGGGTATGCATGATATGACATTCCGTTCTGCGGCCGTTGGCGTTACGCTGGTCCACTATGTCGTGGCGCGGTCAGTGCGTGCGTGAAATTGGGAATTGGGGATGGACGTGGGAGGAGATGTCTTACCCACTGCTGCACGGCTTCTTTATAACCAAGCGGAAAGAAAGCCATGCCGGGCTGTCTCGGTGGTGGTCGGCCTCCCGGCGCTGTTGGCTGGGTTGATGGCGGATCTCCGGCGGTATAGGGACCAGAAGCGGACTCTTCGGCGGACATAATACGGGATCTAGGCGATGGGGCGATAGTCGATGCAGCGGCAGTAGTAGTGGTAGCAGTAGCGGTAGCGGTGGCGGTAGTAGTAGTAGTGGTGGTGGTGGTAACGGTGTCAATTCGGGGGCGGGCAATGGTGGATGCGAGCCTCCTCAACTGGAAGACGGTGGATGGTAGACTCTTGAGCATTCCGGCTCGGGAGGGAGGTGGCGAGGCTCGCTGACATAGGTTTACCTATATATACCGATGCGGCTCAGGGACGGAGACATCAAAGAATGCGTTAACCCGGTCACACCTAAGACCAGGTACCGGGGTGATGACGAAGCGCCTCGCGTGTGGATGTTGGTACAGCCTAGACGGATGGACGTGTAGGGAATGGTGAGAAATGCGATACTTGATTGATGCCTCAGAGCGGGATAGCGTAGTTGGCTTGTCTGAGACGAATTTCTTCATTAGGAGCATTGGACCAATCAGAACTGCGACACCTACCTACAGAAGTAGCGACTCGGAGTTTGCATCACCCCGTCCCGACTCCTGCCCGACCTACAGGACAATGCCCCAGTTCTATCTATAGATCATCCAACCAACAGGTACCTACCCGATCTACTATATCCGTCTCTACAGGGCAATGCGTGCATTGAAATAAGCTCTAAGGGACAGAAGAAGGCTTGGAAGTCAGAGAGACGTATGTAGCAAAGATAACTCCGCTTTTGCATAGGTAAGTTGCGCAGTTCGTGAACGATAATATCCCCGAAAACATCACGGCCGAATGAGGGTTGTGTTGCTGTATGGATCGGAGTTACATACACTAAACTCCTCTTAATCCCGCTCAAGTCTAGCCTCAACAAAAACTAAACGTGGCTGGCCTCCCGAAATCTAAATTTAATAATAAACTAGGCACCGAATAACATATTTCGGTACGGCTCTGCGCCGGCCCTATCCTTTGGATCGCAGTCGCTCAAAATGGGCGAAAAGAATCATGATACTAATAAACCAGGTGCCGCGCTCGATGTGAAGTGCCAAAGAGCTGGCCCTGAGAAAAGGAAGTTAAAAAAAACAACAATAGAACTATCCTTTACGGCGGACTGGAGTTGGTGTGATGAGTGCCGTTTGGATCAACCTAGGAAATGAACATCCAAAGCTGCCCCGTTCCGTCGCCTCGGCCCGTTGTGGAGCTCTTTTATAACAGGGGCAGTGTCGCTTTTATTGTAGACCAAACTTTAGAACAACACTTGAACCTCTTCAGTCAGCGAATAGGCTCACGGTTCAAGGAGATGAAAAGCTTCTAAGCCGCGGGCCAACTGTTTCAAGAGTAGGTACTTGGCTATGACTGCAAAGTAGCCGGGACACGAACTGTCGTTCTGGTATGGGTTACTCACGAGATTTCTTTCCTGGCTGGAAGCCTCCTGGTAGAGGGTCGGGGTAGTTGATTTCTGTTGCGTTGCGCTTAGAAGCGGATTTTGGCGCAGACCTGGGCTTTGCTGGTGGAGATGCGGCCTTGGGCTTGTCCGAAGTATACGCGCTCGCGCCCCCGTTCGAAGTCGATTGAGCGGGATTAGACATGGTTCTAGTGGTACAGAAATTGAGTGTTGCTCGAAGCATCAAGCTTGGGAGATAGGTATGTAGGTAAATAGGTATGTTGGTAGGTGAGAGAGTATTGATCCGTGTATAGTCAGTCTATCTATGTATTGGTTATTTGACTTGATGCTGGAGATTGGATTACTCTACTAAGAATAGAACATCACGACATGGGCTTCGAGACTCTCTCTATATATATTCACATGGATGCGTGTTGCATGTAAGAGTATTAGTATGGGGTACCTACCTAAGGTATCTACCTCCTACCTAGTATGTATGTATGTATGTATGTATGTACGTGTCTCTCACTCTTTCTCTACCTAATCTATCTATCTCTCCCTCTACATGTGCGTATATGTGTGCGTGTGTGTGTGTGTGTGTGCGTGTGTGGAAGTTTGTATAGGCTGATGGAGGTAGTAGCAGGTACCAACAAACGGTCGCCGATAGTCAATCAACTATGCGGCAGCAGGCTTCCTTCCTTCCTTCCTTCCACACCGACGAGAGGACAGGCAGTCAGGCAGTCGGTAGCTGGCCTAAGCTAGGTAGCTTGGATGACATGCATGTGGGATATCCTGCTGCTGTGCGACACACAACACGAGATGGGGGGTCGCGGAGTCTGGGTGAGAGAGCTTGTTCGAGAATTACCGCCTAAGCTGAAGGCCGAGGGAATCGAGGGTAACAAAATGCGATTCGGCGACTGCAAATTTCTTTTTTTTTCCCTTTCTCCTCGCTGTCTCCTGCGCATCACCCGCCCGCCAGCACTAGGCAGGCAGGCAAGTATTGCCCAGTACTCTGCCTAGTACCCACAAGGCGTGATTGCACACCTCTTCTTGTGTACGACGTAAGCTTTGACGTACTGGCTTACCTATTTGCCAAGTAATCCGAGTGCGATGATTGGTGTGATAGAATATTGTTGCACATGGCACTCGCGGTCCCTGTGGGCGTTGTGCAGGAAATAAGAAGCAGTAAGATTCTTGATAGCAACAACGGTCCATCTCCAATACATATCAAAACCTAGAAGCGTTACCTACATGTAGGTAAGTAGGTACTTACACATACCTAAGCCTACCTGCCTATATACCGTAGCTACCTATGCATACACACCTTGACACATAGGTATAGGAAAGAGATGTATACGACAATAGATCAATATCTACCATGTAGCCCTACAAAGCACCCATCAGTTCATCGCAAGTTCATACCTCTGGGCGCTATGACCACACCGTCATTGGCCACTTAGGTAAGCAAGTACATATCAGGAGCTATGTAGTACAACGCACACGGGGCACTCCGCATTGCTACAGTAAGTCGCATGTAGCAAAGCTTATGTCTCTCTCTTGGGTCCCCACTCCGAACTACCTAAGCTACCTCGCTCTAGCGCCCCCTGTCTCGATTACAGTAATGACGTCCGCCGACAACCCTTGTTCGATCAGTATTTCCCCCCCAACATCACACAACAGCTGGACAAGCGCTCGATGGGCGGTCGATGAAAGTCTTGTCCACGCATCCCTCTCACCGCCATTCCGGATCGCGAACCATACCGACGAGTTGTCGACACGAATGTGTCCGGTAGCTCAGTGAGTCACCGAAACGACGTGGGCTTACGTCCCCTTCGTCCCTTTCCTTTCCTCTCTTCTCCTCCTCCGCCGCCGGCTTCCTCATCGGCTTCGCCTTGGCCTCTCAGCCTGCCTAGAATGGCGGACTCCCTCGACTCCATTGTCAAGGGTGCACCGCAGCCCGGCCACGAAATCAAGTCTCCCCCAGCCGGCACGAGTGGCGTGGATGCTTTGAAGCCCGTCGATCCTCTGCACAATGCCCCTAGCTCACCGTCCATGATCTACCTCAACATGCTTATTCTCGAAGCCTCCCTACGCGCACAATATCTCGAGCTACGAGCCCGCCGCCGAAAACACACCTTCTTTCTTAGCCTTCTCTGCGTATGGTTAACCGGTTTTGGATATGCGCTCTTCTTGGCACCGCGCGAGGACGGTAGTGGTGTGGGTGGCTCGGTCTACTGGGTCGTGGATATGACAGAGAAGGTTTGCTTTATTAGTGGCATCGTCACGGGTATCTTGGTGTGGGCTACGGGGATATGGGATCGCGGCATTCGATGGCCTCGCAGGTGGTTTGCCATATCTAATAGGGGCCTGCGCGGCTTCAATTGCAAGCTTGTCATCATAAAGCGGCCCTGGCTGGTTGAAATTATGTCCACCATGACCTTCTTCTTCACTTATGGCGCTTTTTCGAACACGGCGGGACAGTACCGGTTTGTGGATCCTTCTATTCTGCGGGAAGTGGACAGAGAGTTGAACATCGGCCGAAAGGAGCATCCTCAGCTGCCATTCATGAGCAGCGATGAAGAAAAGGGGGGCCACGAAGAGGATCTTGCACCGGGTGGCGACTATGTTAAGCTTCTCCTGTGGCCGAAGCCATTCTCTCCCAACTTCCGGGAAAATTGGGAGATCTACAGAAACGAATACTGGGAGAGAGAGAATGAGCGGCGCGCGTTGCTCAGGAAAAAGCTGCAAGCGAGAGACACAGAGAACGCCAAACAACAAAGTAGGTGGTTCTGGTGGTTCCCCGGCCGTCGTCGAGTGGAGGAGAAGACGCCGCATGCTGCTGGCATCGACTCGGAGAAGAATCACCACCACCGCGCTTCAGCGATTATAAGGGAGGGTAAGCGCGTGAGGAGTGGCAGCATGCGGCGAGGTAGTACCTCGGCGGGTTCGTCGCGCTCTCCAACGCCCCCAGTAGAGTTAGAAGAGGCTAGTGTTAGTAGAAAGGCCAGCACGGGTTCCAATGCCTCGGATAAGCGGCGGAAGAAACATCTCTCTACAGGGTCGAGGTCTAAGCGAGGAGGAGCCGACTCGCAATCGGTCACACCGGAAATCCCGTCACCTCTAGCCAGGGGAAGTAGCGTTGATAGCGAGAGCCTAGATGCCACGGTGGGGAAATAAATCTTGTGGAAATACTCAATCCAATTTCTAGACATTTATCACTCGCTGTATAATTACCTACTGCTCTTTAGCTTTCGTCCGAATTATTATACTACTAGATGCATCATGATTGTGAGTGGATTAACCTAGGGGTACATAATAGCAGTAAATCTCGGGAATTCAGTATTTAAGTACCTAGGTAAGTTCTGCAGGCATATGAAATCAATTGAATCAGGTATCTAGAGAGAATTAAAACAATACTAGATAGGTGTTATATAATATAAACGTCTTGCCTATTACTGGTGAGTAAGTACTTACATACTTAGATTGTTAAACTGGTGAGGTCTTAGCAGATAGGTAAATACCTACCTAGGCAATTAAAATCGAGTAGGTAGGTTATACACGGGCGGCTTCCAAAAATAGCAGGTTAATGCTAGGAAGTACCTACATGTACCTATATGATATTAGGTAGGTACCTTAGGTAGACAGCACCGACCTAGTCTTGGTAGCTTCCACTCTCAACCATACTTTAAGTTTGTTGGCAGGTACCTACCAGGTACAAACTAGGCTAGGCCTTTAGTGTACCTACCTTAGAAGTCCACCTTTCTACACAGTACCACGATTGTTTTGAATCATCCAGCCTTCCTTCGTTCCCTCTTTCTCGTTCGTCGACATCACATAGTCTGTTAGGTAGTCCGTGTTGCTTGACCTGGCCGCCCTCACCATGCCTTGCCTCCTCTTCGTCCGAATTCGCCGAACTATCTATCATATGACACAAACAACAACAGTCTTCTAGCCTTTTCCAATCCCTGGCGTCACATCCCCAATATTTCCGAGCGCGCCAGGCCAGGCATTCAGATATACTACTCTTGTGTATGCGTGCACCCATCCATACATCTCTATTCAATAAAGTGAAGTAGGTATGTACATGTTACTCACACACTTGTATTCATTTCTACGAAGCTAGCATTGTGCCCGACCTAGCTAACGTTGTAAGCAGGTTTGTTTACAGCGCTGTATCACCTGGAAGCCTTGCAGCAACCAAGACCATCTATCTTCCTCTCTTTGGTTACTAGGTAAGTGAGCAATTATTTAGATAAGCAACCTCCTTCCCCTATATCCGAGGCTATCAAGCTTGTTATAACTTATAGCTAATTGCAAGAATGTACCCAGGCCACCGAGATCGGTAACATGGACGCGATGCCGCTTAGGATGGCGAGGCCTACCTCAGCGTACACAAGGAGACCTCCCAGTCCCCCGCACATCTCTCTGCCGGTCATAACACCGATGAACCAGCCAATAAAGGTTATGCCGCGCTTAGACAAAGTCGATCCCGCATTTTTGAGCGATGAGGAACTCGCTATTATCACACAAAACCGCCTTGTCTACGTCCCTCACGATCTAGCCGGCACCTGGACATACGAATACCGTCATAGTGCTCAGCCGATTCTCGACTTTATCTATCTTGGCCCTGCAACTGTTATGCGCAACCGCCAGTGGCTCCAGGAGCAAGGTATTACGATGATCCTTGGCGTCCGGGATGCCCGTCATGCTAGCTTGAATTTGATGAACTTCGACAAGGTGGTCCAGGATCTGGGCATCGAGGCTCAATACATTGATGTCTCAGGTTACCATGAGCTAAACGGCATGTTCCCTTCGGCTATCCGCCTGATCAATAACCACATGTTACATATCTACCGCGATCAAGCCATGGGAAAATCAATCGCCCACACAGAAAATGGAGAGGGGCCAATTAATCCGGCCAATTTCCGCAGAGGCAAGGTCCTAGTCTTCTGCGAGACAGGTAACGAGCGATCTGCAACCATCGTATGCGCGTATACCATGGCAGTATTTGGCTTAAGTGCATTCGAGGCTATGCAACTCGTCAGTCACAAACGCTTCTGTGCGAGCATGGACGCCGAGTTCAAGTACGCCCTTATCGCGTATGAGGATATCCTGCAAGCACAACGCACGGTGCACCGCCACGAGCTCGGATCTGGTTGCACCGCATCCCCGAAGCTAGCCAAGAGAGGAATCGACGAAACTACCGACGACGATGGGGATGCTGGTATGACAGGTATGGGCCAGGCCAACGGCTCGGACCGCGAACGCTTCATTGGCCGCGCAAAGCTGCAACCGTTTGTTGATAATTGAGAGGTCAGATCGGTTGTTGTGCTCAGTTCAACTAGCCAATGCTGCTTGCCCCTCAATGCCTACAGCTTTAGTCTACTGTTTTACTGAAGCCATCTGGCCCCTTCTTTCACCATTCATCAGCGAGGCATATAATGCATTAAATTGAGTTTCGGTTATCGCTACAGTACACACCTATCGCGATCATCAGGGGCGCAAAAACGGGGGTCCACTCTCCCCATCCTGGGGTTGCTGGTGGGGGACGATCTTGCGGTATTGGACGGACGGACATGCGAAGGGATGAAATGGCGTCGGCGTTATCGTTCGGTTTGGTTCCACTCTGCATACCCCTACTGTGCTATATTTTTGTTTTTATCTTTTCAATTTCTCCCCGTTGAGTTTGTTTTGTTTCTTCCACCGGCTAGGAGAACAAGGTATAGCCCGTCTCAATTGGAGTAAAGTGTGAATCGCGATTCGTTGTATGTATTGGACTTGCCGTGATAAGGAAACGTTTACTTAAAGGGAGGCTTGTTACTCGCTATCTACATCCTGCTGCGGATACTGTCCCCGGCTGTGTTCCGGTACAAGGATTCCCACTGCCCCGGTCCCCGCCGTTGTCCGCCCCCGGGCCCCCTTTCCCGGTAACACGGCCTCTCCCGTGTATCATGCCACAGAGGCAAGGGAGTGCAAGATTCAAGGCCTTTTCATCTCTTCCCATTCTAGAATCCCGGGATTGTTGCACCTAATCCCGCCGCACGGACAATGTGGCAGTCACGCGGACGGACTTAGGCCAGGGTGTCGTTTCTCGGTGAGAAGGGAGTGATATTTGAAGAGACGCACGCGTAGTACTGTCAGATGGGGGGAGTAGTTGTGACGAAATGTGAATCCTCTCTTGTGGACAGATAATTCGAGAGTTCGAGGCCGAATGGGTTCGATTTATCTACTCCATGCCTTCCCATGTTGTTTTCTCCCCGGAAGAGGCCACCCCGGAATGGATGTCCGATAGGTTTTTCGGGGGCATATATATATATATACTAATATCATGCGCGCCGTTCGTGATCACCTTGTCGTCCTACGAGATGTTTGCACCTCGTGTCGCTCACTGTGTTGGACGGGAATAGCGATGCGCCAAACAACCGGAACAAGATTAAAACCGGCGCTATAGAGACATGGAAACATTGCCCTATTGGGGCATAGACGCATGAGGCCGATTCACTGGCTATCGACAGAAGTTTGCTATCGAGGCGAGAGCAGGGGAGGGGACGTGTTGTTTGCGCCTTGCGTGCGATGTGGGACGTGGGACAGTTGGGTTGGGTATAGCGCACAAACTTGTCTAAGACATACAGCTCTCGCTACGCCGTTGGATCGACTATAAGATAGTATACGCCGACTATGATTGCGCGGCTTAGTTCTAGAACCTCTTATGTAAGTTTTGCCCTCTCTATATACCAACATCTCGTCTCCTTTGCCCAGTTGCTATCGATGCATCACTCCACCTAACACACTCCCTACGACCAGATATTGACACTTTCACACTTCCAGCATTCAGGTTGTACCGCTTTTCGCGCTTTTTGGCGGCTCGTGTTCGTGTTACTTGCAGGGATGGCATCCAGTGATATCCGGTACGCAGCGCTTCCACGGCAGGAGGCCCCAGATCCGAGGCGTATGCCCACACCGCCACCATCCCCCTTTCCGTCCCCATCACCAACATTATCGCCCACACAGACATTTTCCGACGACATTGGGATTCTTTCCCTCTCCTCACGCAGATCATCATCATCTACATCCACAGCTCCACCATCCCACGAATGCATCTCTACCACAGAACTTTTTCCTGCGCTCCGCCGCGGACGGCTTCTGTGCTGTGGGTTCACATATGAGCAGAATAAGAGTATCACGAATCTTCTCGCTGTCATCGACGACGTGCAGAGACGCCTCAGGACCGCGTATGCGAAGGAGCGGGAGATGGGCGGTTATTTCCAACCCGACGCACATCGACAAATCATTCGCGAGCATAAGATTGGGGATTGGATGGTGGTGAGGTTAGCATATTGGGAGGCGCTCGTTGCTGTCAGGGGAGTGCTTGGGGATTATTACCGTGGAGTAGGTGAGAACGGGCATGAGAATGAGGTTGGGATGGGAGAGAATGGGCATGACGACGAGGATACAGATGACGATGCGGAAATGGAGGTGGATACGAACGTGGATGCAAATGGAAATATGGCTATGGGCGTGACTTTGGATGTGGATAGGAAGGAGGAGAGGGAAAAAGACAGGGACAAGAGGTACGATCGTGTTGTCGCCGCGCTCAAGGACTTCGCCAAGCTCTTCACAGCCCTCAAGGACAAGGCGCTCAAGGACAAGATGCAGGTCAATAAGCAGCGGTATACGCATACGGGGCAGTGGTTAAATTTCCTCACGATCGGCGCCGGCGTCCTGATCTACGTCAAAAACATCTTCATGGCCGCGCCCGCGGACGTCATTGCTATCGTAGGCTCGGGGGCAAATGGCACGGTGTATGCAGCTGACTTGTAATAGCTGGTTTTGCAACGCAACGCAACAGATGGAGTTTTGTGTGAGGTTTCCCAGAACGATATCGAGATCCCACCCATCCAGCCTGCTGTTGAACTGATTCAGCTTGGCACTGCTGTCGTACGCTTGCTTTCCACGCCTTCGAAATTACGTTGAGAGATTACCTAAATGTCGCTTGCCTCGCGCTTCCTGCTGCCCATTGCACCTCTTCATCAACTCTACACGCTCTCTCATTTTTATTCACACTTTCACCAACCATCCCATGGCGTTCTGCTGTATTGGGTTTATCTAATCATCTTTTTCTACATTTCATACGGTTTATGTTATGCCATGGGGTCTTAGGGAGTGTACGAAGGTAACGATGCTATATGCCAAAAGTAAACTTGCGAGGCGCTGAGGGCTTTGGTCGTTTGGTTTGGTTTTCTTGTCACATTACGCCATTGTTTTCCATTTCGCAAGCCGGTGTTTGGAGCGTTGATCACGATCACTGCTTAATAGCTTAATAGTTCCTTGGCTAGAATATTATACATCATCTTGGCTTTGGGTTTAATCCGGGGATATAGCTGGGGCAGAGCTAGGATCTTCTGCTATAGGAAAGACAACATGAGACACTGCGTGGGGGTGGAGCATGGCAGAGGTACGTTTAGACTTTGGCGTTTATTATTTGCTGTGTTTGGTCCTTTTTCAGCCGTTGCTTGATAGCTCCTGTCCAGCCCAAGTCTAGGAAGAGATCGTCGAATATGTAATCCTGTCTCGGGTGAACCCCTTCTTTCGGTCGGAGCCGGGCGACAAACAAGCTGAATATCAATACCGCTTCTTCGGGTGTGTTGGGGGAGCTCCGAGTGTCTTATTAATAGCAGCGGGCCCATTCATTCATCGTGGCGAGGGTGCCGGACGGCAAATGTTCACCAGAGACATAAGTACAAAAGTTATCCCGGGACCACATTCGATCCACGGAGCACGATCAACCGTGCGTTCTCCTGATCGCGAGGATCGAGCGTAGGGAGGCATACACCGTACCTCCTGTTTCTCAACATCATAATAAAAGAGGATTTCTGACCCTCGGTTGCCTGCAGTTTGGACCCGCGTCGAGAGATTTGAATAGGGAGTAAGAGTGTTTCTTAGGAAGTCACACGCCTTGGACCTATACGACCTACTGGCCCTAGTCTAGGTCTAAGATCTAAGGAAGAGTTGTAAGGCATGCTATAGGCTTATTAGTGCAACGATAAGATTACTCGTCGAAGTCGCCTGACAGGGAAGCTAATCTGGGTCAAACGGCGCTATCTTCACCGGTTTCAATCAAGTTTGTATTATATGACCTAGCTTCTGCACACAGGCATCTTATCGTCACAAATAATAGCAAACTCGCCCCAGGCATATGATAAGTACCATTCCAAATACCGTCCCTTCCGTACTAATATATAACCACTAAGCATATGTTCTACATGAAGTATCCCCTTAGCTACATACTTCAATAACAGCTTAACCGAGAAGTCTCAGTACCCTGACCAACTCGGCTTTTATTTCGGTGCCATTGATAGATCTAGATCACGCTGGAAGTGGATGGGGTCCTGTTCGTGAACCTCCTCTTTCTTTGCTCGCTCTCTGAAGAGGTGGCGCTCGTAGGCCTTGATACTATCCCATTGTGGCCACATTTCGACAACGCCGGCATTAGTATAGATACCGGAGATAACCTCGCGATCGCTAATATGATAATTATACAGTTCGGGATGCTGGCCAATCCTCTGTCCATCGCATCTGCGAGGAATCCGTATCTCGTGTGTTAGTGATGTATGGGCGTGTAAACACATTCGGAACGTTGCGCCCAATCGATTGGGGACTCATGAGTAAAAGTCTCTTCAAGAAAGAACAAATATTCCGATTTAGTTCCCGATCTATATGGCTACAGGGAGGCGCCATAGCTGGAAAGGTCGCTTCCATGCCCCTATTCTAGTGGTGCATAAGGTCGGGGGAGAAAGCATCACCGCTGCCTTCTAATTCTCCCTATCTATATGGCGGCTCGACCGCGACGAATCATTCATCGTACTATGGATACCAAGGATCGATCTTGTAGAGGTTTCTAAATGCACGCTCGAGTGGCAATGGCTTAGCCACTCTAGAATTTGCGTGGGAAAGGCCATATGGACGGCGCACTCCATGGTGCATTAGTCCAGCTATCCAGCTATCACGGCGCTTGTATCGAAATCTTTAGGAATAGGTAGTGTAGTTGAGTTAATGTGGCGTTTAGAAACTTATGTATTACTTGTTCGCGCTTTTCATCTGCCACAAGCAATATTTGACGACTCATTTGCTCATTTTGCCCTCCAAACCCATATTTAGGGATGATTTTCTTTAACATACCCCTGCGACACTAAAAGGGGCGGGATACAGCTTTCAACTTCATGGGCTGAAAGTACTAATTAGCATGAACATGGGAACCTGTGTACCCTATTAAGTATATTAACGCCACAAATCGCCTTTGCTGTTGGGTTTAAATAGATGAGGTATGAATGAGTGAAGCAAAGGTTCTCTATGTTTGCTGTTAGATTAATTATAATTAAGAAAACAACTATTTCAATAATACTCTGTTGATATATTGTGACAATAATGCCGCATTACACTATATAATGAATTAAAAAAATAAAAATAAAATATTGTTAAGATCAATGGCATTCTAGGCATCAACATTGAATTTTGTGTTAGGTTATTAGCTTGTATGACCTTTTTTATTCTAGCGAACTTCTTGTTTAGGTCTTGGCCCATATGATTGGTCTTGCTATTTTCGCTTGAAAACGTAATAGTTTAGGTCTTAAGGAGATGACAAGCACTTGACTGTGCTATACTCAACAACGATATTACACATCCCAAGATAGCGGAGACGGATCAAGAACCCCCGCATGGCGCAAGGAAGAAAAGTATGACGACGGGTTTGATAACTTGTATATTGATGCCCAGAAAATTATAGCACACGACCCGGTCTTGGCGCCGGCAGCTACCGTACCAGAGAACAGGTCCTGCCGGCTTAGGGTGGGAATGCCATGCCGGGCTTTTGCCAAACTTGTCGACCCGTGGAGACTTACAGGGGATAGGTGAGAGGCATGAGAGGCAAACTCGTTTTATATATATCAAGTCATTAAAGGCCGGGAATAGCCTGAAATTAGACAAGAGGTTGCTGGAGTTCTCCCATTTCTTACTAGTATATACTTACCTGCCTTGGGGGGACAGACAGCTTAAGAGCTTCCAAGCGACGCGAGCCACTCAACCCTCGATCGTCTAGGAACACAATATACTGAGAAGAAAAGGCCGCCCGAAAATGATGCATCTCGGACTTTCTGTCACCTACGCTCTGGCATTGGTGACTGGTGCTTTGGCTGTCCCATCGCAACAGCTGGACACTCGCCAGCAGGCATTCAAGTCGACAGCCATCACCACCCATGCCGAGCCATGGGCAATCGCTTTCCTGCCTGACAACCGTGTCCTTGTCACCGAAAGACGAGGCAACCTACGTCTAGTCGACCCGACCGCTAAGACCGCGGGTACTATCACCGGTGTGCCTGCTGTCGCCTATGGCGGTCAGGGCGGTCTCCACGATGTCGCCTTACACCCCCAGTACGCCAATAACAGTATCATCTATCTCAGCTACGCCGAGAGCGGTAGTGGCGGCGCAGGCGGTGCAGTCGCGCAGGCCAAGCTGACACTAGACGCCAACGGCGGCGGCGCGCTATCCGGCCTCCAGGTCATCTGGCGCCACTCGCAGAGGGCCTCGGGCGGACTCCAGTTCGCCTGTCGCTTGCTCTTCGGCCCCGACGGCGCGCTATGGATCTCGTCCGGTGAGATCAATCAGATGACCCCGGCTCAGTCCATGACCAGCAATCTCGGCAAGGTAATCAGGCTGTACGACAATGGCACGGCCTTCGCAGGCAACCCGTTCGCTAGCCAAGGCGCCGTCCAGGCGCAGATCTGGTCTCTAGGCCACCGTAACCCGCTGGGCATCGACTGGGACGCCGAGGGGCGTCTCTGGGAGGTCGAAATGGGACCCATGGGTGGCGACGAGCTCAACCTGATCAAGTCGGGCGCCAACTACGGCTGGCCGGTCGTGTCCGAGGGCCGCCATTACGACGGCCGGACGATCCCCGCGCACAGCACGCGCCCCGATATCGAACCGCCCAAGGCCTTCTGGGTCCCCGTCATCTCCCCGGCCGGCTTGATCATCTACAAGGGCGACCTATTTACCAGCTGGAAGGGCAATGCCATCATCAGCAGTCTCAGCGCACAAGGACTTGTACGCGCGACCATCACTGGTGATACGGCGAAGGAGGCTCAGCGTATCTCGATGGGCAGGCGCATGCGCGGTATCCGAGAGGACAAGGACGGCGCCATCTGGGTCGTCGAGGATGGTGCTGGCGGCCGGCTCTTGAAGCTTACCCCGAACTAAACTTGCGTTAGTGGGAGACTTAGGGGGTTTGGGACCGCATGTACATAGGGTAGAGTTAAGATAACATATTACCTTTGAGTTTTGACGGAGAGCTGGGATATTCAATAAGGCGAATTGGATCTTTTGAAAGCTTCTATCTCAAACCATTACCACATTATGAAATTATGATCCCCATCATCACCTACCTAAAATGCCGCGGTCATCATAAGGACCAACTCACTAATTGCATTTCGTGGGTCTCCGGAGATATGACTCGTAATATAGGGAAATCTTGGTGTGAGCATGGTGATGGTGTTGTTCTGAAGGACGTTAGTTGAGATTCATGGGAGGGGCCTCGTCCGATGTCGCGGCACCCAACCACAACGGCGAGGGGTGTAGGCGCCAAAATACTTGATGTCGACAGAACTATGAATATTCCGAATCTATTAACATCATTCTATCCTCAACCCATTACGTCTTCTCACCTTGAGTTCATTTTCAATCCAATATAGTGAAGTCTTTCGTGCATGGCTGGTCTTTTTACTACCACCTCGAGAGGCAGCTAAAAGCAGAGTTCGGCGGGTTTCCCCTTTACAACTACACCACATAGCTCAACAAGGTTCAGCTATATTTTAAGTTGCTCTTCTTGCTTACGGCCCCGCATCAAAGGCCATTTCCAATGCCGTTGTATTATTATACGAGTACCATGTTCCTAAGGTTCAGTGATCATATAGTAGAAGGTTGATAAAAGTGAAAGTAAATTTGAGTAGGAGTAGGATACTTGAGTGACATAAGTAACGGAAACTAACACTATTTTATTGTCCATTGTATGGCTCATATGCCTAGACGATATCATAGCCATTATTAGCACGTAGCTCGTCAAACATTGTCACTAAGCTTTACCATCGTCTTTCCGAAGTTATCGCCACTCAGCATTCCTAGCCATGCATCAATCGCATTCGACAACCCAATCACAACATTTTCTTTTGTCTTAATCTTTCCTCCAGCTGTCCACCTAAGCATATCTTTCTCGAATGAAGCAAAGTGTTTGGCTAAAAGGTGCTCATCAGAACATACAAATCCCTGTAAACTCAGACGCTTGTACACTATATGCATGAGGGACTTCACGCCGTATCTTTCCTCATCTGGCGTATTAAACTGCGAAATCATGCCGCTGACAACTACAAGTCCTGTTTTAGAGTATGGATTGCAAGTAGGGGGGATGGCATAATGGCTTACTAATTGTGCCGAAATCCTTCATACGCGTAATAGCTGTCTCAAACTGCTCACCACCGACGTTATCATAATAAACATCGAGGCCCTCCGGAGCAAGCCGAGCGAGAGCGTCCGCGGTAGTTTCAGTCTTATAATTCCAGGCGGCGTCGTAGCCCAGCTCGTTGACCACAAAGTCTACCTTCTCTGCGCTTCCGGTACTGCCAATGACCCGCATGCCGTGCATCTTGCCCAGCTGGCCGATGATTTGGCCGACGGCGCCGCTTGCGGCCGATATATACATTGTCTTGCCAGCCCGCGGCTGTGGCACGTATTCCATGAAGCTGACGTAGGCTGACATCCCTGGAACCCCAATGATATTCAAAAGAACTGGCAGTGGAATGTCAATTAATGGTAGAACCTGAGACCCAGCCACAAGTTCCTCAGAGACCGCGGCATATTCGCCGGCAGCCACAAACCCGAGGACCAGGTCATTAGGTTTAAATCGTGAATTATCCGACTTAATGACAGAGGAGATGGCGACGACCTCAGCGGGGCATCCTTCAACCCACGGTCTTGAGTAAGTGCCCGGATTAGTTGGCAAGCGTATCTGGTTCCTTTGATAGGGGTCCAAGGAGATATACAGGTTTTTGACGGTTATCCCACCCGAAGGCGGTTCAGCTTCAGTGTCGAACGGGCGGGACTCGATGAGAAGCGTCTCTCCGGGAACCGGAGTCCCTGAAGTATAAGCTTTATAGATAAGTGTTTGGTTTGTTTGCATCTCGCATCTGTACGCTGTGCTGGCATATATGAAAACGCATGCTCCACAAGACTGGCTATTTCCAGTTGGCATGGTCGTCCATCCCCTTAAATGGTCAATTGATCATGTGCTCACCGCCGTTTTCGCAAAAAGTAGCTTCATGAAGTCATACATTGTCACAGGGTTGTAGGATAATGAAGAAAGGCGGTATATGTACATAGCCTCAATGTAGCCGTGAAAAGGGTTAGAACTTTCGCGTAGCAACAAGTGTTGTCACCTACCCATACGTAGCCCCGTCCTGACGTACACCCATATTATTGGCAGGCCTGGGGTAGATAAAGAGCTAATAATATCGCGCCGCTCGTGTGGCACCAACAATGAAGATCACTATGGACATGATAGAGGGTCATTATTAATGTGTTTGCAGGCCCCTTTTCGTAGCCTGCAGCGCTTCGTGGGGCCCGTCACTATATGTAGTCCAACGTGGTCATGATTAAGTAGCATTAATCAAATTTCTTATGACCCTTTGAAGATTAATCATTCGATCTGTGGATGTTAAGGAGATTCTCCGAGGGAATGCCGGCAGGAAGATCATGGCATTGATTCTCTAGTTCGAATCAGATGTCCAATTTATCGTAACCTCTACAGTACTGCTTCTCTAGCACTAGAATGCGGACCGCAATCTATAGCACAACTAGACATACCACTTAGTAGGTGGGTAGTAGTTATATTGGGGGGAGCGTGAGCCTATTCGGCTAGTTTTCGCAGCTAGGTTGGACCTACGAAGGTAGGTAACCTTGTAAGCTAGCCTAGAACTGCCCATAACTCGAGACAACTAACTACCAGTACAATAAACAACGCAATATAGCAAGAAAAGGGCGGTGGGCGGGTCGAATTTGGGTAGTATTCAAGCCTGGTATGCCTGAATATTTGGTGGTGTAGGTGGAAGAGTTGTCTGGTGGGTCCCTGCACCCCGTATTATGTGCCTCCTTTGGATGGACCATTCCAGGCGTAATACCTGCATGCGGAAGGATTCTGATGCTGTTGCTATGCATACGTCGGTCCCGGAGCACGAAATTACATTGCAGCATCTGTTCCATTGACATGTGCCCGTTTATCGAAGTTCCTTCCCCCTTTTTTTTACTTTCGCGACCACCACCTCGCCACACCGCCTCGAAACAGGCTACCTAATATTCCTTAACATCTACACCAACCATCATAGCGCCGGTGACTGAATAGCGTAGGATCTGAAGTTTACAATTGACAGCATGAAATCTAATGAAGATTGGGAGCGGCTACGTACTGTTAATGGCTCCCGAGGCTATCTCTTGTATGTGACAGTCGATGCTAAAGGCAAACTCAATTGTCAACAAAGTCCTCCGAAATTTGACCCTGCGCCATCGGCCCACAGGTCAGTAGGTGTCATGACCTTGACTACATACGATCACATACCTCAGCCCCTGAGGCACAGAACAAAGAGGCTATCTGTATATAGGTATTCAGCCATGAGAAGTAGTAGATAGGGCTCCTCATGCGTCCACAAGTATCTAGGACCTACCTATACATTGCCACTTGTATCTAGGGTTCTTGACGGCAGGTAATCATTAGGTCAAATCTGGGACAAAAATACGGACCTCGCCAATTTCGTTCGACCAGACTAATACATGGGGACGGCGATGCGCGCAAACCTGTGCTGTGTAACAGAGACCTTTATGACTGGCTAACTAAAAGAGTGAATCTGTGCGAAGCTATCTGGAAGCAATCCGAAAGTGGCCTCGGCCGTAAGAGAAGGAATGAAAATCGAGAGCAACTGAATTTGAATACAGTTTTTGACCAAAGGTTGTCCGAGTCGAGGCTAAGTTTAATTAAATCAACTCTTATCGGAGATGGGGGTTATATCCTCTCTTAAAAACCAAACACTAAGTTCCTACCAACCGGCAATCGATTTCAACCTGAACATCTCCTCAAGCCTTTGTCTTGTGGTATCCTAAGTCCGCATAACCCGGCCAACACTGCTTTCCCTGCTCTACTAGAAACCTCGCGATCACGGCGTCCACATCCTCAGGCCGTTCGAAGGTTAAGTAATGCCCCGCTTCGATGGTCACTTCAGTCAAGTTGTCACATGCCTCGCGCATAGGGTCAGATAGGCGCGTGAGCGACGGGCATACAAAATCGAATCTAGCGTGAATGAATAACACTGGCTTATCTTTGCCTAGCCGGCCCCCGTTTGGCACCTGGTTGTTGTAGGCTGCATTTGCTTTGTGGTTAATGTAGTACGCTGTTCCCGGCCAAAATCCAGTCTTCTCGGTCGCCTCGATATAAGCATCAAACACGTCGGCTTCAAGCACCGGATCGGGAAGTGTTTCGGCAGCGGGGGCAGGGTTTCCACCAAAAAGCCCTCCGGTCTTGCGCATAGTAGCAGTGAATGCTGGCTTGGACGCGTCAGCGGCAGAGCGTCCTTCCGCTGGAGGTGCGAAGAGGAGTTTGCTAAGACCAGTAATATTACCATCCCATTCAGCGACGGCCTTTTCAAAACTCTCTTCGTAGTAAGCCATGTAATCCCACGAACCAAATGGATATTCGTCCTCGGGGTAGACAGTACGATCCACGAGAGAAACAATATGGTCCAGGCCCAACTCAATCGATCTGTATGGGATACAGAGAAGCACGAGTGCCTGGACAAGATGAGGATGATGCGCCGCCAATGAGGATGCCACCGCGGCGCCCCAGTCGTGCCCTACCCAGATGGCAGCAGAGCGTTCATTCGCAGCAAGGAGGGCTATCATTCCCTCAACAAGAGCCTCTTGGGTGTAATCGGTAGCGACCCGGCGGCTGGTTGACTTTCCCCAGCCAGGCATGTCCGGGGCAACTGCACGGAAGCCGAGCCCTGCAAAGGTCTGTAGCTGCTGTTTCCATGTCAGACCGATGGCCGGCCAGCCATGAAGGAAGATGATAAGTGGTCCCGAGGGAGGGCCTGCAGCGAGATAGTGAATTGTCTTTGTGCCATCTGCGTACAAAATATCGTTCTCATTGATTTGTGCCATTTTTTTCAGTGAGAATAGATGCCTGCGATGTATTATCGCGCCTCTGTTGTGATTTCAAGTTATCCTACATGAAATACGTATGGGTGATCGATCACCCGAAAGCCCTCGATCCTAGGGCGGAAGTCCGTATTATGATGATTTCAAGTTTTGCTAGGGTAGCACGCTCTGGGGTAGTACAAACCCTACCCAGGAAGGGCCAGGAAAGGATATAAGACAATACCCCTCTGTGAACACTACTCTTTGCTTACGTACTTTGGTGGGTAGCCGGCGTAGCAGTCGGTACGAGTGTTCCACCCAGAGCCTCATTTGTATGTTAATTGCTTAAAATATGGATGGGGGCGAATCCTACAAACGTGCGTCCACACCTGCATGTGATAAAGGAGTATTACTGCAGCATTGTGGTATGATCATTACAAGCAGGCAAAGAGGGGTTAGGGCTGCACTCATTACACCATCAATCTGCTCCAAACTCCAATACTACAACCCTCCGTTACAGTCGGCATTACTATGGGACCAGCTTGCTTTACTCGAAATCGGCTGATATTTCTTGTTATTCTCCAATCACAACTCTTGCCTAAGTTGGACACAATGAATCCCCAAATCCTAGAGATCAATCTAGATTTTAAACACGGTAACGAAGCCTCATTAGCTCAAGAATCTAGAACGTAAGAACTTAAAGTGAGCAGTCACATAGGGGCAGCGCGAAGCTAGAGAAAGCGGGGGATTATAGCTAGGACGACTGAGTTGGATCAACATTAGCCATTTTGCAACGCTTAGTCTGGGTAAGCTTTACAGATAGTTATACTTTTCGCGTGTTATTATGTTTCCCGATCTCATACTACGGCCAGTATCGGTAGAGAAGTCACAAGAATATGATAGAACGCATATTTCCATAGCAGAGGGACTACATGTGTGACAATTATATATCGCTCGTCTTTTGGTTTAATTATAACCGTCTAAGCTTCTTGTCAGCAGTCTAGTTATCTTGATATCAGAGATCACTTTATAGGGGTAAGGTAAAAAGATTCTTATTATTGCCCAAGGCCTAGAATGCTAGGGAAAACGATATTTAGACTTTTTCGCTATATACCTCCAGTTTTTTATTTGAGTCCCTAAAAGTATTAAACAAGCACTCAGACTACCTGCTCTCCTAACTTGCCCCATCAAAACTAGAATCACCCTGTCATACATAATCTTGCCAAGGATGCTGATGCTGATTCTGATTTGTCCACCCTGGTGGCACGTTAGACGTCGTTGCTGCCTCTTGATCTACCACAATAGTTTTCACAATGCCGCTTGAGTGTAAAAATGTAGTGCTTGATGTGTCTAAGATGTTTCCGTCTTGCGGACCCTGCATCATCTTCAGATCAGTGAGACCCATGTCCTGACCGTCATCATCGGCAAGACGATGCATATGACTGCTAGGAACGCTCCCGGTGGTGTTCGACCACGTCTTGGAGACGGTGCTGCGGGTCTTTGATAGGAGCACACTTGTCCAGGATACCACCCTGCCCAGGATTCGTCCCGGCATGGTATTGGCAGAAAAGGCGCGAGGCACAGAGAGCAACACCAAGATGATGTTGACAGACGTTATCTCGCCGAGATACCATAGCCACAAAGGCGAAATAGTGTATGCAGTGTCCGCGAGGACGGGCCAAGGATATATCGCATGTTCGGTTGCCACCAAACGGCCGACGGCAAGCGCCACAGAACTAACCGCGGAGACATATTGTTAGCATATCTGATGCGGAGGTCTCAGGGTCAAGGGAAGTTCACGAACAATAATCCGAAAGAAAACATCAACGAAATGCCAATCTTTCGTGACTTTGTCATGTTCAGAGACCAGATTATGGGCTGTGGAAGTAGGAACGTTGAGATATCTGTGAAGAGATTTACTCCCGTCGCCACGACATCTAGAAGTTTCCGATCGGCGAGGGACCGACCACCAGGGACTAGCAAGTTCCAATTATACGTAATAGGCCATTCGGCAAAGAGGACGACCCAAATTGAAGCAAAGTAGAATAAGGAGTTGATGGCTATAATGAACCACGCTGCCCAGAAAAACCAATTACGGGTCTTGCGGGGCACGAAGATGCGCACCCATTCCAACAAAATGGCGGTCTTGGCGGGTATCACGTAGAAAGGATCGATAATACTGAACACAAATAAGTACTGCATGACAATGTTAGCGAGTACCATGTCAAGAACCTTTGCCTGCATTCGCATTAGAATCATGAGCAAGTGCAATTGAACATACCACCCCGAGATCGATCATGTTCCCAACCCTAATATTCCACTGGTGAACGAAAAGGCCACCCTCCGCAATGAAGCCCACCAAGCCCCATATGAAGAGGAAGTAAGGTGCCTGCAAGTTTGTTGGTAAGATGCTATAGGACTCGGAGTCTGCTGTGTGGGCCAAAGGGCTTGGAACATACAAGAGCAAAAAGTGCCAAGTCTGAATTTAGTGTTTATTGAATTAGCAAGACTAGGTCGGCTGATGAGATGAGAGTAATAGTGGTTTGGAACATACAATCTTCAACGTAGACCTTTTTCACAACACATAGTCGGGTGTAAGCACGCAGCGACGCTCCTAGTATCGTGAGGGAGGTGCAGACACCAACCAAGGCGTAAGCTAGGTTGTTGTAGGGTGGACGCTCGTCAAAGTTGTAAATGCCATCTGGCGAGACATTAGCCGGTCCATTTAGCACATCGCTAGGCAAAGGCCAGTTCCACATGATGAGCGATCGGTTCGAGCAAAGGGCAATGTACAATAGGAAGAGTAGTGCTGCCAGGGAATTCTAGAGATAGAGAAATCTGAAGAGAAAATTAACGAGAAAGACAGTTTGATCTAATCAGAATTCTAAACATCCATGTCCCAGACTCACACATATGCGCTCAGCGAGAAAGGGCTTGGCTCTAACATGCGCAGCAATAGACGCTGATTAGACGATAGACAGCAAAAATAAACCTCACAGTTGGGGGCCGTGACCAATCGTAGCCCACGCATCTGCATTTGCTGACCACGAATTGTAACCGATAGTGTGGCAGTCGCATGATCCCTCCTTAACTGTATCCTTTCTGAAAGGAATCAACGAATGCGACACACAGTTACATTGGAATTAGGGGTGCTCAAATCAATTCATGTAGAGGCCATCCGCTTTTTTGGAGGTTAGAAACCAAGTATCCGAATGCTAGCTTGCTGATAAAAAGGCGGATAAGTTTCGTAGCGGCAGATACCTTGTGTCAAAGCCGAGCCACAGGGAAGGGTGTAACACGACACGCGTCACTACAGAAATGTCCCAACCTCCCTCCAGCTACGTTCAACTATATGTCGCAGGCCTTCCGGTACGGATGATGATGTATAGGTAGGTCATGAATACTTGTTGACACACGAGGATCACTAACAGCTACCTCAAGACAAGTGATATCTATATACAAAAGGCCTCTTTGTCTTGTACCTTCAGGGGCAGACATATGTGGCCGCAGGTAGCCTGGTCCCAGTCTGGATCGTGACAATATACACATGGTCTTGTTCTCTCTATAGCCCTGTAGCACCTCGAACTCGACATTGCTATAGACCCATTGTCGAGGTCACTTTGCATCCGGTTCTCTATGGAACTGCTAGAGAAACCTTTTATGGGCTTGCATATCATACGGAGATGTAATTGGCTTTAACGTAGGCGATCTGTGATATAAAGACCAAGTCTCTATACAAAACTTTGAGTTTCGGGCGTAGCTTCATGGGAAAAAAAGTAATGCAGTGATACACAGAGCTTCAGTACTTGAGACTCCTCAAAATTTTATTAATTCCTTACTAGAGTGGATAGTTATACTGCCTGCATGTGTGTTTCAACATGACTAGCCAGCACCCCATTGTTCATTCCGAGCCCTTCGCAATCGTGGGACTGTCTCTGAAGCTTGCTCAAAATGTCATTGATGAAACTTCTCTATGGCATGTATTGGAAGGTGGTAGGAATTTGAGAACCAACTGGCCAGAGAATCGTATCTCGCCCGACTCATTCGACGATGGTGGCGTGTCGGGAAAGCCAAACACTGTAGGTTATCCCAATAAACACATTCCTGATTGGCTTCTTAATGGATTCAACTCACGATATGAAGATTAAAGGGCCCGGTGCTTACTTCGTTGAAGAGGACCCGGCTGTATTCGATGCCCCTTTTTTCTCTATCACAACCAAAGAAGCCGCTGGAATGAACCCGCAGCAGCGGTGGGCTCTTGAAGCTTCCTATCATGCTTTTGAGAACGCCGGAATCCCTGTGGAAAGCCTGCGCGGCAGTCGTACAGCTGTGTTCGGGACTTATATGATGGATGACTTTATGTATATGTCGACACGCGACCCCGACCAATTACCTCGACAGGCAACCACTGGTCTAGCGCCAATGATGATTGCAAATAGGGTCAGCTGGTATTTCTGCCTGCAGGGCCCAAGCGTGTTGGTTGAGACAGGCTGCTCGAGCGCCATGGTGGCGATAGATATGGCGTGCAATGCAATGCGCTCCGGGGATGCCGACATGGTTCGTCTGGATATTCTGTCCCATTATTAGCCTCATTGAGATATTTTGAATCTAATGAGCTACTTTCTTCTCCTTTGTTTGTCATCGATCGCACTCAATGTCTCGAACGCGTGTCTGACATATATATTTCTTAGGCCCTTATCGTGGGATCCACGATGCTCCTCAGCCCAGAGTCAACAATCATGCTAAGTAGTATGAACTTTTTATCCCCGGATGCCCGCTCGTATAGCTTCGATGCTCGGGCCAATGGCTACGCCCGTGGCGAAGGTATCGTTGCTCTAGTGCTGAAGCCGCTCCAGCGGGCTCTGAACGATGGTGATGTGCTTCGCGCCGTGGTTAGAGCGACGGGTCAAAATCAAGACGGCCGAACCCCAACTCTTACGCAGCCTAGCGCCGAAGCCCAAGAAACCTTGATCCGGCACGTGTACGCAAAAGCTGGACTTAACCTCGAGGACACGAGGTACTTTGAAGCTCACGGTAACTTCCCGCACATAAGGAGTGTATCACAGCATACACATTCGGGGCTTGTGTTGTGATCACTACTAATGAGACATTTAGGTACTGGGACACCGACTGGCGATGTAATTGAGATGACAGCCATTGGAGGGGCCTTTAGGCAGTATCGATCTATTGAGGACCCCCTATTTGTGTAAGAACAAAGCTACCATGTCCAGCTCATGCGGCTATATGCCGATTCATTTGGTCATCTAATCACTGACGTGCCCCATCACCCCAGCGGCACCATCAAGCCTAATATCGGCCACCTTGAGGCTTCGAGCGCATGCGCAAGCATTGTCAAGGCCATAATGATTCTCGAAAAGGGCATTATTCCTCCTAACAGTCTCTTCGAGAGATTGAACCCAGGGATTGATGCCGATCATTATCGAGTTAAGGCACGTAATTACTCTGGCACTCTATGAGCGTCGTTAGTTATCCCAGATGTTACTAAGAAAAGAAATAATAACATTCTGTATTGTAAATTCTACAGGTCCCTACGGAATGCACTCCCTGGCCGACGTCCGGTTTGCGAAGAATCTCGGTGAATTCATTTGGCGCCGGAGGTGAGTTCGTTCAAGTATCTGCTACCCAGTTCACCAAGCGAGACTTATGTTCAGCTTGGCTTGCGTAGAGTGTTGTTGTTGATTGAATTAGGTGCCAACGCGCATGCAATTCTCGATGATGCTTACCACTACCTGCAATCCCACGGTCTTGTGGGCTTTCACCACTGCCACTCAGCAGATGTTGAATCACAGGGCACCACTTCTCCCCTCAAACCCTCTCTAGGGGAGGTTGTAGGTGCACACAACAAGAAGGAGACTAACGGCAATTTGAGCACCTCATGCAAGACCGACCACCTCGGACCGCATCTACTTGCCTGGTCCGCTGCCGACGCAGGTGCAGCACGGCGCACGATTGACGCCTACCAAGCGTATTTCACCGCTCACGTAGCCGGAAATGTCGGCAAATTGGAACAGCTAGCGCACACCCTCGCTACACGACGAAGTATTATGAGTTGGCGCTCATTTGCTATCGTTGATGCGGAAGACCGCCAATTGTCCCCCACGAAAGCTGTTCGGGCCGGTCCTGGCGGAACAATTGCTTTTGTCTTCACAGGCCAGGGAGCCCAATATGCAGACATGGGATTAGAACTCCTGCGATACCCTGTCTTCAGGACAAGTCTACAGCGATCGGATGATGCCCTGGCCAGTATTGGCTGCGAATGGTCGCTCTTTGGTAAGTCATATTTCATGTGTCCAGGGGCAAAGATTTGATCAAAATACTTTGTTTTTCGACCCGTGTTATGCCAATGAATTCTGTCAGCACAGATTAACCAGCTCTTCCCAAGTATTTTCTAACTAGTTGGTCATGATTAGATGCAATTCATGACACTGAAAGAATCCATCGCCCAGAGTTTAGCCAGCCGCTCTGTACAGCACTTCAGATTGCCCTCGTCGAGCTGTTCCAGAGCTTTGGCATATCACCTGCCGTGGTCATAGGGCATTCGAGCGGCGAGATTGCGGCTGCATATGCTGTCGGCGCTCTCTCCCACGTCTCTGCATGTCGAGTGGCATACTGGCGTGGACAGCTCGCGGGGAAACTCCGTACTACCGACAAATACAAGGAGGCCATGATGTCGGTCAACATACCAGAGGCTCAGGTACCTGCCTACCTGGACAAGTTTGGACTGTCTGCTAAAAGAAGTGTCCACATTGCCTGTGTCAATAGCCCAACAAATGTGACTTTATCTGGTTCATCTCAAGTTCTTGATATCTTCAAGTCACATCTTGACCAGGAGGGTATATTCGCCCATAAACTCAACACAGGCGTTGCGTATCACTCACCCACAATGAATTCCATTGCTCATGAGTATATGGAGCGATTGGAGCCGCTCGAATCGAGTGAAGCTGAACGAAGACATATACCCATGATCAGTTCTGTGACAGCTCATATCGCGAAATTCGAGGTTCTGTGTACGCCAAAATACTGGGTGGATAACCTCGTCTCGCCAGTCCGATTCTCAGACGCTATCCGGTGCCTTATAACCAATAAAGTAGCGCTACCAGGCGTTCTCTTGGAAGCAAATACCATCACTGACATTGTGGAGATTGGGCCTCATCCGGCACTCAAGAGACCAATTAAGGACGGCGTTTCATCCATTTTTAGCAACTCGCCTGAGCCTACAAGAAAGATACGCTATCACCACTCATTGGAGCGTTCTAAGTCTGCTCTTACAACAGTAGCGACTTTGGTAGGGACTCACTTTTGCCACGGACACCCAGTATCAGTAGCTGCATTCAACAGGCAAGTCAAGGGTAACATCCCAGCCTTGGTCGATTGTCCGCCATATCCATTTGATCATAGTCGACGGTATTGGAATGAGTCCAGACTCAGCCGCGACTTCCGGTTGCGCACACACTCTCCGGGTCACTTGTTAGGAAGACGCAGTAATGATTGGAATGCACTCCATCCTAGGTGGAGGAACTGGTTGTGCTTGGAGACTATGCCTTGGTTGGCGGACCACGTCGTGAGTAATGATCCAATATATACAAACCACAAGTGCCATTACGCTTTCCTCTAAATATATCACCATACATATTTCTGACTGATTGGATCCAAGATAAGCGATTCTATCGTCTTACCTGGCGCAGGCATGATCGTGATGGCTCTGGAAGCCGTCAAACAGCTTCTCATCTCGGACAGTCGCATCATTTCGGGATTCTTCGTTAGGCAGGGGGGTTTTCTAGCGCCCATCACAGTCGGCGAGACGGCTGAGGATGCTACCGAGACGGAGCTACACATACGCCCCGTCACTAGAACTTATGAAAAAGAAATAACTTCATATGAGGCTCGTATCTTTTCCTATCGCGAAAATCATTGGGCCGAGAACTTCAGGGCCGAGATTCAAGCCGAGTATGAGATGAACAGGCCCAACGAGGTGGACGGTGGACAAGAGACGCAACTAAAGCACCACCACTTGCGCAAGCACGTGGAGCAGTCATTCGCTCGTTGTGACACGGAAATTGATACAGACTCATTCTACGCGTTCATGCAGAGATACGGTTCCGCTTACGGAGAGTCCTTTAAACAGCTACGCGACATCAAATGGGATGGTCACGCCACTGCCGTCGCGGTTATCGACATGGCCTCAGCGAAGAAGCATTACACGCACCCCATTGATAGCCCAGTCCACCCTTCTGTGCTAGACGCATCAGTGCACCTTGTTAATTCTTATGTCTCCAAGGGCATGACCGAGCCACTTCCCACACTTGTACCTCTACGGTTTGCCTGTCTATGGATTTCAGCTAAGGTTTGGGATCAAGAGACAATGACGCTACGCCTAGTTTCTGAACTTAGAAACCCTGCACATAGTAATTCTGGGACCGTCGAGAAGAACCTATACGGGGTTTCCGATGACGGATCACCTTTGGTTGTATTCGATCACCTCACCTACTCGAAGATCTCTCGAGGCGAGCGCAGCCATGAAGGCGGCGACTTGCATGGAGAACACGACCTCCTCTACGGAATTGCGTGGAAGCCCCAACTCAGCGCCCTAGATGTAGATGGTAAGGAACTGCAGAAACTGTGTGATATCGATGGTAGTAACAATTCATACACACCAAATGGTACATCTTCGGTGCACTACACTGCCAAGCTTGAACGAGCCATGGTTGCAACTGTGCGGAAGGCTTTAGAAACGGTGACGCAAGAACACCTCAATCGTGGCCCGGACTACTTGCGCAAGTACGCGTCATGGCTGCAAGACCACCTTGGTAGTGACCGAGGACTAGCCGACGTCGAGAGTGAAGTTCTCCTAAGTGATAACGCTCTCGATACTCTCTTGTGTGAATGTGAGGCCGAGAGGCCTGCATGGCGCTTCCTGCCTGCCATTACGCGATGCGTGGGCTCCATTTTACGGGCCGAGGAAAATCCAATGGAAGTGCTCTCCTCAGCCAGCACGGCTATAGGGGATTACTATTCTGACCTAGGTCGCAGATTCCAGAAGGACGGTCGTCTCACACATTTCCTAGACTTGGCTTCCCATGAAACTCCTGAGTTGAGAATATTGGAAGTGGGTTCGGGCACGGGGGGGATGACGCGCCATGTGCTGGCCGACTTGCAGAGCTTTGAAGCAAAAACCGGTCAAACACGATTTGCGGAATATACCTTTACCGACGTCTCATCTGCGGTTTTCGATGCACGATGCGAGGAATTCTCAGCGTACCGTGATAGGATGTCTTTCAAATTGCTAGATGTCGAGCATGATCCTACAAACCAAGGATATGAGGCTACAAGCTATGATCTGGTGATCGCAGCTAACGTTCTCCACGCCACGTCAGATCTCAACAAGACATTACGACACCTGCATAGCCTTCTCAGGCCTCGTGGGTACCTCGTCGTCGTGGAACCAACCTCATATGAAAATGCCTGTATCAACATAGGCTTTGGGTGCTTCGAGGATTGGTGGGCGGGCAGCGAACCGTGGCGCCAGCGCAATCCCATAATAACGGAGCCGCGCTGGAACGAGTTAATGCGCGAAACTGGCTTCTCAGAGGCAGCGTTGACCATTCGTGACCACGGAGGCGAAGATCGTCATTTCAGCACTATGATGATCGCGCAAGCCGTTGAAACTACGCATAACAGCAAGCCATTTTCGATGACTGGGGCACCTATTGCCACTCAGTGCCCAACCGAACTCATCCTTCTCTTGGACCGTATCTCAGACACCCAGGCATCCCTAGCCGTTGACCTGGTAAACCAATATCCGGAAATGACTACCAAGATGGTAGATTTAGCCAGTTTCAGTCAGGGGGGTTGGATACCTCCTATTAATGATTATGTCGTTATATCTCTCCTTGAGGTCGAACAGCCGCGACTCACCAGCCTCTCAAATGCGGATTTCTTGCTACTCAAGGACATGATTCAAGCTGTGCCGCAGATTCTCTGGGTTATGTCACCACGCATATCGTGTGAGGGAAACCATAATGCCCACACTGATCCGCACTATTCTTTAGCAACTGGTTTGCTACGTGTCATGCGATCCGAAGATCCAAACAAGCGATTAGTGACACTTCGTATAGAGGAGCATTCAGAATCGCATCTTATAACTAGAATCAAATCCATCACAAAGGTTCTTGGTTCGTGCTTCTTAGATCATCCGAAATCAGCAGAGGTCGAGTTTGTGGTGCAGGACGGATATATCAATATCGCGCGCACGTTGCACGAAATCAGTCTCGATGAAAAACGAGTCTCGCGCACTCAACCCCATTTGAAAGCGGAATGTTGGGGGTCCGGCCCTGCAGTAACTCTTGAGGTCGGTACACCTGGGCTAATTGACACGCTACGATTCGTGGAGGATCCAGAGAAGGAAATCCAGTTACAACCTAACGAAGTCGAGATCAAGGCTGCGGCTTGGCCTATCAGCTTTCGCGACCTGTTCATTGCCCTGGGACGCCTTAGTCAACAGGAAAAGATGGGGTACGAATGTGCAGGCACTGTGACCCATGTCGGCACTGCCTGCTCCTCGGTCCAAGTAGGCGACCGTGTCGTCCTTGCATCGTTTGGCAGCATGTGTTCGCACCCTCGCGCAGTCGCCGACCTCGTGCTCCAGGTTCCCAGCTGTTTGTCTTTGAGTGAGGCTGTCGCTATCATGAATCCTGGCATGACGGCATTTCACGCACTAGTAAACATAGCCCGCCTGCAACCGAAGGAGAAAGTCCTCATCCACTCGGCCGCCGGTGCCACGGGACAGGTCGCCATTAGAATCGCAAAGATGATCGGCGCCGAAGTACTTACTACTGTAAGTTCTAAAGATAAGAAGCAGTTGCTGATAGACCGCTTTAGTATACCGGAGGATCATATTTTTTATAGTCGAGATATATCCTTCGCCCAGGGTGTTAAGCGCATAACAAGTGGTTATGGCGTGGATGTTTTGCTCAACTCCCTAGCAGGAGATAGTCTACGGGCGAGTTGGGAGTGTATCGCGCCATACGGTCGCTTTGTCGAGATAGGCAAAGTCGATATTAGTGCCAACTCGTCGCTACCGAGTAAGTATATCTCGGGGCTATTTTCTTCCTGTTTCAGCTGTTTCTAGAGTTGAGACTTTCCTTTTTGGTGAATCCTGTGTCTAGAAACTTCTAAGATCCTCATAAATGATGCTCAAAATGGCGATAACTAACTCCGAGTTCTCTAGTGGGCCAGTTTGCGAAAAATACCAGTTTTGCTGCTATCGACCTGGTGCATATCCATATGACTAACAAGCAACTGACACGCCAACTAATGCAAAAAGCCCTAGATCTTGCGACCAATGCCGACGGTCTTAAAACTCCTTTCCCTCTGCATTTCTTTCCCGCCTCCCAGATCGAAAAGGCCTTCCGGTTTATGCAAAGTGGCAAACACTCAGGTCGTATCCTCGTGAGAGTTCAAGATAGCGATGAGGTGATGGTTTGTAGAACCCTTTCACACATCATCAACAGTGCCATAGAAGGATGGCATGATTAATCCGAGAGCTAACACCGAGAGTCCCATAGAAACTTTCAGTCGATCGGAGCACCTGGAGATTCAGCCAAAATGCAACGTATGTCGTCGCCGGTGGCCTAGGCGGCCTAGGCCGTCCCATCATCAGATGGATGGCAGACCGGGGGGCTAAGTACCTTATCATCCTATCACGGTCGGGTCCTGCCTCCCAAACCGCTGTCAAGCTTGTCGAAGAGCTCCGCGCAAGGGGTCTGCGTGTCTCAACACCACGCTGTGATGTCTCGTCAGTCACCCAACTTTCTGCAGCACTCGACAATGCTTTAATCAATTCAACGCCCGCGTGGCCACCCATCAAAGGATGCATTAACGCCACGATGGTGCTACAGGTGTGTTTATGCTATTTTGTAGAATTGCCAGAGCCTCTAGCGAGGTAGCAACTGTTAGAGGCTCTATTTTATGACTAACAATGCGAAAAGGACTCGATCTTTGAGAATATGACGCATGCGCAATGGTCGACCTCGATTCGTTCCAAAGTGGACACAAGCTGGAACCTACACCAGCTCTTACCCGGCGATCTTGACTTCTTCATCTTGCTGTCCTCCATAGTGGGTGTCTACGGCTCTCCTGGACAGGGTAATTACGCGGCCGGGTGCACCTTTCAGGATGCACTCGCACGCCACCGCACGGCTGCTGGCCACCGTGCCTCGGTCTCGCTAGATCTTGGCTGGATGCGCGACGATGGCGTCGTTCACGAGTCGGCTGACTACCAACGCCGCCTCGCGAGTACCACCGAGTTAAAGCCCGTGGCGACCGCGGACATGTTGGCGTTGCTCGATCACTACTGCGACCCTGCGCTACCGCCTCTAACAATCGACCAGAGCCAGCTCATCGTCGGCGCCTCGATGCCCGTAGAGGTGCGCGCTCGTGGTGGAGATGCGTACTGGGCATCTCGGACGCGCCTGTTCTCCGGTTTCGACGTTACACGAGCGGCAGCGGCTCTGGATACCGATCAAAGTACTGCCTCTCACGCCAGCAAGATAGGAGATGATGCCGCGCGGCTTTTCAAGCTTACGGACGATCCACTAGAGCGCACCAAAATCGTAGTCGAGGCACTGAAGGCAAAGCTTGCGCGAGCACTTGGCGTAGAGACGGACGAGATCGACAGCGCCAAAGGCCTGGCTGATTACGGAGTAGATTCTTTGATGGCCGTGGAGCTGAGAAACTGGGTACTAAGGGATTATGGGGTGACTTTGGCTGTCTTTGAGATTATGCAGGGTGGCAGGACGATTGGAGATGTTGGGACACTGGTACAAGAAAAAAGCGCAAAATGATGTATCATTGGGGTTGTTCACTAGGTACACGTGCGAGCTAGGTAATCAGAAAAAAATTAAGAATGAGAGTTTTTCGCTAGTCTCTAACCTTTTTCCTTTGAGCCACTCTTTTCGCCAGCCACTTCCACCCGCCACACCATCAGCTCTGAGGTGTTATTATCATGTACAGACTACCTACTACTTGCCCAACAACAAGTTAATTAAAAGCAAAGAGCTCCAAGTTAAATTAGAAATTAAGCCATCTAGAACTGGAACGTCTACCCTCATCATATGGCGGCCTTTGCTAGCTCAAGTTTTAATATCACGCTTTCTCGATATCTATAGGAGAAAAACAAAGCCGCCAACGCCAAGCTACCGCCGTACTCCCTTTTTCTTTTCTCCTTAAAAATTGTCTAGCCCGCATCGCAATTTATTCTTCCTTGATAGGATGTAGCAGCATGGGCGGGAACTTGCCACCCTTCATATACGAGTCCCAGATCTTCTGCGCACCGTACCCCGTAAACCAATAACTCGCTCCCCACCAAGGTCCATCAATCCATCCCTGATAGGTGTACAGCAGAGAAGGCATCTCGCCACCAGCCTTATTACTCCATGGCCCGCGGTCGATATTTGCAGCAAGCTCTTCGATTGTTTCCTGGTCATCGAAAACGATAGGATGCGGCACCGTTACGGCCTTGAGACCGTGCAGCAGCGCAAATGTCTCTAGTGTTGCCTCGCTGACAAGCCATTGTCCGCGCCGACGCTGCGCTTCGTGTACGAGATGTAAAAGCCGCCGTGATGAGCGTGTGATACTTATGATAGCCACCCGTCGCGGCGTTGATGTTTCGTCTGTGAACCCGTGGATTATGTGCTCGTAGAGCCAGTCTGTGCCCCGCGGGTCGATCATGGGCATGAAGCTGATCAGATCCGCCTCCTCGCCGACACCCCAAGTAGTATTGGATCTGGAGGGCGCCGGCGGGCCCCGGGGTGTAAAGTCGGTGGTCGATACGGCGCCCCAGATTCCCGTGTTTCCGATCTCCGCGTCCACCGTGTGCGTGAAGTTGTCCCATGAGCCGTCGTGTTGCTCCGGGATGTAGAAGCGACCGTTACGCTCCCAGAGATTCCGCCGCCCTTGCGATCGTGCGAATGACGCGGCCGATTCTAGCGTGTCGTGAACGTGGCTAGTGAGCCTCAGGTCCATCTCCAGCTGCCAGATGTGCTCGTACTGAGGGAACTTGTGGGAGAAGATCTGGAGGGCTTGATACATTTGGTCTTGCGCTCTAATACGCAAAAGACTTATTAGATTCTATACTTCCTCAGTTAGGTACGTTGTCAGTTTACTTACCCATGTTCTGGTACATCTGGATACCATGCCTGCAGAGTCCTCTCGTTGAACAGGAATGCTATGTCGCGAAACTCACTCGGCACGCACTCGCGCATCAATCTGTCGTATTCGAAAACGTCCTCTTCTAGCCTGGCATTAGGGTCCTTGATGTTGACGAGGAAAAATACCCTGTACTTGTTCTGTCGCTCTAGAGAAGCCTCAGCGATGAGAGCACGTAGCCAGGCCAACCTAGTTTCGGTATAATCGTAGTCGTCCCATGTTCTCAACACGATGGCAACTTCCCGTCCGATTTTATGGGATCCGTTCACTTTCTTGCTTGAGTTGGGTAGCAGACGCCATTGCTGGTGCATGATCTTCTCATATGGCGATAGCTTGTTTTTCCCTGAAGCACATCGGCTTTGAACTTGACCTAGTAGAAGGCATGTTAGATGGCATGAGAGCTATGGCATCGAGACGTTCGACATACCCCATCTCACCTCGGACCAGTTCCTATGAGCAGAGGGCCTGTAGGGATCGAGCCGGCGGCTGGCTCGCAGACATTGTTCCGGATTACCCAAGACACTCTGGTCCCCTATATACGGCGTCTTTAAGGCAACATGGCAGTTTTCATATCCGTGTGAACCTAGTCCCGATGTAGGGGAATCTGGCCAAATAGCACATGGTGTAAACTCAGGTCTACTGAACGTGGCAATAGGAGCGTTCCTCCAATCCAATGAGTAATGGTATGCTAGTGAAGCGACGGTAATGAGACTAACAGTTGCAGCAACTACTGCGCGCCGTATTACCGGTGGGCGACGCATGGTAATAATACTGAGAGTGAAACGAGCGCGAAGACTGCTTTAGAAGAGACCCAAGAGAGACCTTGGCTTCTTTATCGCTGGGTTGCCATTATTAAACGGGACTGCCCGCGTAATGCTTCCTCTCTAACCCTGCTAGCACACGTTCATAGCAAGACTGCAATAGCACTAATAAAAGTATACCGAGAGCCTACATTAGCCCGCGCCCCCACGAGTCAGACCCCGGTTCCAGTCCGGAGAGCTTAAGAGATGAAGGGAAACCATTATACGCCCAGATCGCCCGCCAAACCTTCACGCGTACATGTAGTTAACCACATGTGCCTTTTTTTCCTAACCTAGTGTTGAACGACGTTTGAAAAGAGTTTGCTTGTGCACGACAGTTCTATTAAAGGTATAATTTGCAAGCCTGCATATGCCATGTACGCCACCATTAGTTTAACAACCAATCAAGGCAGCTCGCTGTAATGATTCGGAGCCGGCAAGGCATTCAGCTGGGAGACTCTCCAGCTTGAAATGCCTTGCGGCGGTTTCACCTACTAATCGAGTTTGAACTGCCCGCCAAGAATAACCTTGAGTAGGGACCTATTTCGGTGTGCGGACTTGCATCGGTAATTAGTTCAACGATGGTATGCTCCGAAAGGAAGCTCTACAGCAGCAGGAGCATTCATGGCTGTCTCCGGAGAACCTAGATGGGCATTCATACCTAGCTGCCTGGAGGGTAGTGGGTTTGTGGTGGCTATCGGCTTGCTCCATGCCCTGTGGCCCAATGATTCTCTAGCTTTTATCCGTATCATTGAATATCAATCGCAACAAAACCACTTCCTGTCGTCAAATCACCCGCTTTAAATTCAATCCCTAAAATCCCTAAAAATTAGCACCCCAACGTAGAATGTGTGTAGAAACGTGTGTTTTTTATTTCATTATTTCACTTCCTTAAACGATACCTATTTATTTAGCGTTCAAGCACGATAGATATATAATCGTTTAGCGAGAGCCCGCGCGATATTTACGGCCCCCGAAAGCCCCTGCGCGGGGCGCAGATCTCATCACCGTCTACTTACTCGAGGCCTCTCATTTCTCCGCATTGAGCTATCCTAGATATTCCCCTCATTCTTACCAGATTTTCTTGCCTTTTGACGACCAATGCAACTAGCGATCGGGGGCCATTTGTTTCATATGTTCGTCGATGACGGAGATGGCTTGAGAGTCTCCCCGTAGTGTGGCATAGATCAAAAGTGCAGGGAAACTATAAATACTTATGATGAAAGGGTGGTGGATGAAAGTAGGTAGGTAGGTATCCTATGTTAGTTGCACGAGATGCTTGGCGGCGACGGGATCTACATAAGATCTACAGCGCAGAGCAGGGGATTGAGTGGCAAAATGGACGCTAAATGCTCCCTAGATCTGCCCTGGATAAATATCTACTATATATCCTTGTGAATCCATACTAGTCGTAATCGAAAATAATACTGCCTGTGGAGGCTCAGCTTAGCCATACAACATAATGACTGTTAATTGTCCTTTCCGACACTTGGGTATATGAGTGATGAGATTATGCGAATCTCTTAGGCCTAGCCAAATGTGTAAACCTCTTCAATCATCATTGAAGATAAATCGTATGATAGCTTCTTGGATATATAAGCTCACCGATAAAGTTACGTACGTACATACGTAGGTGCATACGTGTATGAATAGCACCAACCCCCACCTATGTACTTAATAGTAGGTTCGAATGCTATTAGCGCTAAGCTACGGCGCTCGGGGCCATCTGCCTAGCGTGCAGCCGGGTCGGCCCCGGAATGCTCCCTTCTTTGTAGGGCCCTCCATACCGGCCACGTGGATACCTACTTGTGTTGCCCGTCCGGGAAGGAACGAACTTTGTATGAGAACAGTAACCACGACACTGGATATACTGTATGGAGCTTGTCCCGCCCCGCCCCCTCCGTGAGTGCCTACCTGTTATGACCCACTAGTTTTATTTTAGGAAGTCATTAACGCGTTTGAAAGTTTCGAGCGCGTCGTGAAATCCCAAGTCACCTCACATGCTTCAGCGAAGTTGAATTCCCCACTATCACAGAGTTAAGGCAACGTCATTAGCTGCACCTATAGACTTAAATTTCAGAGTTATCCGATTACTAAGGTCCCTCGCTTATCATGGATGAGGAGGAGCAAGACGATTTCATCGGCCAGTACGACGATGGGAACCGGGCCTTTCTCCAGGCCTTCCTGGCGAGGGGGACCATGACCTTCAAGGAATCGCAACCCATCCTCGCCGCCATATTCACAGCGCAGGAAAATGAGGTCGTGCAACCGGGTCAGATCTCCCAGGAAGACTTCGACTCGTTTGTGTCGGCCGCGTCGGCTGCCGTCTCGCCCTTCGACCTCGAGATCCGCAGCACCATGCACCAGATCCGCAAGGAGCGCGTCTATGCCCTGGTGAACACAATGTCGGATCCCTTGACGCAGCTGGCCACGCTGCACTCGGCGGACGAGATCGCCTTCGTTAAGCGCGTCATTGACGCCATGTTCGAGAAATACAATACTCCGCGCATGGAGGCAATGTGTCTCGACGAGATGCAGGCCAATAAGCTGCGCGTCCCGCCCCGGCCTGAGACCGATGACGATGACGTCGAAATCGAGAACGGCGAGACACAGCCGCAGACACAGGCACCCAAGGGCCTCAAGTCTAGCGAGGTAGAGACAATGATGCGCAGCATGGTTGACGAGGGCTGGTTCGAGCGCAGTCGCGACGGCTTCTACTATCTCAGTCCCCGCGCATTGCTCGAGCTGAGGACGTGGCTGATCGAGTCATACAACGACCCCGACGCTGAGGATGGTGAGTGGCAGCGGGTCAAATTCTGTGAGGCATGTAAGGATGTCGTCACGATTGGGCAGCGGTGCGCGGAGCGGGATTGCCTCGTCCGACTACATGATAACTGCGCCGAGGCCTTTATGAGGACAAGGCCCCAGCGCGCGTGCCCTAAGTGTAGCACGGAGTGGACTGGGAGACACTTTGTCGGGGAGAGGGCGGTCACAGAAACGGAGGCATATCAACGCGGCAGGAGACGCAGTGGCAAAGGAGGCAGAAATAGCAATCTGGTGGAGGAGATCATGCGTGAGGACGAGGAAGAAGAGATTGATGAAATAGAGGAATGGAGGAATGAATGATGACATTGCAAGGAATATAGGCACGAGGCTGCGCGCGGGATTCGGAAATTTCACACACAAGTGGCGATTGGTCTTGCACGGTTCGAGATATCATGGATTTGGCTTTTCTACGAGTCGGAGTAAAAAGCCTGGGAGGTCTAGGTAATACTGTCCTGTAGATGGATGCTGTACAATATGCTAGCTTTCTAATTGCGTGATTGCACAGTTTGATACCCAGAAATGCAATATGCTTGCTATACACGATTTACCCTCGTTTCATACCTATTTTATTCCTCTTCTCAACATCACCCTGAGTGTGCCTTGCTAAGAAGTCGATAGTGGTGATAGGATAGAAAGCAACGACGAACAAGGACTTGTTTAGCGCTACTATCGGATCGGAGCTTTCGCCACACCCCACTAGAGCTTGGATGTGGCGGTGCAGCCACTGACGTAGTACTTCCAAGGCCTCCGACTGGACAATGCTTTCTGGGACATACATAGGCTGCATTACCTTGTCACAAAAACAACAATGCAAGCTCGGTGCTGACATGCTTTTCAACTCATCTTCGCTGTTCTAGTATCCTAAATCCCTCAATCCATTCCTTTCTCGAAATTCTCGAAACCTTCGAACTCTAACTATCACTAACACGCCCGAAAATGTTGGAGTACTTCTCGTACAAGAAAATCAAGAAGCACCGGGAGGAGAAAGCTGCAAAGGAAAAGCTAGACAAAGGGAAGGAGAAGGAGAAACTAAACGAGCCGGAAATCACCAAGAATGAAGTAGCAGCGGAGTCAGAAGCCAGGCCAGAAGCCGTGGCTACACCACCGCAGATCATCTCCCAACCCCCCGATGACAATGACGACGAGGATGACAACGATGTCGCAATAGAGGGAGCACCAATCCTCGACCGCGAAGACGAGAAGTTCCTTGAACGCCTCACCTCTTCCGACCCGAGCCTAAACAACGATGACGGCGACGAGGCCCCGCCGCCTCTCCCCCCGCGCGTTAAGACGCCTGTGATCGACATTGACAGCGACACGGACAGCGTGTCGAGCAAGGAAGAAGGCAAGGATGGGGAATCGAAAGGCAAGGGAAAGGAGACATCAAAAGACGCGAAAGGGAAAGAGCATTCAAAATCCAAGAGCGACAGCAAACACAAGCGCTTCACCTTCACCACAAATTTCCTCCGGCGCGGCAAACACCATCCCGAAAATCTTTCCGTGCCCCAAGGTAGCACGAGCGGTGCGGAAGGCAACATCCCGCATGAAAACTCTGACCTCGCCCGCGTCCTCGATGACTTGGACTTATCCGCCAAGAACAACCGTGCCTTCTCGCTGTCCGCTGAGTCGGCCGCTATGGCGCGGCGCTTCACGCAAGTCCTTAAAGACCTGGTCAACGGCGTGCCGACAGCGTACGGGGACTTGGTCTCGCTCCTCGACGACCGAGATGGCCTGCTTGCGCGCAACTTCGAGAAGCTGCCGTCGAGCCTAAAGAAACTCGTCGCGCAGCTGCCCGAGAAGCTCACCTCGTCGCTGGCCCCCGAGCTCCTCGCTGCTGCGGCCGAGGCGCAAGGTCTTGAGGCTACTGCTACGGGGGCGGGGATGAAGGAGGCTGCGAAGAAGTTCCTCACCCCATCAAATCTACAGGAGCTTGTCACGAAGCCGGGAGCCTTGGTGGGGCTGTTGAAGGGAATTGTTAATGCTCTTAAGACCCGCTTCCCGGCGTTTGTGGGCACGAATGTGCTGTGGAGCCTCGCGGTGTTTTTACTCCTTTCTATGCTGTGGTACTGTCACAAGCGCGGGCGCGAAGTTAGGCTTGAGCGCGAGGCGACCGAGGTGGCGGAGGCGGAGGCTGCGAAGGTGGAGGGGGAGATCGAAGGACCCCGTGTTGAGGAGCCGCCTGATGATCCCATGCTGGGTGCTCCTAGTTCAGACGCCGCCCGCGATGAGCCGAAGACGGGAGAGGTTAAAGCGAGCTAAAGTGGGACTTAGTCTGCTAGGGTTTTAGATGATGGAGGGACGGATTTGATGATGTAACGATGTAAACATGACGATGATGATACCCGGTCTCGTATCCCCTTTTTGTTGGTCTTGGTGGTTTAATAAACGGGTTTTTATTGTTAAGGTTCCTTGCGATAGAGGATACAACTTTAGTTATTTTTCTTTTAGGGTATAGGGTAGAACATGGCAATGCTAGAGATTATATATATATGGGCGTTTCCAATATGGTATATAATGGTCTGTCTGGTATACAAAGACGTTCCAGGGATAGGAGCGCTCGAGCTAGGAGCTGTCTAAAGTTGTCGTGCGGCCCACCAGTCCTCGATATTATTATTATATGATCCGTACGGCTATAACACTGACTATGCGCCTCTCAGTCGGCCAAGGCGGAAAACAAGATGACCATCCGACCGACTAGCTCTGGTACTTCTTCTCTTCGTATGGGTTCGCTTGGAAATGAGGTAAGTAAGAGACTTCTCGAAGCGCAATGCGTGAATTGAGACTACGCATCTATCCACTCACTATTCTCTCTCTTATTGCCGATGGTTGGTAGGTAGATCGAAAGAAGAGCGGAATTACGAGTTCCCCGCATAGCAGCCCCTAATTTTGCCATCTATCGCTGCCAATGATAAAGTCACTCTATACATAGATTCTAGCGAGGTTTAATACCATCATAAGAATCGCGTATGCTCTCACAATGGAATAACCAATATTTTTAATGGAATCGGCGCATATGGTAATCGATGTTTAGTTTGTAACGTTCGAGTCTATCAAGTAGCATGGCTTTCTTTCTACCCCGTTGCGCGACCTTTTCGTCGCGCTCTTAGCTACAAAATTCTTCCTAGCGACGAAGGCGAATAGAGATAAGACTCTAGTCATCCTGGACCAGCTCCTTGATCTCCTCGCTCGCGGGCGCAATTCCGACCGGTTCGGCCTTCTCATCGCGTCCACCTGTGCGATCGAGCACGCGCGCGCCGTCCTGCATCCAGAAATCGACCTCGTCGACAATATCAGCAACGATATCCTCGACGATCTGTTCGTCGTAGCGTTCGGCGATGGCCCGCGTCTTATCTAGCTTCTTTTGCTGCGGGATGCCAACTCGCACTGTGTCATCGTCTACATCCATCATGTCCACATCCGCATTGGGAGTGGCATAGCCCGGGGGTGGATACCAGAAATCGGGTCCGAAATTGGTCTCGATAGCACCGCCTCGGAACACGCTAATGGCTGGGTAGTATCCTAGCATGCCATCATCTTTGCCTTCTCGCGCGCCGGGCTGGACCTGGGGTTTGGAGGCAGGCGGGAGAAAGGCGAAGAGATCGGTGAATGGGGTGCCCATTAGTACCCCGTTCTTATACACTTTGATATGGGAATTGGGTAATGTTCGTAGAGCGGGGACGGCATGATTCGGGTTCGGCTTGTCGCTTTGCCGATTATTACCTTGGCCGGACGTCCCTACTGGCGATGGATTCATTAGGTCCTCTAGCTCCTTGGATGAGTGGTAATCTATCTTCTCAAAATAAATATGTGCCTTGAATCGGATAGGTATCCGGTCTCGAATGATATTGGCTGCTTCAACGATGGGTTCTTCTTCCTCATTTAAATCAACAGCAGGGTTATACTGTCCTTGGACAATCTTCCTGTGTAGGTGTTCGGATGGTAATCGAATTTCGAGCCCTATGACATCGCCTTCCCTCATATCCTCACCGGGGGGAAAGAAGTCTTTAGGTCGGGACATGTGCACCTTTTGGCCAGCAACGTCTCGTAATCCGTAACTATATGCATCGAAGCCGACGGGAGCGTCTAGCGAAGCCTCTCGTCTGGCAAAGCCTATGCGTACATGGCCATGCGACTCAGGTTGATAGGCCGCATCTTTGCTGCCACTCGCGTTCTTCGTTCCGGGCTCGCTTTTTAGGATCCCCCTGTTCACTTTGCATTCCCAGTACCACGTGCCCTCGCGTACGGCCACATTTGCTCTAGCCATACGGAAGCCCTTGTCTGTGGTGACGTGCCGTCCCGACTGGTCGAAGAACATGTGTGTAGAGGCATCTTCGAAGCTGATATGAGGGCCATATGGCTCGGGTTCGGTTTGGCGGTAGTAAAATGAAGAGGGAAAGACGGGATCGGCAATGCAATGTAGGTATTGGTAACTTTTCTTGTTGTACACACTTGATATGAAGGTTAGCGGACCATCAAGACGGCATGGATAGTACAGAGGTTATGGTTGTATGGTGTTGCGGGTGGTGTGGAAGACGGCAACTTACTGCTCTGAGGTTTCGAAGAACTGGAGGATAGAGCCGTCGGGAGCGGGGACGTCGTGGTGATGGGTGAAGATGGGACCCCGCGCAGGGTCAAAGTCGGAGGGTTTTGGAGGGGCTAGCTTGAAGCGCAAGGGTGAAGTCTCGCTGGGTATACGTTCCTTGAGCTTGCGATCAGGCGTGGCTCTCGAGCTATCTGTGCTACCATTCCCACCAGCACCAGAGCCTGCACTACCTCCGACACCACCACCACCCATACCACCCTTGGACTCACGCTTCTTCAGCGTCTCCTTCTTAGTCCTCGCTGGTTTGTCGCGGGCCGTAGTCGCCGAGTCATCGTAGGACTGCTGCGAGCTTGGGTTCGGGTTTGGGTTGAGAGGAGACGAGATGGGCGGCGCATGGTCGTCCTCGAGAACTCGCTTTTGGGGGATGGACGACATTGGCAATACGGGCACGGGGACAGGTGTAATCTGTCTCTTGGGTGGGTCGTCGTTGGTGGCCATGATGATATACGGTGGCAGTCCAATCAACTATGGCCACTGTCTCTATGATACTATATGGCCATCGACATAATTCGACTCTAAAAAGGGTATCTCACGGCGGATAGCAGGATGGATGGATTGATGGATAGATGGGGATAGCTTGAGTTCCGTGAATGTAATGGGTGATGATTATTTAGTTGCAATAAAGTTGTAATTGATTTGCGACAAGAAGCAGGGATAGTTGTTATTAGGTCGACGGAGTATAAAAGGTGTCAATGCTAATTCTTCAATGGTATGTTGTAGGTAGGCAGGACCGCAATGTCGCAGTGTCGCGACATCAAAAAGCCTGTACGGAGTATGAGGCTCTAGCTTCTCGTTGGCGCGTGCGCGTGCTGAGACTGCCCAGGTGCTAGCTACAAGGTAAGTACCTAAAGTACCCAAGGTAAGTACTAACTCCCAAGTCTCTCCCCACCTGTGTTTTTCACTAGGTAGGTATCCATCCCAATTACAGGCTCTGACAATCCACGATGAGTAGGTTCTCTCGATAAAACCTTATATCTCTCCGAATAAAAAGCAAAACAGACTTGGTTGGCTACGGTTACCTTGTATGGCCACGAAAGAGGTATGAACACCATCTATACACCTTGTTTTGCAGAGCTTAAATTCAAGATGTCACATGGAGTGATAGGTCAGGCAGAGAGGATAATGGGTTAGTTAAACTTCTAGTGATAAGCAACCAGCAACCGGCTCAAGTAAAATGGGATGATAGATAACATGCTACGAAATAAAAGAATAAAAAGGAATCAGTGCCCACCTCTCATCTCACCCGGTCTCTTCTTTTCTTACTCTTGCAATAACAAAAAAGACACCACAACGTAGGGACACGATGGCGAAAAAGAAAGGTGCGACCAGCACGGGACTCGAACCCGCAACCCTAGACTGGCCTCCTACACAATGTCAGATTCCTAACACTGTGCTTAAGTAGGAGGTCTATACGCTACCATTGCGCCAACCGGTCGACGTTATAAAATTCAAAGCTTATTACGTCTCTTATTTTTAGTTGGTGTGTGGAACATTGGACAAAGAAACTTAACTCAAACAGGCATACGCTAGTACGGTAAAAGTAAGTATAGCTTGATATTGGTAGTAGGTACCGGTAGCAAGTCATGTTTTCCAGTCCGAAATGTGTAGGAATAGATGTAGAGAACATAGCATCCGCTAGATGATCGAGGCCATCCGGGTAGAATTAGGTGGTCCGCCCAATTATTACCCAGCTTGCGCCAGGGGTAAGGTAAGGGTAGGCAGTTAGTTACCACATGGATATCAAGCTTCCCATTTTTGGCATGAGGATTAAAAGACAAATACGATGTTGGTTTATAGACCAAAATGCTCCCGATGGCCGAAGCGATACATCGGAGCGATAGCACGTTTTATACTTGCGGATAAATTGAATGTAACGTCAACAAAGTGTGTTGCTCCGATGGATAACATAACAGCCTGTAAGTGGTGCGCAGTCTGCCCGGGGATGTACTAGACATGTTGACGTACGTACAGCATACATGGTTCCACAGCTAGAAATTCTATATTCTAGATCACAAAATCATACTTTAATCAGCTGTCAATTTAGTACGTTTATTTCACTTCCATCTATCCAGAGTAAATTGATATACTGTATGAAGTACCTAGGTATGTATGTACGCTTGCCAAGATAGCTATGCTGTATGCCCAAATAAGCCAGAACCAAGCGGTTAACCTCATGCGCCAAGCCGGCAACCAACTTATAACACCTTCTATCACCCTTCTTTCCTCCATCCCCTCCATCCCCTTCTTCATGCTACCGTCACCGGCGCCACAGGCGAAGCAGAAGGCGAGGCGCTCGTAGGCGTGGCGGTGATGGTGACGTTGTCGTAGCACTTGGCGTCGATGTAGCAGTGGCAGCTGTTGTCACACATGGCGCAGTAGGCCGGGTCGGCCGGCGGGTCCGACGACGACCCGATCTGCACGAAGCCGCACGACGATGACTCCCGCCGGCAGTAGAGGCACTGGCTGCACTTCGTTGCGTCCAGCGGTGCGGCGCACCCGTAGTTGCAGTATAGGCCGCAGGACTTGCAGTCTGCTGCGCACGATGGCCAGGCTTGCGTTGCTGCGAGTGTTGTGGGCACGATGGCCAGCGCTAGGGCTACGAAAGTTGGAGTGCGCATTGTGTGTAAATGTTTAGGCGTATGGATGTGCGGATACGTTGGGAGGTAATGATTATTTTATGGGTTGAATGTGTTGGTTAGGCAAGTTCGTGTGTGTGTATGAGTATTGTTCTGTCTGAGTGGTAAGTAGTCCGAGTTATCTTGCAGACTCAAGGCCTCAGTTGATTATCTATATAGCCATTCAATCTTACAGGCAACTGCGGTAGGTTAAGTCCTTAACTACCTACCCCAGACCAGGCAAGCAAACATAGGTACTGCAAATCCTCGGTGTTTATTAATTAAAAGCTGATCTCCAAACGCTTTATACCCGGTCCAGAAGTCCGGAACGTCCAGGGCTGCAGATCTCCCCACCGCCAATACGAAATTCTCAGGCTCTTGAATCCTTTCGCAAACAGCCAGTGAGTCAGCGACCAGATTAAGGGGTTTGGCCTCGGTCTGTCCGCACGTATTCGCACGTAATTGAGCTGCGCTGTTTTCGGCGTGAGATTTTATCAGCCTATGTCAGCTCATCACAACATCCCTTAGGACTGTGGCAACTACGCATACATCCCTAGATACTATAGATAGTAAGAGGTATCTAGGTAGTCGGTGTGAGTGAGCATGTTGCGATCCGATCCTATCGAGCCTATCTGCCTAGATGCCGATGGTCTAGACTACTTGCAGCATAGCATTTCCTTGGCGATCGCTTAATACGAGATCGGCTATATCTATCGAGGACCTCCGCTTGTCAAAGGCACATGCCTAGAGCAGACTTAGGTAGAGCATACACATGCATACTACCAACAGACTATTACCTCTCTGCGCTCTAATGTTTTCCCATTAATCGCAGTTACGCCACGTTTATTGCCTAATACTGGTCGTCGTCTTCTGGTTCCTCTGATCATAGTTCACCTAGTCCGTCGGCAACGATTCCGAGATTTTTTTTTTTTTTCAAGCAGCCAGTGATGGTCTCCTAACTCTTAGCTTCCTCCACCAGATCGCCATTTTAACCTCTACATCCGTGGCGCTGCGTCCCCATGAAAGCCCTAGTAAGTTAAGGATTTCGCACAACAAGGTCCTCCTAATACATCAGCTTATGGCTGAATAGCTAGAGGCTTAAAGGTTACATACCATTCCATGTCGTCTTGTGGATCCTCCAAGAATCTCTTCAGCTGAGCCATCGCCTTAGACCATGTGGTCATTTCATACTCTTCTTCTAGTATAATGATTTCGTCGATGATTGGTATTACACCGTTAGAATTCCTTCCCTAGATCAAGAACTCCTTCTTCAATTCTTCCAGACCATCGCGAGCAACATTGATGCTCTTAGCCGCTTGAAGCATAGAAATGGATAACTTTTCTAGCTATATTAGTGCATGCGATTAGTTTCGATCGAGAAGCTAGACCTCGACTAGGAGTGCTTACATTTCAAGATTTAGGAGACAGCGATGATCAGACTAGCACTTAAGAACGTCACTGTTTCTACTAGAATATGAGTTTACTTCTCGCAGCTTGGGTGCGCCCCGACATATCACGGTGCTACACATGTTGGTCTTCCTCCAGTCCAACTCCTCAATATGAAAGTGCTTGATCGCGTTAATAATGTCTTTGTCATCGTGGGGGTGTTTTATATCCTCGTCTACCTCCAGCCTTTTGATTCGGGTGACCCTACGTCGGCGTAGGCTTTCGAAAAATCCACTAATCTGCCGCGTTTCGGGACTGCGTTGGGGGACCAAGACACGTCTCAGATGGTGACGTAGCTTAAGGCGGCTAATCACGCCGGAAAGCGAGCGCGGAGGTAATGGTGATGGTTGCTTGCTTCTCTCTAGTTCGAGGAGGTTCACGTCAAATTCGCCTTCTATGCGTCGTATTAGGTAGAACGTTGAATGAATCGAGAAAGAGGGAAACGGTGTCCTTTCCTTCGCCTCCTTTAACAGAGGCCATAGTGGAATCGTTATGGTACGTGATTGGCCTTGATGGCACCTTTCGAGGCTCTTATGGGTATCTACGAAAGTGGTTATACCCTCAGTTTTAGAACGAGCGACGAAGTTGAATGGAATAAAGATAAGTCATTAGCAAGTAGAGGGGGAAAGGGCTACAGAGACGTCAATAGAAGCGAGGAAAGAGGGGAGACAACTCCCACAAGCAAGCGTAACGCGTGACCGGCGTGTACTACCTGATATCTGATCCGTATTGTTACTGGATGCAGAGTAAATACTGTGCACAATTACTGTGTGTAAACAACTAAGGGCGCTTGACAGCCTATCACTCATGGAATCAAAACAGTATTTTCATCAACGCCCTTGGGCGCTTAAACTAGCTACTTCGGGTTCTAGCGGAAGTCATTCAGATAGCTCCTTAATCTGAATGTGAAAAAGCCTCGGAGTAGGTACTGAGTGAAAGAGACTACCTACACGACGGGTATCGACCGCCCTTTTCCTCCCGACCGAGCCCCCGGAACGCCAGGAATGATAACGATTTAAACGCCGTCCAAATGATGCTATAATAGACACGCCCTCTCGCGTGCAAGTGCGTGGACGTGGCATGTGGGGGTTAAATCAGCCGCCGCATCCGCACATCTACTGTATCCCCACCGCCTGACGGTCTCACACGGGCATGCCATTTTCCATCACCTTCCGTCCTTTGCTGTCGTAGGAGGTGACGCTGAAGGCCTCAAAGTCGTTCTTATCTCTCAGATCATCCTCGTTCATGTCCAGGCCGGCAAGAACACCTTGTCCAACCTTAGGCCAGGCAGGGGGGATCGATTCGACCGAAGATTCACGCTCTGCTTGGCCCTGGGCCTCGGTAGAGCTCTTCCTCTTAGTTCTAGACTTTCCACCTGCGTCTGAAGTCTTCGTGTCCGGTGTTGAGACTGTGCTAGTGAAATTCGCTGGACCGCTGACCTTCGGCGGGAAGGGGCTGGCTGTTGTTGACCCTGCTGATGGACCTTGGGCACCCCGTTTGGAAGACGTCCCGGATTCCTGGGCCGGGAAAATGGGGAGCTCTGGGTGTAACTCTGTGCTGTACATGATAATGTTGACCAATTGAGCATGTGGAATATTGGTGAGCCATGTTCGTTTCTGAATATTAGTTAATGAGAGTACGCGCGCGAATACACAGTTCAAGAATGGAACCGACCTGGTCGGCACTCTTCGATGCCCAGCTGACGCCCTTATACTCCTCGAGCGTCTTCCTCTTGGCTAAAGCCTTCTCGCGCTTGGCCATACAGCGGCTACAGAACCACGAGCGCGTCTCGTCACTAACGAAATCGTCTTCGATGTATGGGTCGTGGCACATCTGGTGCCAGCAGAAATTGCAGCCGTCGCAGAAGACGATCTGGTTCATATTGGGGCTGAGGCCCCTCGTGCACACCTTGCAGAGTGCCTGCTCCGCGGTCCGCTTTCCGTAGTGCTTCCGCTTCTGGGAGCCTGCAGCATCGCCGGGGTTGAACTGTGTCGGTTTCTGCACCTGCCGGCCGGACTTTGTCATGGTAGCCGCCTTCTGGGCCTTCGTTGCTGCATCACTGTCACTGTCAGACTGCTCGCTGGGGCTCGGAGACCTGTCCCCATCTTCCTTGCCTCGCTTGCGCTTGGTGCCCCTAGCCGCCTTTCCTTTCTGCTTCATCGTGAGTGGTTTTGGAGCTGGTGACTTTGCTGGGACGGGCTTTGCTGTGGCTATGGTGGATAGAGGTGCTGAGGTGCGGGGCTGAAACGGGTTGGGCGCGGGGCTGGACTGCACTGGTTTTGAAGTAGGCATGGGCATCGTCAATGAAGTGTTCATGTTCATAACTAAACGTCTCTTGGCGTCCTCGAACGCCGACTTCTCGATGCTTCTGGCCATAGAGGAGGCAGACGAAAGGGCCGCCGACAGACTCCCTGGTTTGCTGGTAATCCGCGACAGGATCATCTGCGTGGCGGCAGAAAACTGTGGCACATAGGGTCGCGGTGCACTGGAGCTCGTTGAGCTTGGTGCCGGACTCGGTGCTTGGCTGGGCGGCCGACTTGCAGCCGAGGTGACAGGCAGGTCGGCTGCTGGCGGAGGGGCATCTGCGGCGGGAACATGTCCACCCGGGTCTGGCTTCAACTCGGCTGGGTTATCCTCCATTTTGTAGTTACAGCTGGCGGCAAGTAGTTCAGTCGGCGTGTTCTTGTCATCAACTGGCGGGTTTGAATAGGAGATCTATCTCCCAGGATCTCGCACAAGTCGCACCAACAATCGGAATCAACCACAGAATGTTGAATGGACAGCCAATGGAGCTCCGGAAATGAGGGATCCGGCTACTCTTTCAGCAGTTGAAAGATCAGTATCGGTCGATGGAAGCAAGGGACGGGATGTAGAGTCGAGGGGAGGTACACTCGAGGGACTCGAGGTGGAGAGATGGGATGGGAGGTGGTGCACGTGATCTTCACGTGATCGAGCCTATTAGCCCACGATCGATAACTGCCGAGAAAATCTATTGGTCACTGGTCATTAAATAATACCTTAGGTTATTTCATATTTTTTGTAGTGCATGCCATGTCCCTACCTACCTAATCAAGGACAAACTGTCGAGTTGGTAACCCAATTGAATGTTACCCGCAGACTGCATCACAGGTAGGTATCTATGTAAGTACTTAAGGTACTTATACTTACTTAACTAAGGTAGGTAAAGGCTTACCTAACAAAACCTATTGACTTAGCTGTTAAACTTCTAAACAGCATTGTCCCTTAATAGTTATACTCTGACTACATAGTCTCTTCTGTTTGAAAATACCTTAAGCCTTTTGATTTTAATGCCCTTCATTGATTGACAGTAAGCTTCTCCCATTTCTATCAGTTGTCTATAGGGGTCACAGACTTGTACAGTGCGGCCTATTTCCATTGGTACAGTCCCCGCCATCTAGGTATTATGTATGTCCTACAGGTACCCAGGTACCTACTTAGTAGTCTTGTTGAAGATACCAACTTTATTAAACTTCAATTCAAATACTCAAGAGTAACTAGAATAATGATGCAGGGTATTTACAATGGTGATTACATACCAAGGATTGACTTGTTTGGCAATGTAGTGACATTTGATCCGGGATGGCATATGCTATGCTGTAAGTGGGCATTTTTACTCGAAAGGCTCGTCGTGAAGTATACTGAACTTCTTGATATCACTCTTGCAAGTACTTTCCCTCCTTAGACTTTCCCAATTATCTCATCCAAATATTTTCTCTATCATAACACCTTCTGGGCTCGTTTACTTTACTAGATGCCTATTACGAAAATAATAGATAGGGACTTTAGATATACACTACCTAGGCGATCGACCAAACACAGCATAACTGAGAGGCTGATCCGGATAGTAATGGCTGAAGACTCGGCCTAGGTTCGGTAAAAGATAGCTAGGGCCAAGGTAGTCTGGAGTCCAGTCCAACCAAGTATCCCATCACTCTAAACAGTGGTCACACTGAGAGCCGCAACCGGGCGTGACGGCTAACCCTAAAATCTAGGGATGTAGTTCCTCAAACAGTTCGATCCTGATAAGGTACGGCGGGCAACTAGATAAAGAATACCTGCCTTGAATTTGTCACGAGCCAACGATACGCCACGAACCAACACCTAGATGATGCCTAAGATCACCGACGCCGCACCCACACACTATACACAAGTGGTCCTATTAGTAGGCTTTATGAGGGATGTCTAGGTACATTTCTAATCGGACTGGTCTTGTAATAGTTCAATCAAGAAGTGTCTAGCCTAGACTCCACACTTGACATCTAGGTTCGTTCTAGATAAGTTACGTCTAACCTCCATCTCAATCTGACGTCGCAACTCCATTTCTTCCTCTCCGAAATTGTCCCCAAAGAGACGGCCAATGTCTTCGAGTGTGGCGCCCGCTGTTTCTGGGACCAAAAAATAGGAGAAAATGGCCGCCAATATACAAAAGGCTGCGAAGAAAATATAGGTACCCCAGCCAATCTTTTGCAGCATGATGGGAACGATAACACCAATCACAAAATTCGAACCCCATAGTACAGCTGTGGATGCGCTGACGCCTTTGGCTCGCTTCGATGTCGGAAATACTTCAGCTGGTAAAATCCACGTGAGTGGCCCGTATGATGTGGCATAACAAAGCACATAAATATCTGTAAAGCGTCAACACTTTTTTCTTCAATATTCAAACCCCACGTATCACCTACAAATTAAGGCAACACCAAACCAGCCCACTCCGACATGCCTGGTCCAGTCACTCCCAAACTTACCAACGATACCTGCGGTGATAATGTGTGGTACAGCCATGGCGATACCACCCACAATAGCAATCTTGCGCCGGCCTACCTTGTCGAGGAGCAAAAGGGTAGGGAGGCCGGCGGTAAACTGCGCCACGTTCACAATCCCAGCTAGTATCAGGGACATGTTCTGATCCTGGCCTAGAGCTGCGAAGAAAGTCGGAGCGTAGTACACAAACGCGTTAATTCCAGAGAACTGCTGGAAAAATGGGATGGCAAGGGCAATGTACGTTCGCTTCCGGTACTTAGGCTTGAAAAGATCTATCCATTGCAGAAATTCGGAGTGTAGAGGACCTGCATTCGGGTGCTCGCTGGTATTAACTGCCTCCTGCAACCGAGCCTCTACTAGAATACTGACCCATTCCTCCTGGATTTGTGAATCTGCCGACGAAACACCGCGAAGTTTTAACAACGAGGCGAATCCTTCGTCGTCTCGTTTGCGAAGTGCCAGCCACCGAGGAGAGTAAGGGAAGAAGTGAATACCGATCCCTACCCCAAGTGCCGGGATCACTTGTAGCCCAAAAGGAAGCCTGAAACTCGCATCGGTAAGGATATCTTTTGTGCCGTATGTAATCCAGTATGAAGTAATAGCACCGACAACAATCGCAATGAATTCTAGGACCAAAAGGGAACCTCTCAGCTTCGGGGGCGAGATCTCGGAAATATACAAGGGTGCGCCTAAGGCCACTGGACTCACCAGAGTCAGTACATCACTCCACATTGCAATAGCGCTAGTTAGAGAAGAGTGAAAAGAGAAGACTAACAAGCACCCACGCCAGCGCCACCAATTGCCCGGCCTACCACAAGAGTAGCAAAGTTGTGCGAGGCTGTCTGGATAATAGCGCCAACTGTGAAGATCGAAGTAGCCATCGTCAAGCCCCATTTCCGAGAAAACCGGTCTGCCAGGTATGGCATAATCAGACAGCCGATGAATGCCCCTAGCTCCAACACTCCGGTCATGAAGCCAATATTAAACTCGCGAGATGGATGACCTGGTGCAGTTTCGGGATACTGTCTGAAGAATTGGGGCATTGTCAATATGACGGAAATGACACCTTGGTCTGGAGAGTTCCTCGTTAGAGCAAAAGTTGCAATTGTGCTGGCGAATCAAAAATATACTTACCATAACCAAATGAAAACCCTCCACAGGAAGCCAGGGCAGCTGCGCCCAGCACGTAGGGAGATATTAGAAAAGACGTAAAGCCATCATCGTTGTCCTTGATGTTAGTTATTTGGCACTGACCAAGTTCTTCCGCATGATCAACGTAGGGTATTTCCACGCCAGTAGGCTTAATATGTTGGTCAGATAATTGAGCCATGGTTAGAGAGGTACTGTGTTTAGTAGTTGCACTGAAGCGAAAAAGAGAAAGAGTTGATATTTAGGAGTTCTACGATTAAAGGTGTGGTACCAGGGGATCAGGAGCCAAACACGCTGAAATTTATTACCAATTAATACGGGATAGCATTTCACTTTCTAGATGTCAGTCCATTATTATACTCATTTCCCCTTGTTACACTTTCCAAACATCCTCTCCCGAATACTCCGTAGGAGGTTTAGCTTCGTGTTTAGATACTACGATGTTGTCTTCTAATGACTAAGGCACTTGCAAATGATCACAAGGATGAATATACCCCGGTGAACTTCCCCGGTGAGATGAGTTCTCCACACAACCCCATGGGGAACAGTACAGGAACTACGTAGCGACTGTGGGGTAAGGTAAGTTTCCGACAAAGCAGAACCAATTACTGTACCTACTTCAAATGTCGAAGTTTCGGCGAGTTTTTTCCCGTTTAGATGTTAGCGCAGCGCTGCCAAGCTATAAGCCTCAAAGAGTAACACTTGGAGGGGACTGGAGGACACCCCCAGAACTAGCTTGACTTCAATGCCTAGCGGTTTAATTTATCCTAGTATGACGTCGCTCAAGAGCAGTCTAGATTATTAACAAGGACTTGTTTTAGTGCTAGGGAAAGAGGTGGGAATTGGATTGAATGTTTGCATTGTTGTTTATATTGACAACTCGCCGGATATTTTCCTTTTTCAATTCGTACTTGCAAGCCGAAACATTCTAGTACCACCTCTTCCTCCACATCACATGGCTCCTAGGCACCGCAAACGACTTGTTCCCTGTACTAATTGCAGAGGTGAGTAAGGAATAGTCCCGCGCCGGTGCCGTTATCTAAATTACTAATTATGATTTCGCATAGTAAAACACACCAAATGTACATTACCCCCGGTCATCGTCTAATACTCATCTATCCGATGCTGAGTAATTAATGATAGGTGACGGCAAAACGCCTTGCGCTTACTGCCAGAAGACGAACTCGCCATGCCTACCGCTGCGGAAACAAAAACCATTTCGCTTCAAGAACGTACTGCCGGACGCGCACACCTCAGCGTCATCTAGAGCAGAGTGCCTCGAGGTGTCACCGTCCCGTAACGGTAAGTATCAAAGCCCCCGTAGTAGTTACGAGATATCCTTCCTTACACTAGGCACCAATTAACTAAGTAATCACTAGGTCCACGTAAAATTACGCGAGCGTATCACGCAGGCACCGGAGAGGACTCACTCGTTACAGTTGCCACAATATCACAGTCAACAAGCCTCGAAGAAAATCAGGGCCTCGGCGCCTTCAATTGGTGCAACTCTTTAAGTCAATCAAAAGAACTCAACCAAGAACCTAACTCTCCCGATCTTGTCAGCGAAGCATCACTAGTCGTCCAAACTCAATACTCCCCGGCTCATGAGCCAGTAGGATGTCCGCTTAACAATGCCTACTCTCCCCCCATCATAGAACCACATGAACCATCGCGAACAGGCTCCTCATCCCCGCCAGCTGATAATATTGGATCACTAGAGTTAGTTAACAGCGAAGAAACTCCGGGCTTCCAAGAAGCATGCTTAGTACGATGTTTTGTTGAACACCTTGCTGATGCTGTGAGTCACTATTCTGCAATCGTTTTAGGGCCCGGGTTGGATGGTGTGATTGAGTCATAGGAGTTCCAACGGTTCTCATCGAACAGAAATATATGCGGCTTTTTGCTTCATGTTTGACTAACGTCATAATATAGTTTGACACGACCGACCAATACCGGGCATATAAGACAATTGTTCCGCAAGAGGCTAGGCGGAGGCCGCTTCTACTTAATGCAATATGTACCGCTGCCGCTGGGTATCTCACAATCTTACAATCAGCGCAAGACCCTGAGGGCGTGGTTTGTTATAACGGCCTCCCACTTCCGAATCTTAACAAGGAATCGACGATACACTATCATAATGCGTGCATATCATATATGATTGATTACTTGAATCATCCCTCCGATCCCCTTGATGATGTGTTGATTGCTATCCCCATCCTTCGTTACCACGAACAAGTTGATAGTAGGTTGCCACATTCCATGTTTAGCCGATATGATCTGACAAATCGACCACAGTGCACTTGACCGGCTCGGACTCTGAGACTTACAGCAATGCACTAGGAGCAATCTTTCGCGCCAAGCAGTCAAGCTTCATGACGCATCTAAGCGACCTAAGTAATTCTAGCACTAGCCTAGGCGCGCCTATTTCGAAAGAGTGTGCATTGCGGCGCTCTGCGTGCCTTATCGCCCTGAGACAGGAAATCACCGGCGTATTATGCTACCGGAGGCCTCTCAGGCTGTCGTTACCGGCTCGGTATTACAATGATCTTGTCGTGTCCCAGAAAGACACGTACGACGATTATGACTGGACAAATCACATTCTCATATGGTGTGCCTATGTCCTCAAGCACTACTACGGGTCGGAAAAACATGCAGATACTGCAGACACGGCAGAGTCTTGTGGAAGCAAAGTTGAGCAATGGGAATCTCTTAGGGCATTTGAACAGAAGTGGGCACTACTCAGTCCTAACCCCCTGGCCCCCTTTTTTTACAAGGAACGTGATCCAAATAGCGGACAGTTTTTCCCGATAATATGGCAAGCCAATGAGGGTAGAGTGGTTGGGATGCAGCTGATTGAATTCGGTCGCATCGTTCTAGCGGCGCATGACTTGAAGCACCAAATCCTTGGGCTCGGCTCTGCCGCGGCTGCTCGAGCTGCTGAGAAAAAGCTAAGACAATCTACACGAATTATTTGTGGCCTGGCCGTATCACACAGAATTCAACCGGCCATGACCGGGGCCTGTACTGCCATCTCGTTGTGTGGCGAGTATTTTTGTGATCCTAGAGAACAAGCTGCGATCACAGACTTGATGGCTACTATAGAAAGGGACTATGCGTGGTCAACTTCTTCTGTGATGAATTCTTTGAGAAGTGCATGGAGTATATCGCAAAAAACCTCAGAGGACATAGAATAAGAAGCATTTTATGATTATATCAATACGCCGTGTTTGTATGCTCAGATGGGCCCTTTTGATCCTGAACATCCTCATGGTTTTAGTCCATTTCCCACCACAGTAAATTGTTGATAAGTTTACTTTGGAGCCTGTCATTTTCAATCTCACTCTTGATTTAGTTAAGATAGAACCTATCTAATCAGCGTAGAGAACCAGGAAGGCACACTGAGTCAAGGTAGCATACAGCACGTCGAACATAAAGGCACAATCAAGAAGTCGGAATCAACGCCAGTCTATAGACTATAGCTCCCGCCCCTCAAGACTTCCATGACTTAGACTATCGACAATATTATAGCGATCCTGGTGGTTCCTTCGTAGCTTTCACTTTGCACCAGGCTGCCGTCTCCAAATCTTGATCGGCATTGATCCGCAAATCATATTGAACGCTTCCTTACGTTCTAGCTGCCAATCCGGATCGGGCGCAGCGAAGTCGTAGCGGTGTACTAGAGATGCCAAGACCATAGTTTGCTCTAAGTATGTGATGTTGCGTCCAATGCATGATCGGGCTCCGGCTGAGAAGGGGATCTAGAGCGAGTAGGAGTTAGTCATTGCCATATTTAGCGTAATTTACTATGTTAGAGGATTCCGGGCCTGAGTTTGATTAAAGGGGAAAGTATATTTTTCAGGCCTGGAAATCACTAACACGGCAAAGAAATAGCGCCGAAAAATACTCACGAAGCTGGACTGCATGCTCCTTCTTGACTCCGCGTCGAGCCATCTCTCGGGCCTAAAGGATTCTGGATCCGGGAAGAGGTTTTCGTTCATGTGGGAAGCATAGATGGTCATGTTGACGCTTGTATCTCCTGCGATCCATTCACCCATGATTTGGGCACCTTCGGGGGGTGTACGTCTTGGAAGACCAGCTGCTGTAGGTGGCATGACCCGGAGACCCTCGTCAATGCACGCACGGAGATACGGAAGATCTTTGACCTTGTCGTAAGGGGCAATAACTTCGCCTGGCTGTAATACAGAGTCAAGCTCATTGCGGAGGGCTTCGAGGTATTGCGGGTGTTTGATTAACAAATGCAGGGTCTGCGTCAGAGCCATGGCTGTTGTGTCGGACCCGGCATTGATGATAGCTCCCACTTCAGAGACGATCTCACCCCATTCAAGGTTGTTTGGATTTCCGCTCTTGTCTTCCATCAAGGATTGGAAGAAATCGTCGAGTTTCTCTCCCGCCTGGTACCTTTTGAGACGTTCTGTTGCCTGGTGATAGACAATATCCCCGAAGGGCCGACCGTTGCGGAAGAGTGTTTTCCACTTGCTAGGTATCACCCCGCCAAGCCATTCTATCCAGGGGAACAGATTGTATTCCCAACAAAAGGTTGCAGAGAATTGAACAGACTGTTCCAATGAGAACCTGTAGCGCGCTCTGTACAGGGTGCCGTCGCGACTTTCAGCCACTACCTCATCAGATCCCTGATCGAGTAGACCCATTTGTGCTGAAAGTGCGATGGAATTAATTGCCTCGATAGTCCACAAGTTAATCCACTTGCAGAAATCTACCGTCAAATGGGTCGGATCTGGACGGCGGCCATCGAGTGGTGCAATACAGAGCTTATCGAGAGCTGTGAAAAGTCGCTCGGCCGTGAAAGCAACCTTGCATTCCCACCTCTCCAAGTTCTTGAGAGCGAAAGCTGCAGAGAGTAGCTTGCGTTTCCTAGCGTGGTCTGGCTTATCGACAACATCAAATAAGTTTCGATGGGAACCAGCCAGGACGTCTTCTTTAATATCCTTAGTGCAGGGGGTGCTATGGCCATAGATGTCTTTGATGACTCGAGGATCGCAGAATGATAGACTATTCGGACCTATTCTTAAGATAGGTTGTCGAGAACTCTTGTGTGCAAGATAGAGATCCCGCGAACGGAACCCTTGTCCGGAGAGGTAGCAGTAGTTAAAATCAGTAAAGGGAGAAAGCCAGGAGTAGCTCGGGTACTTCCTAAGACCCTTTGCATCGACTAGGTACCGGATAGCTGGCAGTATGACAAGATATGTTATAGCAACGCAGAATGCGGCAGCCACGGTAGCTAGTCCAAGCATTATAATGATTAGGTTAACGACGCCCAGCTATATTCCAACAAGAGATATCTGTCATTGGTATTGACATTCGGAGTCGAGGGGTGCATCAGGGGTCTTCGAAACTACGTTTATATCTACTGATTAACAGCCAGCATGCGAAAGGGGGACATATGAGCCTCGGAAATATGCACCCGTGTGAAGAAGATCATGTATCAAGGATAGCACATGTTGATCACAAGGACGATGTGATACCAGCGATGAGCAAGATACCAGATTACCAGAAAGTTCAAACCCCGGAGGGGTGCAGAGAACTAGGTTTCGATCAAAACAGAAATGGGGAATCAATCGCCGGCGATAGCCCATATCATACAAAACATCTCGGTGACTTTGAGTATAGTCATGTGTTAATGAAGAAACCCGGCGAAATTTTTCCTAAAACTGCCTAGGCTGAAAGCAGTCCGCCTTCGCCGGCTAGACAGATGGATCCGGGAACACCTCGTAGTTCAAGCGCTAGTCCGTGCCGCCGATCATTACACAATACAATGCTCCGGCAGTACTTGGTCAATCATCGTGTCATGCCTTTCCTAGCGCGCCATTCATGAATGAAATGGACTGTTACAATGAATACGGTGATAATGCTACGATTGCAATTACAGTACCGTCTTGCTACAAATGTAACGACGATAACGACCGCACTAAGGCTTTCTTGCTTGGTTACAAAACAATGCTATTTTTCAACAACCTTTCCTTGCGAGCGTTCGTCTTGTTTGAAGAAAATTTATGAACCCCCATAAACATGGACATCTTTATATATCCTTTAGTTGACAATCAGAACGTACTGATGGTGAGAGACACTCTCCAGGCGTTTTCAAGCTTCTGTAGTTACCAGGATTTCATTCTAATACCTTTCGTATTATTCGCCTCCACGTTTATCTACAACAGAGGTAGCTTGTTGCCTAGACGGGATCCTTATGCCTACAAGTTGTTTGAACGGCCCCAATGCCGAATAGGTTCTCAAGCCTCCAAGTCACTCGGTACAAGGAACATAGCCGAGAAAATTGAAGCGAACAACGCCGACCTGGTCATATTTTGGGGGTCCCAGTCCGGTGTTGCTGAAGGCTTTGCCCAACGTCTGGCCTGCAAATTCACACGTCGTTTTAAGAAAACAGCGCTTGTTGCCGATTTGTCTGACTTCGATCCCCAAACACTTACGCTCATTCCACGAACCAAGCCCACTGTCTTCATCCTGTCCACTTATGGCGAAGGTGATCCAAGTGACAATGCGTTGGAATTTGTCGCATGGGTTACAAGCGAGGCCGATGGCTCTTTGGGGGATCTCCAATATGCTGCTTTCGGCTGCGGTAATCGCAATTATCGACATTACAATAAAACCGTCGATGATACTGTCATCGGTCTCTCCAGCCGTGGAGCCAAAGCCATAATGCCTACTGGCAAAGGAGATGAGTCAAATCGTACCACAGAAGAAGACTTCCTTGAATGGGAAAGCAAGTTTTATTCCGTCCTTGTTTCTCAGTTCGGCCTAGTCGAGTATGAGGTCGGTTACGAACCTGAGATTGAAATTATTGAAGACAATCTTGAGGTTCCGACCCAGTTTCCTATCCATGACCCCTTTCATAAAGGCAGTACTTTGAAGCAAAGAGCCTCTGAAATTGTGGCCGTTCCAGTTGCGACACAGCGGGCGATTGCTACCTACAAAGATCCTGAAAGGACTTGTGTCCATCTCGAACTTGAATTTGCGGCCCACCGTGAGATTAAATACAAGACTGGAGATCATATTTCAATCTGGCCGGTAAATCCGACAGAGGAAATTTCCAGTTTACTCCGGATGCTTGAACTAGAACTACGGAAAGATACCTGGTTTAGAATACAACCGCGAGGCAACAGCTATTATGAGCTCAAGGTTCCAAGCCCCACGACACCCTACGCACTCTTTAGTCATCATCTCGAAATCTGCGCTCCAGTTCCACGGCGGAGCGTATTGCTTCTGGCCGAATTTGCCCCGACAGCCAGGGCAAAAACAGAACTGAAAGCTCTAGCACAGACCAAAGATGCATATGCGCAATTTCTCAAATACAACCACGTAACGCTCTCCCGCCTTCTCGAATATGCTACAAGGATCGACCCTTCTGTGACGTGGGCCGGCCTACCGCTATCATTCGTCATCGACATCTTACCCGCAATGAAGCCGCGCACCTATTCAATCTCTAGCTCTCCCGCCGTATCACCTCGCCGGGTGAGTATCACGGTATCTACAAACCCAACAAGACTAGAAGCTGAACCAGATATTACCATCCCCGGCCTTGCCAGTACCTTCCTTTCGTCACACTTACCCCCCTGGACGACAGGGGCGGACAGGAACAAGGATCTGAGCCTAGAAGCTCCGTGGGTCATACATGCCCAGGTGCGTACTTCAACGTTCAGACTTCCGGTCTCCCTCTCCGTGCCTATCGTTATGGTGGCAGCTGGGACAGGTATCGCACCATTCCGCGCATTCATACAGGAGCGTGCTCATCTCGTATCCGTTGGGCGAGAGATTGGTCCCATGCTTCTCTTCTTCGGGTGTCAGGACGAATCCGACTTCCTGTATCGAGACATGATTACAGACACGATATCTAGCACCCTAGCGGGCAAGCTGCAGGTCTTCACGGCCTTCTCCCGCGCCGAGGGAACGAAGAAGCAGTACGTGGGTGACAAGCTAACGGCGTATGGCCCGGAAGTCGGACGCTTATTGACGAAGGAAGACGGCGCCTTGTATATATGCGGCGCAGCAGCGATGGCTACATCAGTAAAAGACATCATCAGGAAGGAAGTCAGGCTGTTGCAGGGTTGGAGCGATGCCGAGGCCGATGATTGGTTGCAAGAGAGGAAGGCTAGGCGATGGTTTGAGGATGTTTGGGGTTAAACTTGACTGATATAGCCTTATTTTATGTGCTGACGCAGCGACCGAGTCGTATTCATTATAGTTTACAGTTTATGTGTGACCTTGACCAAGTTTGGAACCATAATTGATGCTCAATTCCTTGCTTCTCCTATGCCTCGCTCTTCTAATTCATGCGACACTTCAGGCGTCTTAAGGATGTTGTCTGCGAACTCCTCCCATATACTAGCATATCTAGGAATCTTTATAATTTTGCTTGTCAAGAATATAGCAGCATCCAGGTAATAACAAAATAATGCTCAGGAACTTACACGTCGTTCCAGAACCGCGCCGTACCTAAGCCATATCAGAAGGTATAGAGCAAGTAGCCCGAACAGCCATTCGAGTCCATAATTTAAGAGACGTTATATTTCTAGCTAACCAAGCTTAGAGCATAGGCTCATTTAGGCCATGTATATTCCAAATTTGCATAGCTATATGAGTCTCGCAGACCTGACTACTATATTGTGAAATTACACGTATGGGACCTCCTACTACTTACCACTACTGATACTACAAGAAAATGGACAAGTTCTAAATTGAAATTGCGCACCACTCGCATAGAACAACAAGCGCAACCTCCAGTAATAACTCGAATCAAGTATCAAACTAGTCGTCCTACAATATCGGTAAAAATGGAATAGTTCATCTACTCACGGCAGCAATATTTAGCCCACAGCAAAACCTAGTATAATAATTGAATATTGTAACAGTCTAGTGCTATTTCCAAAACTATTCAAATAGTTTCTCCTTTTGTGGCCCTTGTGGCCAGGCGATCGATAGCCCAAGTCAAGGGTTGTCTAAAGCTTAGAAAAGTCTTCGACAGACCTGACAACATGTGAAGCGAAAAGTTCGGGTTCCTTGACCCACGGCATGTGTCCAGTCTCGAGATCGATCACTTGCCATTCTACCTCAGTCTTCTTAATCCAATCATCTTGTACAGATTTTGGGTTACAGTTGTCGTCAAGTGTTCGTATGTAAACCCTCCTCCCATTAAAGCCTCGGTCTTTCCATGCCGGCGCTGATGGTTTGGTTTCAAATGCACGAAGTGCATGACGTTTCGTAACCATATCAAGCTCGGACAGAAGTGCAGGCTCGCAGTCGTTGTATAGAACGTCCTTCGCAGGCTTGATGACGGCAAGGCCATTCGGTAGGTCGTCCGAGTTGATAAAGTCAGGATATTTACCACCGATAGCTTTGAGTAAGCTCTCATTCTCGAGCGTGATATTACCGGCAACGTATATTAGCCCGACGACAGCATTTGGGTGCCCTTGACCCTCGCGAGTATCCTTGTCGAGATCCTTAGCTGCGCCACCCGCCACTATGCCACCATATGAATGCGCAAGTATCACCACGTCCTTCTTCTGTTCGTCCAGAAGGTGGACAAGAATACGTTTTAGCGCCGTAATATCGTCGGTGCAGCTAGCTGTGGAAGGATCTTCGGGCTCACAGCTCGGATAATCTCCCGGGTGTGTTTCAATGCCCTCGAGCAATGGAATGATCTTGCTAAAGCCTTCCGTAGTTCCAAATGCCCCTGGCACAAGGACGAGGACTGGGAGGGTAGAGGAAGACATCTTCACAAGCCGAAAAGATTAGTATGTTTTGGGTAGAAGGGTAGCCTAAGAAACGAGGGCGGGAGGCGGAACTTGTTACATAGGCAACAAAGAAGATAGAGCTTCCGCGACATCCTTAAAAGTACGGCGCACCTTTGAACCCCTCTCCGGGATTGGAAGCGGTGACCATGTAAGGGAGACTATGGGGTCCCACCCAACAATGGAGTACGTACCTAACAGTAGTACATATCCTAGGACCACGGAACGTCGGAAGGGATCTACGAAGTACTGTTTGATAGGTCGCATTTACGCAGTATTATTCCAAGCGGCGCGGTGACGACCAACAGTACAGCCTCGTTAGATACACTGTACCGGCGTAATATGCTCTTAGTTTTTCTGGAGATAACTCTTTAACTATGCTCTTTATCCATATGATAAAAGGGCCCCCCCCCAGGCGCAGCCAATAGAGTAGGTATTAATATGGATTTGACTTCGTCTGGACCTGTAGGCTTCTTAGAGACCCGCCAACCCGATCTATACGCCTTGTCAACCATCCTCTATGTTTTCTTTTTTTTTTTCCTTTCGTGCTTGTATAGTTCTCTAGTTTTGGTGTCTCGAGTAAACAGAGCAGGGATTTGACTAGATTATTGGATTGTTTTGTCGCACCTATATATCATCTCTCAGTTTTGTGGTTCGAGTTAATTAATGCTAAGGCTTTATGACGGGTCTGTCTATTAACCTGCTTCGGTGTAAGACACTGGTTTATTTGGGGAAACACACCGCCTGATATTCTCAGGGGTATCACGTGACTTCGAATGGCATGTATAGACCTTTCAATATGCAGGAAGATCGGCGCATCAGTCTTTTCATGGCAGTGTTAGCGTTTACTAGCATGACTGTTATACTTTTAGTCTTAGTTTGATATTGACGCCCCTTCACAAACACTAGCAGCATCGAAATCCTTGTTATCGCCCTCACGGCGGTAGTCAGCGCCTCGAAAATTGTAGTTGTAAGCTTCCGATATAAGTCCCTATCGCCTGAGAGGTTTCTAACACGGTATATTTTCGCTTGCTTCGTTACAACATATCGCATCGCGAAGCTTCCGGGATAAAACAATTCAAGCTTTATGCGGGGTCTATATTCAGAAGTTTCTCTTCGGTATATCCCAAATATCCTTCTTTCTGTTCCAATTCCGTACGTCCTTGGGCTCAACGGCCCGACTAGCTAAAAAGAGTGTTTGTCACAATATTTCTCCTCGGTGGATTGTAAGTGACACGTTGGTACCCTTTTTCAACTTTCTTGAAGCTAATTAGTAAGTGTATGCATTGCTTCCATTCTACGACTAGTCGCGGTCGTACTGAATCCACCGTCTCGGATATATCCTGGAATATTATCAATCAAGCAATATGGGCAGTACTTGAAACAGATTTTGCTACCATGCTGTCATCTCAATATGTGCCAAATGGTTAGAAAATATACTCACTAGGCTGCGGCTTACTTAGAAAATTAACCTAATAAATAGCTCTTCCGATAATTGCCGTAGATCCGGGCTTGCTTAGGGCGAAGGCCCAGACCCATATGAGAAAGTGAAGACTAGCAGCCAAGAGCTTGAGACGATATTTATTTTCAAGACAGTCTTCAATAGGATGGAAGGTCCTGCAGCGTCACTTGCCCTTACAGCCCGGGCGGGGGTCCAGCCGATTATTTACAATCTGACGCCCTGAAGAACAACTTATCGCTCGCTTCTAGTGGTCGCCTTGTCCCTTGCACTGCACATTTCCTAAACGAGGCACCGTTCTAATATTAGGACTAAGGCTGACAGTTGAGTCTAGTAATGTCTCTATCTACAGCGTATGTAGGAGCAATTACGTGTTAGGAAGGATTGAGTATAAATATCTAAGCTTAGGTTATCTTAGCTGAAAAGGAAGTGGACTAATGGCATTGAGAGCCAAAGGGACAATTAGCTGAAGATAAACCCTTGTTCGGATGATGGCCTTGCCACATTACTGCGCCTCATATGAAACGCTCTCCACGTAATGTCAGGTATTGGGGGATTCATACTAGGTACACAGATTAAATCGCTTCAGCTGTAAATAGGAGTCAATATGTCAGAATCCCGACTGGACCAGGGCTACACATGGCTACATTTCTCCTCTCTTGAGGTACAAAACAAAGGGACCTTTTTGTATATAGATACCCACCTCTTGGAAGCAGCAGTTAGGACTCCTCGTGCGTCAACAAGTATTCAGGGCCTACCTGTACGTTAATACCCGTATCGTAGAGCTCGTGGCACAATATATCATTGCATTAGACCTCGTTTGTTTCTAATAATCACATTTCGCTCGCACGTACATATATCTAGATTCGAAGTTAGGGAAGTATTAATTAGACAAAAGGCATCCGCACAGCGCTTATTATCACAATGGCAACACTGACTATTCCAGCAAACTGGGAACCCAGTTACGGCTGCCTTAGTTGGTTTGTGCTGCAGGATCCAGTAGCCTGTCTTAGTAGCCTGACTGCATAGAAGGTTCTATACAGTGCTGCCTATTTGTATGAACAAAGAGACTATCTCTATATCTAGAGGTATTGATGACGAATTATTAGATAGATAGTTCTTTTGGCTAATCTAATCCACTATCTATTCTGAAGTCCTTCTGCCTTGGAGAGAATGATTGGTGGTTATGGGGGAATCTACCCGAGGGTACACCGACTGTTCTAGGCAGTCCAGACCAGGTCACGTCGTGCTACCCTCCAGGATGGGCGCCCGCGGCAACCTACGAAGCTATACAATGCCCTATAGCGTTCACATCGGCGTGTCGGGATGGAGATTCCCAGGTAGTCACTTGCTGTCCAACGTACATTGGCCTATCTCCGGCGAGCAATGCTATTTAGAACGAATGGAAGAAATAACGCTAATTTATCGGTCTAGGGCCCAGGAATTCGCATGTCGTACAACAACAAGCGGTGATGGGCTCTCTTCTGCCTCTTGCTATTCATTATATGAGAAAGATGTATCAGCAACCGTACGCCCCGAAGTACTATTTCCGAGCCATATTACAACATCCAAAACTGTCATAGGTGTACCTACTCAGCACCTGTTTGCTCTAGGTATCTTATACACAGAGTCACCAAAGACAGTACGTCGCCGATATAATATTAATCGAGGGCATTATCTTGATAGACCTATTTTATAGTATGTGATTAGCAGACACTCTCGCTAAAAGTAGATTTTAGACCCAGAGAACATTATCCAACAATCCAACACAGCTTTCCATGCCACCGCCAGAGGGCCCATCAAGCGTCAACATCGCTATTGTAGCTGGCGCTAGTATCGGTGCGGCGGTTGGAGGGTTTGCATTGGCCCTCTTAGTATCTATTTGGGTTTTCAAACGGAGAAGGCATACTGATATGCCTAGAGGACCACAAGTTCACCAGACATTCGTTTACGTAAGGAGCCCTATGCTGTCAAGAACAAACTGATGCCTACTGGTCCCTCTACTCATCGGATATCACTACTCAATTATCCCTCTCATTTCTAGATCGTAAATACATAACAATCAGGGCAGAATAGCTAACCAATCTCAATACTAGCCACCATCCCCGAGGACTGAGCTTGACCCCTCGCATGGGTCAAGTGAACTATCTTCCATCAAACCGCCAAGCGAGCTGCCAACCCATTAGATGTGATTTCCCAGCCGCGATGTCTCTCTACCGCTAAATGATACGACAGTATTTATAACTCTTGGGTTCGCGGAATAACAGAGACTCGTCACGGATCTATCGCTATGACTTCTCAAGCTCAGGCTCAATGGGTGCACTAATATGCTAGAATTTCACAAGGATAGCCGGCGAAACCAACTATAGACTATGCCTACTACCACGCGAGGCAACGTTAGCGATCGTTCGTTATGTGTACCTAGCATGAATAGCTACCGTAGCCCTCGTTCAAGCAAGTAATAGTACATTACTCGGGGCGTTCAACAGGGGGGGGCTTAATGTACGACCGAATATTATAGCATATGCCGACTTGAAAATGGGAGCAGAGTAATAGGATTAACCATACGCGAGCTTCTACTGCATTTCGCGCTATATAGAGGCAATGGCTACTTATAATATGAACAATTTAATCTCTCAACGGGACGAGATTTCGTAGCTCGCTCTCCCTGTCTTAGTCTTACGGCTGCATACTACGGCTTTAGGCATACTCACCAAGACTGACACAAATAACAAGCATAGTACACAAGCTAGCCGTGGGGGTAAATCTAGCCTTGGCGCAGCCATTACTCTATCTTTATTTTCTACATTAAAGAATATCACCCTGAGGATTTCCCCTCCTACCTAACAGCTCCAGTCTCCTTAAGCGCCGAAATCGCCCCGCCATCCAACCCTAGTAACGTCCCCAAAACCTCATCAGTATGCTGTCCCAGCGTCGGCGGCGGGGTGCGCACGCCGGGTTTGCTATCGCTGTACTTCACGGGCGTATTCACGACTCGAATGGTCCCGCAGTCCCCGTGCTCCAGCTCGACAACCATGTTCCGCGCCCGGGTGTGCGCGTGGTGCAGCGTGTCGTGGACATCGTTCACGGCCGCGTACGGCATGCCCTTCCCCTCGAAGACGTCGAGCCACTCCTGCGTCGTCTTGGTCACCGAGATGGCCTCGATCGCGGCCTCGAGCTCGGCGCGGTGCGCTACGCGCGCCGAGTTCACGCTGTACCGCGCATCCGTCTTCCATTCGGGTTTGCCGAGCCCGTCGCATAGGATCCCGAAGAGACGGTCGTTCCCGCCGCCGAAGAGCACGTCGCCGTCCTTCGTCTTAAAGGACTTGTATGGCACGATCGAAGCTGCGCCGTGTTTAGCTGGTTGGTTTCATCGGATGTGTGATAAGGGGTAAGGGGTAAGGGGCTGGTGGACAACTTACGGTGGGCAGTGCCCCAGCGACCCGAGTCTTGCTTCCCGCTGATCAGACAGCTGCTCGCGATGTTCGCGAGTGTGGCGGTCTGACAATCGCTCAGCGCTACGTCAATGTGTTGCCCACGCCCCGTCCTCGCGCGTGCTAGAAGCGCCGCCATGATACTATTACTCGTGTACAGGCCGGTTGTGAGATCGGTTACGGCAACGCCTACTTTGACCGGTGGCCCGTCACGGCTGCCCGTGATGTGCATGAGGCCAAACTCGGCCTCGACCATGACATCGTAGCCGGCGCGCTGGGCGTAGGGGCCTGTCTGGCCGTACCCCGTTATCGAGGCGTAGATGAGAGATGGATTGAGTTTGTGGATTGTCTCGAAGTCTAGGTTGTACTTCTTTAGACTCCCCGGGAGGTAGTTCTCGACGAGAATGTCACATTTTGCGGCGAGCTTGTGCAATATCTCGACACCTTCCGGATGCTGGAAGGATAAGCCTAGGGACTTCTTGTTGCGGTTCACCTGTCTGGCGTGTTAGCCCGGTATATGGCTTGTGATAACTATATCGGTGCCGCTTTATCGACATACGCCAAGGAAGTACGCAGACTCGCCGGGACCCTCGCGGCCGGATCCGGGTTCATATGCGGCGTAGGGCGGACCCCATGCACGCGTGTCGTCGCCACGTGTAGGATGCTCAATCTTGATCACCTCTGCACTTTGGCCGATGAATGTCAGCATTCCGCATTCATCATTTATAATTTTATCATCCATCGGCCATGAGAGAGATAGAGTGCGACACATACCCTAAATCACCTAGAATCTGCGTGCAGTATGGCTATTGGGAATTTCAACTTTGTGCTCGCTCATGGCAAAATAACGAGGGAGTGACATACACCAGCGAGAACCCTTGTCATATCGAGAACTCGGTATCCAGACAGAGGCAGCGCCGGGTCAGCGGAGGTTGTGGACCGGTGGCGAATGAGGAACGATGATACGTTGTTCCTCCTTGCCGAAAGCCTGGCCGTCTGGCCGACCCTACACAAGACTCGACTCGTGGGTAATAACATGGTGAGTCTGCGCCACGCGCTGTCGAACCGTCTCAATCGATTTAGAGTAAGTTCACTCCCATACGGCAATCTACAACCTCTGATAGTCCTCAGGTAGCTTGAAATTGATCAGAATTGTTGTCAATTTCACATGTTGGAGCCAGGATGCTAAGAATTGGCCTTTAAGAGGTGTAACGGCTCTGGCAAGTCGCGATCGCAGTGACTCCACTAACTCGGAGCGGATCGGTCGGTCGGCGGGTATACATTTCCAGAAGCGCGAATGCCGAGCCATACTTACATTTCAAGGACGCCGCCGCCGCCCTTCCGTTGTTCCTATAGTCTCGCGCCGATGCACTTATGTACTATAGTACGATACCCTCATTTTCTATAATTTGGTTGCATGAGACTACTGCGCCTCGACATGTCTGCCAGAGCCAACTGTGTGCCAAGAACAACAATAAGAGACACAGCCGAGCTAGGACAGGGCACTACCTAGAGTGCTAAAGCTTTACTTGTCTTTATTTATAAAGGCTTGCGTCTGCACCGCGTTAGGTTGATAAGAGTCGCAGCTTGATAGCTTAGCCTTCCTATTACTAAACTGTTAATCATTAACAAGATTAATTGTTTGTATGTAGTTTAGAAAGATGCTCGCTAACGACCGGTGGCACAGTAATAGTAGATAGGCGGCAGCGCATTCACTAATTCCTCTAGCGGACCGGGCCGCGTGTCATATAGTAGTTTCCAGGTAGCTAGGTATCTATCTAAAGCGCTCTCATAGGGTTAAAATTGTCCCAATTGAGCCTCTGGGGCTAGATAGACGAATACGGCCCCTTTGTACCCATAGCGCATTGAGAAAGCCTACATAGACGCGTTTTGTGCTACATCATGCCAGAAGTCATGCCTATATCAAATATACGGGGAGTATACGGGCAGAGGCAGGGGGCAAAAGAAAACCACACACTCCAAGCAGACTATAGATACTATTATTTCGACCTAAAATTAAACCATTAATTCTGGAGCTTCTCTAGATATTGCTTATTGCTATGGCATCCCATTGGAATACCCATTGGAATACTACTAAGTCACAACAGAAGTGAGAACTGATATCAGATACGGCCCTGCTTGTATTGTAATACGATGGGGGTTGACTGATCGTGAAGCTCTGGTCGAGCGATCCCTGCTACCCGCTAAATACAGTAGACAGGTGCGTCATCTTGTATATTAGCAGAGAGCATCACACCAATCGCCTAGTTGTACACAGCCGCCCCCAATCTTAGTTGAGTCGTATCCGAGAGGACAGGCAACTCGGAATGCAGCAGGCAGGGCAGAAGGGATCCGGGAATAAAAGGCAGACTTCCCTTAGACCTTGCGCGATATACCTATGTATCCAATGTATCTAGATCAAATGCCCTTCCAGTACTGCCCTTCCAAGCCTTTCGAGCCCCGAGCCCTGAGCCCTGTCGAATGAGCCGGGAACCAGGTCCAAGTAGGCAGCATAATAAACATTCTCGCAGTGCCTCGTTCGTCGTCAGCCACAGCCACTCCCGATGAAACCCGCGACCCGGATACGAAGCCCTGGTTGGTTGTCTAAAATAGCACTAAACAATAAACTACCTATAGAATGGTACCGACAGTGCATCGGTAGGTAGTATCACTTCTCAATTCTCATTTTTTTGGTGCAATTGCGCGGCAGTTGATAAGCGATGCATTGGAAAGGCGCATTCCCTTTCGGTTCATAGGAAAGCATGGGGTAGCATGGATGACGGGAGGATGTGCTCATATAGATATAGAGCCTACTTCTTCCCCGCTCGCGTCCATCCATCCATTGCTTATGATGCCTGTGCCTCTGTCATCCATCCTATTACCAACACTTTGAGTCTGGATAAGTCCCAGAATGGGTGTGCTCTATTTCCGGCGCGATCAAGACTCCAATCCTCAATCCAGCCAGCGTGGCGGGGAGAACATAACACCTTTCGGAGTAGACCCCTGGCTCGTGGTGGTGATTGCTATCGGCATTCTCATCATCTTAACGCTCGGCGTCTTCATGCTCGCACATTATATCAAGTCACGGTACACACGAAGGAAAGGATTCCGACCGATAGAAGAAAAAAACCAGCCATATTATGCGCGCAAACGGGAGTCAAGGTCGAGCGACCTGCAAGAAGTCGAAGACCTAGAGCGCGATATGATGATCCGCAAGTCATTGGCCAGTCGGACGTCGTTGACGACAAGTCCACCCATTTCCCACATGTCGTTGTCGTCCGACGGCGACCATCACCTAGAGCATGAGCGTACATCAGAGGCATCGGAGGAGCAGGGCGAGACGGTGGGCCTGAAAGACGACTGGAAGGCATGGGAAGCGCGCGTGACGGACGAGAGACGGACTTCTCATCCCGGCGGCCTTGGGCTCGATCAGCATCCGGCGTTCGCCCCATACCTTTCGGTACCACAACCTGCTCTGCCTGCTCATGGTGGTAGCGGACCTCGTCGCCTTCAGGCCCTTTCCCGCTGAGACTGAATGGAGCGTCCGTCATCTTGTGGCATCCGATGGCTATGCAGTTTACGGTGCCTATCTACCATCTACAAGGGGAAATGGGGGCGAACTCAACTGCTACGTCGGACTGGGACGCTCTCCCTCTTCCTAAGCCTTATCCCCTCTCCAATTCCTCTTGTTTGTCCCCCCACCTCATAGCAGAGCCATCACAGCAGAACCACGCTGTATGGTAACGCTTGGAAGGTCTTGACGAACAAGGCGAGGGCGCAACTGTTTAGTGATTTGTCTATTGGAAATGCGAAGCGTGGAGTTGATGGTTGATTTATGTACATGGTTTCCAGGCGTATCTCTCTGGTTCATGCAATCGGTACTTGCTACTATTGCTCTGTCACGTATCATGGACTGATACTGCGAAAATACCCCTGTTTTCATTTCAAGTACGGAGTATTCTATTCAAAATTGAAGTTGTTATTATTGCTTTTTTCACGTACCATGATTACACCGCTGCTACTTGTGTCGGGAATTGAGGCAGAACAAAACAAGACCAGAAGGTGAGTACTATGTCGTATGAGAAATCAGGCATTGCTGCAAAGAAATATATAAGCATAGCGCCTGTACTTTCATGCCAATAAGATAGGCATCTAGCATATACAATCGTGCAGACAAATAAAAACAATAACATAAACCTAAACAAAGTAAAGTCGTGACAAAGAAAACACATGTCTGAACCACGCGCCTTGCTATTATTCATCAATATTTTATAATAATGCAGCCTGGGAAATTTGGGTTGTTGGGTGCTTTGTACGAGTTACCTAGGAAACATCAAGCCTTCTAAACTCTTCTTACTCACCTCAGTGCCTTACCTACCTAAAGCAAAATCAATACAGCGCATTGTACAGCATACAGCATTAGGGAGCCCTACCTAAATGCGAGGTACTGAGCATACATACCTACATAAGTAGGTAGGTAGGTGCTAAGGTCTCCACTTTCAAACAATACAGTTCAAGGGTCCACTACCTACCTAGGTAACCTTTGTTTATCCAAGCAGCCTAGAGCCAGAGAGGTACCCCAACTTGCGAGTGCCCAGTATTTATCCCGCATGTATTTCCCCGACTACCTTAACAATAGATACCTCCTACCTTCTCCAAAATAAATCTTCTACACTACTACATCGATCTACACACTAGACCCAGTCAGAGCAAGGCAACAATCAAGCCACTCGATCCATTCATCAGCACAAACCACTGAAGCCTTCCTCCATCTACCAATCTTAGTAGAGGAACTTTCTTGATCATTCCACATCCACTCACTCTCTCTCTCGCTCACTCTCTTTCGCCATTCCAACTTCCACTACCGACTCGATACCCCCTTCCGGCCACTCTCCCGGACGCGCACACACACTCTCTCTCGCTCTATCTCTTACGTGCGCACGCTCTTCTTCTCCAGGTTATCTGTTATTCAATTTCTTTTCTCCGATTTCTTCATCGGCATCTTCGCCGCCCACATTAATTGTTCGGTCGTCATCCCTCGTCATCATTCTCTGTCATCATCATGGCTTCAGCCGCAGTCACCTCACATTCCGACGCCTTCATCGCCGCCCAGCAGAGTGCGAGCGTCGCCGCCGCCGATGAAGCTCAGAAGGCGTCCAAGGAGCAGCCTTGGCAGCAGAACCTCAACGAGATCATGCAGTGCCCCGACTGTCGCGAGTTCCCCCCCAATCTAGTCGAAGAGTTCTCCTCGGGCGACATGGTCTGCGCCTCGTGCGGCCTCGTTCTCGGTGACCGCATCATCGACACCCGCTCCGAGTGGCGCACCTTCGCCAACGACGACCAGAACAACGACGACCCCAGCCGTGTCGGTGACTCGGTCAATCCCCTACTGAACGGCTCCCAGCTCGAGACCAACATCGCCTTCGAGGGCAAGGATGCCCGCGAGCTGCAGCGCCTCCAGAGCAAGGCCAACAAGAAGAACGAGAAGGAGACTAAGCAGAGCAACACGGCCCTGCTCGCCGCCTACCGCGAGATCTCCAACTTCTGCGATGCTATGAATATCTCCAAGACCACCCAGGACGCCGCCAAGCACATCTTCAAGATGACCGACGACGCCAAGTACTTCAAGGGCAAGTCCACCGAGGTCATCATCGCTGGCTGCATCTTCATCGCCTGCCGCCAGTCCAACGCCCCCAGAACATTCCGCGAGATCTTCGCCCTCACCAAGGTCCCTAAGAAGGAGATCGGCCGTACCTTCAAGATGCTGGAGAAGTTCCTCCAGGACGACAAGAACAAGCAATTCATTCGCGCCATCAACCAAGACGCCCCGCCTCCCACCATCAGCGCCACCAGCGCCACCGAGCTCTGTGGGAGATACTGCAGCGGGCTTCGTTTCAGCAACAACCATCTCATGGCCAGGTTCTCTTCCGAACTGTGCGAGAAGAGCTCCTCCGTCAAGGACTTGGCCGGTCGCTCACCTTTATCCGTCGCTGCTGCTTGCATCTACATGATCTCTCACCTCATGGGCGAGAGCCGGAGCTCGAAACAGATTGCTGCAGTAGCCGGTGTCAGCGATGGTACAATCAAGACCGCCTATCGCTTCCTATATCAAGAGCGAACCTCGTTGATAGACGACGAATGGCTGGCCAAGGGAGGGCGCCTCGACCGTCTGCCCGCTAACTAGAAAGAAACGGCATCGGAGGGAACGTCGGACGAGGAGCTGGGAAATGACGATAATGAGTAGATGGAAGAAGGCATATATCGAGGCGTCTTGCGAATAACCCGGGCTTGACGCTGGGACGGGTGGGTCGAGTAAATTCGGCCAAGGAGAAGTCCACAACTACAACAACGCCGCCAGATTAGGCATAATTCCGACACTGGGTCTATACGATCAAAATCCGAGGACGTGATATACCTCGGCTTACGCGGTACATGCTTGGCAGCAATGGCTGCCACGAAATTTGAGTTCGGTGCGAGAGCATGAAACAGAGCGTTACTCGCCACAGGGTGATTCCACAGGTCGCTTGCGCTTTGTTTCTTCTTTCCTTTTTTGCCTGCTGCTTTCTTCATACTGGCACAGGCTAAAAAAAAAAATAAACATCTTGAGCTCTTGAAAAACAGAGCATCAATACCCTTGCGCATTGTTGGTTGCCGATACTCTACGCCCTCGTGTGGCTCTCGTGGTGCGCTTCAGGGGGCTTCTATCAGCCATCAGCTAGATTGATTTTCCTAGACGATGGGACGCGAGGGAGATGTGCTTGATCTGCACACGATATCGATGCTGGGAGCAACAGGGGTACACCCGGATATGCATCGTTCTCTTAATGCCGCAAGTGGAAGCTAAAGGCAACATTTCAGAGGGTTCTTGTTATTTATGATGGCGGCGCGGCACAGAACAGAGTCTGAGTAGGGGATTAGGGCTTGTATTATACGATCGGTGAATCGATCTCCCGCGTTTGTGGTCATACAATGCATTTCTCCCTTGAAGATGTGGTCTGTTGTCCTCTATTGCCGATTCCGTTGAAGGTGAATCTTGCCCCATTGAATTGTTCTCCCTCTCCTACATTGATTTTATCGCGCTCTAGGCTGAGCCTATAAATCGGCCAGTGCCCCTAACGTGATTTCTTTTTAGGCCACTTTCGTTTCTAGGATCATTTTGAGAATTGGGTGGTCAATCGGCAGTTATTCATGTCTCCTAACCTGAGTTGTGCCCCTTTTAGCTTGGACCCGATAACATATAGCTAAAATCAATAAAACCATTAAACCAACTACAATTGTATAACAGTGACTCTTTTCGTTATTCCCTCAGACGAACTATGCATGACACAATGGCATAGCTCGTATTAGCAATCAACATCTATCTCACGGAGCCTAGCTTGTAATGCCGGCACATAATTGCTATACGTAGTGGTATTATCCAACGATATCCTGCATAATTTAGACAAGAGTGAATTTCTTCTCCTCAAGAAAGACAGGCAAGCTAATGGCCCCAGAGGCTATTGGCACTGCAAGGGCTCATCATTCATATACCTCCAGTTGCGATCGGAAACACTTCCGTCTAGGACTCCCAATGCTAACGCCCTTCCCAGCCCCCGACCCATCTATGTTCCTAACGCCTATTCAACGTAGAAGTCAAGGCAGCTCTCATACGTCTGCGAGTTGCTAATGGACCACCAGTACCACTGGATCGCACACTTGCCTCCTACGTCACACGCCGTAGCCAGGGTGTCTGGTATCGTAACCGTGAAGTCGGCTTTCTTTCATGTTAGCGGTTGCCAATCATTGAACCAAATAATAGTGTGAAAGAGAGTCGAGCCAAAAATGGGAGTTAAGAAGTAGCTCTTACTGTCATTACGAGGTGGTCCGGACGTTGAGTCAGGCCAGTTGGCCCAGCTTACCAGTTCATCACCGATGATCTTGTTTGACGCTAGGTCAATGACGGAGACATTCTTCGGTGCGAGGAGGCACATTAGTATCATAACAATGTCGTGAAGGTAATCTCCACTATCAATAGCTATGACTTACAGCGTATCCTGGATGATGACCGGCGACGAGATCAATGTGGAACGTCAAGACATCACCAGCCTTCACGGCGTGGACATTGTCTTCGTTATCCTCGTATTGGTATCCTCGGCACATATACAGATTGCAGTTGTAGTTTGCATCAGCAGCATTTATGGCATTTTCGATTGGCCCGGCCAGATCTAGTCTCGTCGTGTTAATTATTGAGCAGATTAATATTGATAGTGATAGGATCCCGTATTACCTCGTTGCAGCACAGCCGTAACGACAGCACCACACAACTCTACTTGCTTCGAGCCGGTCTATATCGTAGCGTTAGGAGGCCATCAGCTCAGGAAGAAAGGAACTATGGAAAAACGTACATTTCGGGGAGCAGGCGTTTTCATTACGGCGTGGCTCTGAACTCCTCCCAGGGCAGCCACGGAGGCCAAGCCAGCGAAGGTGTACTTCATCTTAACAAAAATGAGCCTTGGGGACTAAGCAAGAGGAACTTAAAACCTAGAACCAGGAGGGTAGAGAAATTCTTAGACCCTTGAACGTCAGAGCGCAGAGAAAGACCCGGCAGCCAGGCGTCAGTCTAGTGAGTGCCCATCTTATTATATAATATTTCTATACCTAGGCAATGCAGGCAATTACATTAGTTAACATATAACACTAGTTACGGCCCAAAAGGGAAATTTCCCAAGGTTGATGATCTTCCCTGGCGTGGGAATTAATCCACCAACGGATCATCGCGATAATCAGATTTTCTCCACCTACAAGGCTACACCAAGACTTACGTGGAATGAGAAGCAAGCTGTTCTATTTTCGGAGTCTTTTAAGTTCTACTCTACTCCACATGTTAATTTAGATCTATTGGGATGATTATACACGTACGATATTGGTATAGGAATGTTCCGACCGCCGCACTACGAAAAGAGATAGAAAGAGGGTTATCGATTACTTATAGCCAAGGTATAGATTTGAAGGTGTGCATCGAAACATTGAAAGGGTCATTATAGTTAGTGTTGAATTAGTAATTATGCAACGCTTGATCACGGGATGGTAAGACTGCAATGATAGGACATTGATGGTTGAAGAACAGGCTTCTCGATGTACCGAGTTTCTCTTGATTCGTGGTTTTTAATGCCCCCGTATACCACGAGGTTTCGTGAAGGTAACGTGAAGTCTTATTCAGCTCCGAATTTTCCCATGCACTACAATAAAATGCATTTCGGGAGGCCGCGGTTCAGGTGCAACGCATCATCAATCATGTGAAGCGTATACCTTGCTCGCTAGGACAATTTACCCGAAATTCCTCACGAATTATCTTTGATAACGCCACATGCAACCGACCAACGAGCGGGATTTGCCTGGCATAGCGTCGGAAGGTGTTATTTACAAACCTAGACTTCGTAACATGACCCTATCGTTCAAGGGCATAGCACCCTGCAAAAGAGGCGATTATTCTCTGTCCTTAGCGAAGCTCACTATTTCCAAAACAACCCAAGCATTGAAATGTACAAGGTCACAACACATATATTGTAATAGCGAAGTGCCTATAGTTAAGTTATATACAATATATAGGAGTTTATAATACTTTGATCCGTTTACAAGAGCGCTACTTCGTATAGAGATAAACGCAAGTATACCGTTTGACACGGTAGGGACTTGACGAGCCAATTAATATCGTCTACATTTATTCTACAGTTAATCTACAGCCGTCCCCAGAAACTCTAATACAATCGAGAAAATAAAGACCAGTTGACGCCATTACCGAACCCACCCTTCCTTATTCATTATATTCCTAGTCCACCCGTCTAACCTTTCTGCAAGCTTCTTATCCTTCGCTGCGCCGCTCTGCCACTTCGGCTCCCCGAATCGCCCTGAAATTTCAACGTACGAACCGCTCTGCTCGGCCTTCATATCCGGACTCGCCACACAGAACAAATTGGACCACGACCCCTTATCAGCCGGCCATACCAGTCCGAACGTGCGCAAGACAGAGAACACATTCATCATGCCCGACCCCGACTCTCCCACCGATGCCGCGAGGTTCGTCTCCACTAGGCCCGGATGAACAGCCGAAACCCAGATCTCGCCCTGCCCGTTCCGGGCACTCGGAGAGCCGGGGCCATACGTCTTATGCAGGGTCTTGGTATGCAGGATGTTTGCTAGCTTGCTCTGTCCGTACCGCGTCCACGGGCCGCTGTCCCTGAGCGAGAGGTCAGCGAAATGGACGCCGCCCTTGGGCGCGCCCAAGTGCCCTGATGAAGTGAGGTTGACGATGCGCACGCTGCCTGGAGACAGCGTCTTGGCAGTCTGCAGCATCAGGGGAAGTAGGTGCTCCGTTAAGACCCAGTGCGCTAGGTAGTTGGTTTGCCACTGGGCCTCGTGGTCGTCTTTGGTTATTTCGAACGGCGTCGCCATGATGCCTGCGTTATTGACCAGACCATGGAGGGCTGTTTCGAGGGTGAGGAAGTGCTTGGCGGCGGCGACGACGCTGGTGAGGTCCATGAGGTCCATTTGTAGAAGGTCGATGTTGGCTGATGGGTGCATTTCTTTAATGCTAACGATGGCTGCTTTGCCCTTTTCCGGAGATCGAGCGCATAAGTAAACGTGGGCGCCGTGTGCTGCTAGGTGAGCTACCATGTAGTAGCCTCTATGATACTGTGAGATTAGTGACGAGGTGAGAGATGAGAAGGGAGACTTACATTCCGGAATTCCCACCTGTGACTATGAATACTTTCCCTTTGAGATCGGGGAGAGCATCGGGATGGAAAGCAGTCATGTTCAAAGGAGTAAGGAGTCAAGGTGTAGTAGCGTAAGTAATACTAAGAAGTGGATGGTTTAACGTCTTAGGCCTAGTTGATTTTTATGTTTTCGATGACACAAAAAGATGGATGGGAATGAAGGTGCTACTGCCATCTTTATAGAACTTGATGTTTCTCTTAGTGAATAACCGCCCGAAATAGTTGTATCTCAGATGCTATTCCGAGCATCAAGTATTGTGAGCCAGTTGCATAACCCCCGAACCAATCACATCAGTTGAACTTGATTATTGAAGATGTTAAAAGAGATGAACCAATAGGAGAATTTTGGTGAGCCAGCTGCATGAAGCGTGGGGCTCACTACCGAATCTCGAGTGATGCTGGAACTCGTGATCCTAGTCCACGATGTGAGCAGGTTGCATGATGCTAGACCTGCTTAAGTTAGACACCCCAAGAGTAACCCAATAGATAGACGATCAACTGTGCCATTTCAATAACCCCTGTCTGTCTGCGCCCCAGCTGCGGAATATCCATCTGTAGGTATCATGTCAGTCATGGTGAGCTGGTTGCATAAACCGTCCCGAATGCATCGTCAATCAACCAATTTCATCATTAATATCACCCGGTAATCAAGCATCATGATTAGTACGTATCAGCCGATTCGTTCAACAACACCGCGCTTCCAACTCGCACCGATGCCGCAATTGGCCGAGGTACGTACTAAACGACCTTAACGACTAACACGACATGACTTGCTTACCGTGTATAGGCGATGAGTAGGGAAGATGACTGGACTGGAACCAAAGATGCAGCAGCACGTAGACGAGCGCAGACTAGACTCAACACAAGAGCATACCGTAAGTAATCCAAATCCGGAGCCTCGATCAAGGGGTATCGAAACTAACAGTCCGACAGGAAAACGCAAAGCCCTGGCCACGAAAGCTGTAGCATCCAGTGCCGTAGCTGGGGCAGTGATCCAACAAGAGGCTCTGGTAGAGTGCTGGGATATGAAGCAGCAATCCGTTTCCATCATTCCAGCGTCCCGTATCAAGCAATTATACAACGCGAGAAAGCCCTTGCTGCCAGATAAACTTCGGAAAGAGCAGTTGAACATCTTCTTCCCCCTGTGCCCAGACCACCTCATCACACTCCTCCAATTCAACGCCCTCCGCGCTATAGCCGTCAATCGCACGCTCATCTCGGGCATCCTCGTCACGCCGCTCGACTGCGGTGAGGAAACCATCCACGTCGTCCCATACCCTGCCAAGCCTGAACTGCTCCCCTCAACACTCCTGCCTACTACCCTTCAGCAGACGGTGCCGCACGGCGACTGGATCGACATGTTCCCGTTTCCCGAGGGGCGGGACCGCCTAATTCTTGCCGCTGGTACCTTCGACGAGGACGAGCTGTGGGCTGACTGCATCGGCGGGCTGTACGAGGGCTTCCCTGACGACGAGATCGAGCGACGCGGCATAATTGCATGGTCGCCACCTTGGGATATTACGGGGTGGGAGATGTCGGAGGGGTTTCTTAGGAAGTGGGGATGGTTGTTTGAAGGGTTGCCCGGGGTCTTAGAGGCTACGAATCAGTGGCGCATGCAGAGAGGCGAGGAGCCTTTCGTTTATCATGACCTCATGCCATAGGAAACTGCGTGACCTCTCTATTCTCCGTTAACTTCCTTCACTGTTATTTCTACGTGGTCATTGTGACTACTTCGATCATGGACGATATATCCCGTGTTGAGGCGGGAAGACTTCTCTCCAATGTAGGTCGCGCGGAAGTGGCCTCACTAAGAAACTGGAAGCTTATATGCCTTTGAAACCTAGAAGGGTTCTACACGGAATCCCAAATGTTTGAATGCGAGTGGGGAATATGCTTATTACCTAGGCATGTAGCTGCCTGGTTTTGTTTGGGTAATCGCCTCGCTGGCGTAGACAGACCGAGTCTTCGTTGTAATCGACTCTATCCCATTTCTAGTTTCGATAATCGGCATTGGCAAGTAGATCCAAATGAGAAAAGCATCCGTGTTTCCTAGGAATAGAACTATCAATGAGTCTCCTCACGGTGATACATAACCGTAAAGCCAATATCCCACACTCTTAGCTCCTCTGATACAATATGCAGAGCCCCTGGCCGCGTTATAACGGTTACGTGCGCCCTCCAGTTTTCAGGAAGTCTAACTGGGACGCTACTACTAAGCGAAGCGATGTCTGGCATAAGTTTCCGGAAATCCGAGTGTTGAATTGATTTCTTTTTGTTCTGCTCTGCAAAGAGAATTTCTGCTTGCTCTGGGTACTGTTCCCGTTCGAATATTATAAACCCCCTTTGATTTACATAGAGAACGACGAGCTGGATATTTGTTGGTCCTAATTTCGCACTGAATGCCATAGCAAGGATAACGGGGTAGTGCCATTCTGGATGATGCTCGAAGCCACTTCTTGTTGGCGTTAGCAAGAAGACACGGTCTGTTGCGTCCCACGTTTCATTTGGGACCACGCAATGAAGTTGAAACCGCTCATCATGAGGTAAGCGGAGGGCACAATCGCGAGATTGAATGATTGCCTCTTCAGTCGCTGGCCCAGGATCGGTGAGGATATAGAAGTCATTCTTAGCGCTTAACACAGCCATGTCGCTACGTTCTAGGGAGCGCCCGTCGCCACAAACCGGACGGTGTCCATCGCGGCAGAAGATACCTGGCCTAACCTTGCGAAGCATAATAGCTGATGGGACACTTCTCCTATCCCATCCCACTAAAAAGCCATACTTCACATCGTCTCCTCTAGGTCCCTTTATAAGTGCCAGGTCGGTTACATTAGAGAAGAAAACCCCCTTGTTGGTTATGGAGAATTCTGGAAACTCTAATGCAGTAGGCTCCAAGGCACGTAATCTAAATGCACTCGGTGACTCGGCGAAGAGACTAGTATATTGCACATCCAGTTCGTCTCTTGGGGTATGCCAGTGAAAGATAGTCAGGTCCGCCCTACGCTTAATAATTTCTTCTTGCAGCCGATGGAATGCCTTGCGCCCCTCGCCGTAAAGCAATGGCATATTTATATCAAAAATACCCAGTAAACAGTATGCTTCATCTTCGGCAAGCTTCGTTTCTCGGTCTGCGGCCCACGACATCTTTTGCGATACGGAGCAGGAAAGCATTTCGCGCTTATCCAAAAGAACCTTTCGTTCAATACCCGATATGTCGGATATGGACTCGATAAGAGATTTCTTGGTGCCGATGACTTTCCATTTTGCGTCGTAAGAGACAACGCGTTTGGGGGCAATTAATTCTTGCAGTGTCCAACCTCGAGTCCACCAGCGGCAATCAGGGAATTCCACGCTATCAACCAAGTCGGACAAAAAGACGTAGCAGATAAACGCGTTCTCATACCACTTAAACATGGAATTGATCGACTCCGAAAGCTCGGCGCTACTCGATTTATTGATGCAGCACGTGTCTATCCACACGTAATCCAGGTTGTTTTCTTGAGCCTTACGGCAAGCGTTCGCAATCTTAGTGTAGCCCTTTTTGGAAGTGAATTCTTTGGCAGGCCTTGAACGTATGTCGCGATAGGTGATTTCCCCGTCTTCCCACGTATGAGAGAGAATTGCGTACCGGGGAATGGTAGAGATGGATTGCTCGAACTCATGTAATTGAAGTGTTTTTGAATTCAATAGTCTCATGGTGTCTTCCAAGATAGAGCGGGGAGGATGGAAAGTGAGCGAGATCTATGGGCTACCGACTTCAAGAAAGCAGCGATACAGAACTTATTTATCTACATATTTGTGAGGTGAGACGCTATAGATACGGCCAGCAGACATCATGGCGCAGTAATCGAATCAGATTCAGCTTAACAAGATAAGGGCTTTGGAGGAAATCCATCAAGCACACTGATGCCTTTTGGTGTGGTAATTATTGTAGGAGGTGTGATGCTACATGACCCTGGCATTTGATCCGTCGCTTCACTGAGTACGAGTTGCCGGGTGGTCAATGAACTTCATACACCCACCATACTACCCGAGCAAGGTACCTTAGCAGCCTACCTAGGTCGCCCAGTTAGCTGCCTTGGCCTCGAGGTCTAGATACCTAGGTAGATGCCCCACGTAGCAACCCTAAATGGGTCCAAAAATGATGGGTACTTGGGTAAAGAAACTCGCAATATAGATACTGATGCAAATCTGCCCATATCCTAGGCGAAGCAATGCTCAAGTAGCATCGGTGGTGGCGGCGCTGTTTTCGTAACCCGCAAATGTTGGCAAGGTGTCGGCGACCTCGCTTCCTTCAAGTGGTGACAGCAGTATTCATCGCCACCATGCTATGTTGTTCTTGCTTGTAGGCGTCAGCAGCTCCACGGCGAGAAATGTTACGCTGCCATGGGAGCAGAAGCAGGCTGCGATGTATTAGTATGTGAATAGATGGCTGCCTCAATCCTAAGCATGTAGATAGGAAGGGTCAAGTTGGTGCCCGACGAGTTCCCGCAGCCTTAAGTAAGTAGGTAGGTGGGAATCTTGATTGACTATTGTCATGGTTCTCACTACTAATGATGCAGAAGCTTCATACACGCAAATAATAGTCTGTCTATAGCCCACAAGGAAAAGAGAGTGCGCCATGACTTTTGGCGGCCTTGACCACCACCGAAATCGCTAAAATTATAGTGGCTCACCGCTATAATTACGTTGTGTGATTAAGTACTAACCAAGAACCTTAGATGCCAAGACCACACTGGAGCCGACACCTCTTGTTAAACCACTAACCTCGTTTAAAAAGTCGCGGGTTCTTTTATTCCCCTCAGGATGTTACCCAAGCACCTAGCAATATTCTCGAGTGTAAAGCGCGATATTACGGCGTATGCGTTGATGCAATCACCCGACACCTTTGTTATTATTCTTTACTACCTCTTGGCGTGACAACTTATAGAACAGTACCCTATGTTAAAAACCTCGCCCTTTGCAAGGCAGTAAACAGAGTAGCAGAATTCAGGCTCATGCAGTAATCTTCATATTTAACGTCGCCAGCGTCTTTGCAACCAGCCATTTCGATTTAAACTATAACTCCAACGAGGCGAGGCTAGGGCAACCAGGTCTAGACACATGAGTAGTGTGCAGCTTATTGCATTGCCGTAATCATCAGTTCAAACACGTCCCACTCGATCACTGCGCAGATGCAGGACCTCGTGCAGCCGAAGTCATTCCCGAACAGACACCAAAACACGGCAGGACGGGGCGCACGGTATGTGCTGGGGCCGAGAGACCCGCCCGCCCATGACCGAAAACACGCTGCGCAAGCCCGACGAGAGGTGGAAGAAGGTACGCGAAGCAAAGGGACCACTCCGCTTCGGGAACGGTGAAAGCGTCGGCCGAAGCCCTAGGGTAAGGGGATACGACTTCGAAATACGCCCCTGATAGCAGCCATGTTATGTATACATACTACTGATAGCGACGACGCGCAATTGAAAAGCATTATAAATACTCACTTGAGGAATGTTCATAAATTTCTATAAGCGCTTTCATAGACCATTCTTAAGTGACACCTGCATATAGCTTATGCGCGGTTACCATATTGTAACGACATATTTCTTGGTAATGAACTTGCCCAGCACATCTACCTAGAATCCCGTATGCTGCGTGACAACATGTAGAAGCAGTCTGCAGGTGCCCGCCTCTAATACTCTTTAAGTACCTAGGTAACGCATGACCAGGCTGCAGTCTCTAGTGGCGGAGCACTATCTACATCTACAAATCATAGTGGCTGTGCCACTTAGCTACGTCGAAAAGCATTCGTACAGCTTCATCTATGATCAACTAGCCAACGTCGAAGAGGGCACACACCGCCGAACGCATAGCGTCCTTCAGGCTATTTTCTAGCTCAGATGGCCGATCCGCTCTCAATCGCGGGTCTTGCGACCGGCGTCATATCTCTAGGACTGCAGCTGTTCGAAGCCGTGAATGATTACCTAGATGCAGTAAAAGCGCGGTCAAGAGAAATCGAATCTTCGCGGCAGCAGGCAGAGAATATGAGGAAATTATTGGGAACTATTCGCGACCTCTTACCCACGCTACAGACCGAGTATCCAACCTCTGCCGCTATGATACAACACTACGTCAAGCCCTGCGAGACAGAGATACACGGCCTCAACAACTTCTTGCTAGGACTACGCGGTACCTGTCCTGGTACTGGCCAGTCCAGTATTCGTTCGAAAGTAGAAGAACAGAGAAAGAAGTTGTCATATCCATTCAACCGCACACACATCAAACAACTGGAGAGTCGACTAGAGAAGGTGAACTCTTCTCTTCAGATGGCCCTGCAGCTTGCGGGACTGTAAGTGAGCCATGAGTGTTCCCGATACCGGTGTAGTCACCCATTAATTATTTATAGTCATGTTTCCATCAATACGAGCCAGAACATACGTCGTCTTTATGATCTAGTTGCTGGCGCGTCTAATCGAACCCCGACGGATGTCATAGGTCCTCTCCAAAGGCAGTTTGTACATACTCGGTCAGAGCTTAGGAATGTTAGTCAATACTCTATCAGAGAACCCAAATCTATGCGTGCTAATATTTGTGTTTCTCTTCAGTCCAATTCTAGTGATGCCGTCCTCAAACTAGCATCAAAGCCAAGTTACTTGAGGGCTTCGCTAGGGGAACTAGAGAACACACAAAGGGTAGAAAGATCAAGACCGTCAAATCAGGTACCATGCATTTGTCGACCTTCCCGCCGTACCACACGGCAAAAGAATAGAGTATCAGCGCTCTCTTTCTCACTCGAGTCATCATCATTGACCCATCATCTTCCCGACTGCCCATTTTCTCAGATAACCAAGAACCAGCACATAAAAAGTTTCACTGTTGAGTTTAACAACTTAAAATGGTTACTTCAGAAAGCTGTTGGCCTCTCATTTGCATTGAAGCATGGCGCCGGCGGCTTCAGTATCGGCCCGATTTTCACGTACTATCCAGCAGTGGACGAGAAAATAGCTCCCGCCTTTCAAATTATAGCTCTACTACGACATATTATATTAGCAACAAAGAGGTTGACAAGAATTCGCGATCTTATATCGGTTTCCAACTATGAAAATAGTATCGAATCCTATACGAGAGTCATTAATCACGGGTTTGATGAGATAGTTTCACTATATCGTCACGGAAAAGCTTCGCCGAGAGATATCAACTCTAACGGGGGTTCGCTGATGAATTCTGTTGTTGAATCAATCGTAAGGCGCCATTGTTCGTTATTTCTTTGTAAAGAAAAAAAAAACAAGACAGGTTCTAACTAAAGGGTGAGGATATGTGGTATCGGAGAGAAGTGAACAACGTTGAGCGGGCTTGCCTTCCTGGTATCAAGAAGCTCATTGCAAGCGGAGTCCCAGCTACGGTCCACGACGTGCAAGGCCAGTAAGTTGATCCTTTAATTTTACGACATTGTGGATTATATTAACAATCATGATCCTGCAAGGACACCAGCGGGAACAATTCTGTTTTCTATCAGTCATTCCGACTTTTTCTCCGAGCTTGCATCGCTGTTTTTATCTGCAGGGCCGGATTCCCCTCTGACTGTGTCCCCTGATGCAGCATCTTCTCGGCGCTTATTTTCAGACTGCCTAAACTACTACTGCATGGATTTGAGAATAGCGGAAGGTCAGTATAGCTTCCACCAACTACTAGCTTAGCTAATATTGGAGGAAGCGGCCAACTGTGGCCCGTTGAGTTTAGCGGCAATAGCAGGCGACGAACACACCATATCAAATCTTCTAGACCGGTACCCTTCAACCTGCAGAGAAGTGAACGATTTTGGTCAAACGCCGATACATCTCGCAGTGCTTCACCCAACATGTCTACGTTTAATAGTGCAGAAAACGGAGCGGTCCGTCTTGGACAGGAGAGACAAGATGCTTGAGCGGGCACTAGATTATGCAGCCACCCTAGGATGCGATGAATCGATCAACATCTTAATAGAATACAAATGTGCTATAGACACGGGATGTCTTCAGTCCGCTCAGGGATCGAACATAGGTGTGCTAGTCAGCGCGTTAAGAAATCGTCGCGACCGGTTGAAGGCCTTGGCAGTAAGGCATCTATCGGAACTCGAAATTAGGCGTCTAAACCTCGAAAATGAGAGCACTTTAGATCGAGGTGCAAAGGAAGTGGAGCAGATACTTTACGAAAGAGGTATCACGATACCTGAGGAGCTTATGATTTCCAACTCTGGATTATTCACATGCCCCTCAGTATTCCATGTCGATGCGAAGAGTAGAAGACTCTTCGATACGGTCTGGGAACACAAATTCCGCGATATCGATTCTTTAGATGCTAGGGGGAAACCTCCTTTACTAGTCGAGCCACTAAACAATTTCGAAGTCGCCGCATGCTACAATCGCTATAAGTGGCTAATAGAGCATGGTGCCGACTTATGGACGCCGTTTCCTGCCAGAACACCAATAGGCAGAATCAAAGACTTGGTGACGCCAGCGCACTTCCTCTTTGCTACTATTGGCAAATGGTGGGAAGCTGACCTTAGTTGCGACGAGACGCCCGACATTGAAGTGATACGGTTCCTAACTAAGGAACTGTTATCTGTCTATGCCAGCGATGGCTGCTCATGCCACTGCAACGCGGGTGGCTGTACACCACTAGCAATGTTTTTGAGGTTTTTAACTCGGAAGAGCCGGTGGGGGCCACCCCAGATGTTAACCCGTCGCTTTGACAATCCACAAACCCTTGCCAGTCCACTAGTGAAATTCATACGGGAGGCCCAGCCGAATTTCACCATGGAGCAGCATCTCGCAGTCGTTCGATACATGACCCATGAGGCTTTAGACATTACCCACACTTGCTGCCGTTTCAGCATCACCCATCTCTACCGGAGCCGACATCTGCCCCCCGAGGAAGTCGAGGAAATCAACTCGGAGCAGACTTATTTACTAGAGCTTTTAGAAAGCCTCGTTATCGAGTTCGAACAAATCGCGAGAGGCGACCGGGATGGCATGCCGCTTGGGCTCTGTGATCCTGAGGAATTCTGGAAACGGAATTGGGTTGACCGGATGGATTCGGTGCTCAAGGAGCTAGATGGTGATAATATTGAAAATAAGGAGAGGTCCGAAGCTATCGCCATTGGTGTAGACTGGGATACTCCGTCGACGGCTTCAAACGAGGTAGAAAGTGAAATCGAAGAAACACCAGAGTACTTTCTAGATCGGTTGGAAGAGATTATGAAAGAGTACCGATGACTATCATAGTTCTGTTTCCGAGATCGCTAAAACTATTAATTATCAGCAAACTTATAAACCAGCAGCCTGCAACTACTAAAGGTTTTTAGTATACTAGGTAGAGGAAAACTCGACATACAACTAAAGTTTTCAAGACATCGGTTACGGTTCCTAGAAAATGTCATACATCTCATAATATTAAATTGCATTATAACAAATCCAGATTCCGATCGTGAAATTTTAACGAGTTAAGCGCCCTTCACCAGAAAGATAGAGAGGCTTGACTCGAATGCAAAGGCGATGCGGCTCGGATACCCGAATTCCAGGAGAAATTGGGCAATTATCAGGCCTACGGAGCACAATCTTCAAACTCCCCTTCTAATGAACCTAAGGGTCCTTTTGAGGCGATTCGCAAGAAAAGGGGGTCGGGAATCGGGCAGTCTATAGTATATACGCCGAGTTTAGAGTTAGAGAACGGACGAACGGGGGGAATTCGTGCGTGAGGGACAATTGTGTATGCTAAATATTTCATTCTTATAGCATTTAATAAGCACGTAAGCCGTAGAAGCGCACCCCGCTCTACGTTGAGGCATACTACTTTGTGGATGCTGAGATATTAACAACTACAAAATCGTTCGCCCACCATTACCGTATGTCCGGGATGTTTTTATTTGATAGCAAAAATATCTTATATTTAACATCAAAAAGCAGTAAGTCACCCTCAAACATAATAGGCCCAGACTAACTAGAGAATAATCAGAGCAACAATAAGAAGATGGTCTAGTTCATTCCAAGGCTTCGCTACAACAAAACCGAGAGCATTATTACGTTTGCCTCGCTTTTCCGAATTATTAGTAGATGCTTACACTATTCCAAAGGCCCAGCTATGGCTAATTTGATTTTTCACACCGAAACGGAAGCTTTGAAGTGGAATTTTTGTAGCAACATAGCACTAGTTGGTAGTGTTATCGACTATGAAAAGAGAGCGTTGAAGCGGTGCTCCCTACATATCGGAGAGGGTTGTACGAGGACCGGAAGCCTTGATGCGAAGACATTATTGAGAACGTTGAAGAGTGCGTTTCCCAAGTCCTCCCCAATCTATTTGTGCACTAAAAATGCCATCAGAATGTGCCCAGGCTAGAATAGATAGAGGAATTAGAGTTCCTATTCGGCCAGAAAAACTCCAATCAATAAGGACAATGTTCTGCTCGCTGTCCTTCATGATGTTACTGTAACTAATATCTCCGTGGCATATTCCTGATGAATGAACACGGCGAAGGGTGTCCCTTATATTCTCACTCCTCGAATGAACGTCAGATAAATCCATTTTAAAAAACTCCTTCATCCGATAGCCACATATAACTGTACCATTCATTATAGGATGCGGGCCAAACTCCAGAATAGGCAATCCAAGCGTCGCAAAGTGTGCGAGCATCTTAAACTCATGCTGGATAAGACTGATAGATTGTGAGTCAGGATGAGATAGTTTAAGGATCGGGAAGAGAGCAGGCCCTGTGTTCTACTTAGTTTTACGAATCGACGCAAACGCGCCGAAATTCATCAGGTCCGAGCCCCTCCAGATAGCGGCCATATCGGGGCTTTGAGGTTCAGGGGAACGATTACGTCGTTTCCAGGGGGAAATTTGGTAAGATCAGGATAGGAACCCATCCACTTCCAAGTAATCGAATATGGCTTGTGATCATATTCAACAAGGCATGTGCTGAAGCCGGCCGTTTTTGCCTTTTGTGGCGGTGATATCGGCTTAGCTTCGCCATGGACATTTGGCTCGACATCTAGCAAATTGGTTTCGTTGCAGCTGTTCTTGTTGGCGATGCTGGTGGTGGGTGTATCTAAGGTCACAGAGCCGGCTATCGACGTTGTTACCATGGTAATGTGTGTTAGGCTGTATAGAATCGATAGGGGTCGACAAACTACACACAGAATTTTCTCTAGTTTTCAGATAGGTCACATGGGCGATGGTTACCTCAAGTCAGTCCAGATCGCCCTTGCGTCTATTATTATTTGTCATTGACCAGCCACACCACGCCCGACTTCTACCCAACCAACCATATTACGAGTCGTGTATTACTGTTATTGTATGCATTGACGGCACATGCCTCTGGCGTCGCGCCGCAACTAGGCATACAAAAGGTCTCAAAGTCTAAGAAAAAAACAATAGAGCAGCCATTCCACCATTGACTATCGACTCAACTATGCCTTCAATACAAGATCAAAAGTGTCTCATTCTCTCCATGGTTTTTCTCGACACGGAGATAAGTGAGATGTTAATAACGGGTATGGCACTCCGCCTTCATGAGCTCGGAACTAAGCCCGAGGAATTAACTGATCTTGTCTACTACAATCTCTTTCCTATTCTCTTTCCAAATCTCCTAAGCGTAGCCGGTGAATGGACCGGATTTGATGAGGGATGGTTACTCCAACAGATGCATAATCGACAACGCACGGAAACCAACTTTCTCATTTGCATCTTTCGCATATTCGACTATATTCCATGGTTACTGTTTAGTGCCTTTGTACGACGCGATATTGGTCGCTTAGAGCGAGCTCTGGAGGAGCACATCAAACATGACTAGTGCCAAGCCATGCTCGAGTCCACCTCGGATATAACCTACAAGTTGGTTGAGCTGACGTGCAATTTCGGTAACACGACGATGGCACCCGACGAGAACATCCCCGCATAAAATAGCACCAGTAGCAAGACCGTCAAGAAAAAAGCGCGACATGCGACTTAATTTTCATGGGCAGGAATTTGAAAGGGCAGTGGCTTATATCTTAAAGATAAATACGACAAGGCAGTTGTGAAAGTAAAGAGGCCAGTTCAGTTACCCTCGTGTTCTATCCTCTTTCGGAACCCCTCCACCTCCGGGGGCATCCGCCAACAGTCACTATAGACGAACTCGGATCGGGTCCGCATGGGAAATATAAAATCATTTATCTAGGATAGACCGAAATTAGGTAGAATATGATGCTACCCAGTCCTCGATTCGAGACAACATGAAGATTCAAATATCCCCGGTCCACTGCCCCAGTGAGAGAGATATAACATAGATATACTGACTTTCAGTATATAAGCCAAGATTTCGGTGATACCCTCACATAAGTCTTCGCATTTCTCTCCTCGTCGCCCGGGCTGCCTACGCTCAAGCCTACGGAATACTTACTAAGTACTTATTTAAGCTAAGTTGGCCGCGTCCTCGGTAATTCTATTATACAGCATCAAGCGACGCTTCAATGTAATGAGGACCTTAGGTATGTTAGGTACGTATCTTATGACCCACTTAAGATCAACGCTTAGACCAAGTTGACAACAGGCATTATGCTCCATATTATGCTTATAAACTGATAGGTTAGGGAATCGGGCCTCTAGACTAGACCCAGATAGGAAACGCGCGTGTCTACCTAAGCGAGCCTAAGGTATGTACGTTTTCCCTTTTACGCTCTGCATCCATCCAGTCATTCATTGCTCCATTCCAAAACTTGGTGAGATCAATCTAGCCGCGTCTCCATCCTCGACAATCCACAACGGCGACGTCGCGACCTTTGCCCATTGCGCCAACCCTCACCCAACCCCATTATCCCCGTCGCACCGATCCACGGCTCCGGCCATGCGCAGCTACGACTAGCAGGCTATAGAGGAAAGCATTGATCCAATCAATTGATACCCGAAATACGCCCATTCACCCCCGTCTGTCAAGATACACGTTCCAGTGCCAGCAGTGCCAGGAGCGTACAGAGGGGCTGCACAGTAGACCGGAGCCAGTCCTCAGTCGTGTATCCAGGTTTAATCTAAACACTGTTGCTGTCGTCCGACGGTTCGTTTACGCGACTAACTGCATACACTCTCTGTACCATCTCCTCTCCCTTGCCTTTCCCTATACCTAAACCCACTCGGCGACTGTCCTTCTAGAGCGACGACGAAGTATGGCTCGCCGTCCCGGTCGTGCAGCCGCCAGGCGTGCTGCTGCTAAAATGGGTAAGACTTCGATTGCCTACATCACCCCCCTCGTCCCCGGATATGGTGAAGATGGGTGAAGAATGTACTAACAGCAGGGCTGCATACTAGAGAGCACTCCCAAGACGTTTGACGAGATCGAAGACGAGGCCATGCCAGACGCAGATGCTTCCGAGGGCGAACAACCCGACCCCGAGCAGGAGCAAGACCAAGAAAACGACGAATCTGCAGGAGAGCAGGACGAAAACCAGGACTCAGACCCCGCCTCGGTCAAGTCGCCATCGCCCCCACCACAGCAGGTTGTCCGAAGACGCCGTCTGGGCCGACCCCCGAAGAATCGCCCGCCGGACTGGGACAGCCTCCCCATCGAACATCCTCCGCGCGACCCCAACGACCCCCCGAGACGTCGCGGCCGTGGTGGTTGGAGAGGCCGCGGCGGCCGAAAGGGTGCCTCATACCAGCCCACGCAGCAAGCCATCGACAAAGAGGGCAATGTTATGGACATTGTTGATGACGAGCTTGCTTTGCCAGAGGACCCCGAGGGCGAGACCAAGGTCAGTAAGATGGGCCATCTACAAGGTGGACGTGAGTACCGCTGCCGGACTTTCACCATTGCCGGCCGCGGAGAAAGACTCTACATGTTGTCGACAGAACCCGCCCGCTGTGTTGGCTTCAGGGACTCGTACCTCTTCTTCACCAAGCATAAGCGACTGTACAAGATTATTGTCGACGACGAGGAGAAGCGCGACATGATTGACCGCGAAATCATACCCCATTCGTACAAGGGCCGCGCCATAGGAGTGGTAACGGCTCGTTCCGTATTCAGGGAATTCGGCGCTCTCATCGTTGTCGGCGGCAAGAGGGTAATCGATGATTACGAAGTCGCCAAGGCCAGAGCCGAGGGAATTGTAGAGGGCGAGGTCGCAGATCCCAACGACAGATATGTCGTAGGGGAGCAGTACAACAAGAACCAGTACGTGGCTTGGCATGGTGCGAGTGCCGTCTACCATTCTGGAGCACCGTCTCAGCCGACACAAAGCGGCAAGGTCGATATCAAGAAAAGGCGGGTGAATATTACCGACATGAACTGGCAGCTCGAACATGCACGTGAAGCGAGGTATGGCCGTACAGTCCCCCCGTATTTTGTGAGTGTAATGCTAATGCAAATGCAGCCGTTTCAACGCCGAACTCGCTGCTGTTCGTCGCCAAAATATCGCCGGCGTCTACGACGTTCATACCAATACTATGCAATACCCCGCCGTCATGCAGCCCACACACGCTCGAATTGAGCAAGTAATAGATTCATCTAGTCCCACAGACTCGGATAACAATTCTCGATTTCCCCCTCTCGACCCCAGAATTCCTCGGAATTTCACCGTCATTGATACCTACATGGAAACGCCGCCTACAGGCATATCCCCCGCCGTTTATGAAAAACGAGAAGTGCCTGCCTTCCTTGCCGAGTTCCAAGGCTTAGGAGCTGTGTCAAGCGACATCCTCGACGAGCTACCACCTGAATGTCGAGAAGCTTTCGACAACGCCTTACAGAAGGAAAAGAAGTGGAAGACAACGTGGGGCTCTGAGCGAACGACGACCCATCGACGAGACCCTATCATCGACGCCGCCATCGTCCCGTATAGTAAAGTGCAGATATAATGATGTTTCTTCTACAGGATTAGCCTACCAGCATAGTCGATACTTTTGTTCGCCCTACACATCGACTCTTTCGGCTCGTTTGTTTATAGCATGCAGGGCTGCCAGTCTGCCACAAGACAAATTACTGCGAATTCGGCAAAGAGCCTCGGGCCAACAATGGGTACCAGTCGAGAGCAGCTACGGCCCCCAAGAAATACAGCCATATTCCTCGCCAGTAACATACATAAATCAACTGGTTACGCTACCAGTACCTTTGCGCTATGCACTCAAGAAAAGCAAACAATACTATTCTTTTTTTAATTAAAAAAAAGGGTTTGGCGTTTCACGTTAATTATAATAGGACCGTTTATGCGGGTAAGGAAGGATAGCGTCGACTTGATTCGGATGGGGAGTACAAGGAGTTAGAGGCCGTTTTCCCGACCAATAACTGATGCTACATCTGCCTACCTGTTGACTCGTCGATTGATTTAGCATTCTTGAAAGGGTAAAGTGAGGAGCGCACAGTTTACATTTCTGAGGAGACCTACATTTGGCCTTTGGTAGTCTCGATTTCGAGGACACAGGCGAGTAGACGGTCTTGGAATCTAGTAGTGTATGGATTGACGATACTGAACCGCCCAATTATTTCTAGCTACAATGGTAATCATAGCTTTAGGGAATAGACCTAGAAATCGGAATAGGATACAACTAGTATCTACATAATGGAATAACTCACCAGCCCTTGTCCGCCGATGTGGCCTTGTAACAGAAGGTACTAGCTAGGTAGCTACTTATTAATCAGGTCTCGCCTAGCAAGTGAACCCGTTGAGCGCAGCTTGCTTCATCGTGAACAGTTGGTCCAGATGACACGTAACCCGCTTACTAATTTGATTTCCATACTACTTCCATGATGGTCGAATTCCTTATATAGGAGTTCCTCAAGTAGCAGCGAGTTGTTTGAGGCGTGTCAAGTGTTATTCGAAGGGTATATGAATGCGTTTAGATGGACCCTGGTTTCTTCATCCGCACTCTCGCGTTACCCTCATCTTCTCGAGTGACGATCTGTTCGGAGAGGAGGTGAGCGCCGCATGCATGCGTTGTCTTTGTGCTATGCTAGTTTCTTGAGAGAGCAAAAGTAACGAGCAAATCCTACTATCCGTCTAGCTCGCAAAATAAATTGCCATACCAATATAGAATCTACTAACACATGGGTATATCGCCTTCTATGCTTAGCTAGGTAGGTAGGTCTATTCTATAGTGTTTTTGCAGCTAGGGTTTGCGGTCCCCTATTTACTTGCGTTAGGGGATCCTCCATGTTAGATATTGAATAGGTAAGTATATATCTCCTCTTCTCCCGTAGAGTTAAGCCTTGTTTATATTGACTTATAGAGTAAACATAAGGTAAGCGTGCAAGGTTTGAGTGAGGTTACCTAGAGCCGTATTTACTTTACATATAACTATAAGGTATAATGTGCGCTTGCCTGGCTGTTGCTATTAGGCATCTTTGGGCTTTAAATAGCGACTCTAGTAGTTATTTACCCTCACAGATTCTATGGCGGTATAAGTAGAGAGAGAAGTACATAGTTGCCTGCGGGTAGGCATAGCCCTTCAATGCCGATGTTTGATAATATCGTGTTGGGGGAATCAGTTGCCGTCGAATGAGAGTGGTGAAAAGTAGCGGAGAAAAACCTCACGTGCCTCATCTCGAATTCCTAGCCACGCTTCAAAATCTTGGGTATGAATGTGCTCGTTTTCCTGGAACTCAATTTCATGCGTGATTCTTAGTACACTTCCTGCTATGCATAGACGTGAGGCTATAGGTAGAGATGTCGAGTTCGATCTCTTTGCAGCATGCCCTAGATTGGTAGGTTAAGGATCCGCCTGAGGACGAACACTCTTTAATAAAGTTTCATTAACTTTACAAACCTCTACCCTAATGTTTATTTATACATAAGATTCTCTAGGCCTTATAACTACAAAGCCTTGTTTCTAAGGCCGAGCACCAGATAGGTCGCCGATCGCGTCTCGTTAGGCAATTTCTTCCTTTCCCCGGAGGTTAGTCAGAGTTGTATGCTCACGTGAAGATATATGTAAGGATTGGAGCTAGTGGAATATTATTCAACAATGCCATATCCTTTAAGTTCACAGTACATGTATTATTACTAGTCTGATATCATCAACCTCTACATTCTACGAATACAATCCATCTACGCCTTATCTGTAGGGTCGCTGGCTTAGATACGTACTGACGAATTTGGGCTTCCGACGATTTAGGGCATTGTATAATGGGGATGTTCAGGATCGCATCATTGAAATCGGAATGTAAGGTGATGGGCACCGTTTTGTCCGCCTATCCCGTTAAATTCATCACACCATATCTTCAACTCAAGGCATCTCGAGCTGATTTTTGATCTCCCGTAATCTGGTATCGGCCGAAAGCGTCGGACTATTGGATGATAAACAGGGTGTTTGTAGTTAGGTAGTTACTCAATTGAACCTTGCCAACCCACGACGGAACTACTCCACATCTCTGTCCACATATACAGATACCCCTACGTCTCGTCGCCGTAAGACTCCGACGTCTCAAGTTGGACCTGTAAAGATTTGTGTCGGATATGTCGCTTTGTGGTCCTCTGGATGTCCGTTAAGACGGATCAAGAAGTGGACATCATGAAATGCCAAGGTCCGCGGGAAACCGAATTAAAAGGGAACTTAGCAACGAATAGGTAGCTAGTGAAGAGAAATGAGGTACGCTACTGCCGGACCTGCCTACCTACCTAACCTACAAGCGTTGGAAGCGCGAACGGTTTTGCGGCCCAGCCCCAGTTTGTTTGGGTATCATTGCATCATCACCATTACTGGTTCCCTTCGTGGGTAAGTGGAATACTTAGATAGGTAGGCATGTAGATAGGTCGGACTTGGTCTCCAAACGAAACTAGAGGCAAGAGATGAGATCTGGTTTTGGAGAGCTGCATGACTTGATTCCAGACTGCAGAGGAAGGAAAAAAGAGACCCGACCGGGTGGCGTGGGTGAGCTTAGATGGAATGCCAAATACCGCTGGTAAATCTTCCATACTTGACCTGTCAGTTTCTCTGGCAGCAAACATGTGACACTCCGTCTTCGCTATTCCACGAGGCTTGGTAGACCGCCAGGCGGTTTCGGCCGCATCAGATCGTGTAACTAGGATCGAGCTACAAAGTATAGGGGATGCGAGACAGCCACCCTTACTTCCCTTACTACGCTCTACATACATAGATATATCCCAAATGACATAATCTTGCCACACTCCGGTAAGAAATTCTCAGACGATCGAAAAAGTGGAAGATATACCCAGTCGAGGCAGCGTAGCTGCACAACGCCTATCGTGAGTAGGTATCTCCCCATATAATCGTAGTGTAGGTACTGCCGTAAGCGGCGGCATGGTTTGGGGCAGAGGGGATTGGGTCGAGAGGGACGCGCGCACGAACGGCGTCAGTGGCGTTTTTCCGCCAGCAAGCCAACCCTGATATGGTCCATCGGAACACCACGTTGTAAGACGAGCCGAGAAAAAAGGTCCCCTAACTAAATTCTGTAGGCCAGACAAACTACGCATAAACTAGGCTTAGACAGAGACTAGACAAATACCTACCTGCGTACCTGGCACACCTCCTCTCCTCTTTCTTATGTAATATTCGATAGGATCGTATGTTCTATGCCAAGGGGCGCGAGGAGATGATCACGAGTGTGGGATGCGAAGAAAAAAAAAAAAACCCTGCCGCCACACGCTGTGCCCAGAATGCAAATCCCGGGGTTTGGTATTGGCCGAGGGTTCGTCTTGTCCTTCCAATACGTACTAACAAACAAGACAATAAAAATACGCTGCGCCGTATTGGTAACGTTAGATAGATCGTGCGATGTGCCGTGCTGTCGTCATAATGGAATCCGTAGTATAGTGTATTTTGATTTCATTAGGCAAGCCAAGCGAAGTTCCTCTCTTTGAGTCACCTGTGGTCGGCTACCTATTTGACCCGGGCGTTCTCGTACAGAACTCGTACACAAGTGTGCGTGGGTAGCTACAGGACAGTACAGGATACGTAGATGGGGAGTAGGCTGACGCCGGCTAGGTACATTTTGTGGAGGTGACGCAACTAGGTGGTCAGGGTAGCTAAGGCAACCATCGACGGTAACTTTGTTGTACGCATTGGGTCTAATAGGCAACGACGTCGAATTACCAACGTGTTGCGGGGAGAGAGAGAGAGAGAAAAGGAACGCTATGAATGCCGCATACGTAGTTGGATAGTAGTAAGTATCTACTTAGAGAATGTATAGTATTGTAGGAGGATAGGTGGTAGAAACTAACTGGCGCTACTGCAAGCACTTACACTTAACTTGGACAGCACAAATTTTTTTTTCGTGAAACTTAACGGTCTGGAACTATCCACTACCTGTAGGTAAGCCGATCGAAAAGCCGATATAGGTAACGATCGATTGGTGACTGCAATAGGGTTTGCCTCATCTCTTCAATCTGCTGCCACTGCTGTCCGGTGTCTGTTGTCGGTCTATTGGGTAGGCCAAGGCTGTGGCGAAGAGTACGTATAGAAGGGAGGGGAGTGTGAGAACTTGATGCGGGACAACCTGCGGGACTAAGTCAGAGTCGCAGGGAATTTTAATGACAGAAGATATTTCTCAACCTATAGGATCTCTTCTTGTCGCACCTTGAAAAATTGAGCAGCAGCAGCAGCAGCAGTACTAAGTAGTTGGAAGCCGCGAATGATTGATGTTCTCGACGGACCTGGATAGGTTTGATATTCCGAAAAAGAGCGGAGGTCGAACTATTCCTCCGAAGGCAACCCTGACAAACCCCTAACTCTCTATATACTGTATACCAATACGACTCAACTCTGCGGGCCATAGGCGGAACGATAGGCGGATAGGTATGGGAGTATATTACGCTGACGAAACTGCTTGTATTCATGCACCAACGATGGATAAAACGTGGAGTACCTAGCCAGCGGGTGGCAATGACAAAAAGGCCGAAAGAAATGCGTGGGATCGGTACAGTGCCGCACGTATGTACATATGTATGTATGTGTGTAGGAAGGTAGGTAAGTATGCCTGCCTGGGTGCAAGACAGTGATGAATCATGGGCTGGTGATCACTTGGACTAGACTAGACAGCCTCTCGCTTGAGCCCTAAGGCCACGCGGGGCCGCATCGCGGGAGAAAGATGCTGGCTCTCCTTCCCCAATGAGATCGTGAGGGCAATACTGTACTGGAGAATGTGAGCCCCCCCTTGGGTGCCCCTTGGTGGATCGTGATGCAGGTTGGCGCTTGGGATGTTGGGATGAGGGGCATGCTGGCGTTTATTTTGTCAAGAGACTCCAGGTAGTATCCGCTTGGTCCGGATCGAGAGTGCCTGGTTCTCGCTATGATTAATCAGTAATCCAGCGTCTTTTAACCTGTTATTAAGTGGCCTCTGCAGAAACGATAAGCAGTATGACTAGGTAACCAGGTAAGTACCTACCTACCTACCTACCTACCTACATTACCTGGGTATTATGCGTAGATAGGTCTACCCAGAGGATGGATGTATGTATAGGCATTTGTATGTAGGTACGCATATGTAGGTAGGTTTAGGCATGTGTAGGCATACAAGTAGGTATACTATCGACGACACAGGCGGAACACAGGCGGAGGCTGGTATCTACCTAGTGTTGTGTAGGTACAGCGTGGTGCGTGGTGAGGGGAAATGCCTACCTACTCTGGGTCCTGTCTGGGTACGAGGAGACGAGACCCTGTCTCCATTCTTTCCATCTGCAGCTAGGTAGACCTATCTGCATCTACATCTGCATCTGGCTCCTCACCGCCACAAGCATGCTCACCAGAGCCCCTGTGCAATAGAGGGATCTCCTTGTTGCTATGACGCAAGGCACGGCGTGGGAGTAATCCGCCGTAAGACGTAGCGTAGGCATGTGCCTCGACGAGCAGGCCTATTGCTTATGTTGGGAAGCATCACAAATGTGAACTAGGTAGGTATGTGTCTGTCTGGCTTCTATGTGACTTGGAGTATGAGTATTTCAAGTAGCCAAGCAATAAATAGTGCCTCCCTGTCTGATACCTAGCCATACGGCGGGGATGAGAGTCCTGTAACGCTTGCCGCCGCTATTTGTAGCTCTGTACGTGCGCGCTATGTTTAAGTATGCTTGTTGAAACAAAATTGGTGATGTGCGCCGGAGCTATAAGAATTAGCGGCTGGCGATTTTGGGTCGCCATGGCATGGGGAGTTGTCGAAGGATCCCCACCCGTGGAAGAGCGAGCAGAACGAGTGAAGTACTACATAGTATTCTTGGCATCGTTCAGTCGGATCTGAGTCGGATTGCTGACAGTGGCCACTGTCTTGAAGTGCGTGAACTGAGCACTGAACTCTCTGTGGTCTGATAGGTTGGTAGTCAAGAAACAAGTTGAATAAACAAACTCGTCTTGGCGATTGGTCATGTACATACATACCTAAACACATGTGCGTAAAATCTACAACAGCAAATGCAGCGTTATCCCGATACCTATTCAAGCTGTAGAACATGGGCTTGTTGTGGCGGGCATGATAAATCTTAATGCTCACGGGAGACCATGTAACCAGACCCTGTAAGTCAGGTTCGTGGTTCGCGGCCAAAGTTAGGTAGTGGCTTGATGATTTCTGAGTATTAATTGTGTGTACCTACCGTTGTACATACCTACACCTACGTAAGTAGTATGTATCTTGACATTTTCGGAACATATTCGGAAGACACACGTACTTAGACCTGTATTCTAGATACATATGAGCACCTGTCCTATAAAGCAGTATAAAGCAGTTGGTTGAATATGGATTATCGTGGCCTAGTTCGGTGTTTAGAGAGAGGGAGAGCAGAAAAATAAATAAATAACATCATGTCTTGGTGGTGCACATTTTGCAGAGTACCATGTGCAACCTGAAGTCCCGAAACATCAGATGAAGTGTAACGTTCTTACTTATAGTTATAAGATTGTTGTTCGCACAGGCCTATATGCCTACTACCTAGGTATGCGGTACTAGTGGCAATCAGTGTCAGTGACATACCTACATACAGTAACACAACGAGACCCGATAGCAAGGAATGCTCCGTAAGGGTCCATGTGGATGGGAGGATATTCATAGTAACGAGTTGACCGTTCTGATGGTCTCAGGTTCAGCGTGATCATCAAAACATAGTGTTCGTCCCATTATGCCATCGCACAGCCGTCTAGCTGTGTCGGACTTACTCCGCCACAGCAGTGCTAGATACGTAGAAGAAAAATGAAGAGAATATATAAATTATCTGCTGTGTTTTAGAGGATCTAAGCTTGTTATAGAGAGTCCCGGACGTTGATGCGTGACTAGTCAGTTGGCGGCTGGGGCGTTGTTAGGGGGTGATTTAAGTATAGAATTAGGTAGCTAACTATAAGTAGTCTAACTAAGTCATTTTAGGATTGTGATTAGGAATTGAAAAGCCTGAGGCTACTATGGACTTTAGGTATATGACTGTATACCAGGTAATGTGTAGGCAGCAAAGGGGCGGGGTGGTGCTTGTACAGAAAGTAGATACCTTTCACTTTACATGCCGAGAAGATCGGACGACTGACTTTTAACTTTTGGTATACCTAAACCATGCTGCCGTACAACGTACATTAGGTAGGCTTTCGATTTTGCCGCCACCGCGGTTGTAGTTACACGTATTCTGTACCTTTTGAGATACCTTACTAGACAGTCCAGATAATCCCGAGTTTCCGGATGAACCTGTGCGCTATCCCTGTTTTGGAATACCCTTACTTACTTCAATACACAACTACTGGGTGGATAGGTAGTACTGCGTACATCTCGGTATGTACGAGCCTACCTATGTATGCAAGCCACAGAGCCTTTAGACTTGAGCTCTGCAAGAAATGGCACGGTAGTATCGATTGGAATGAGGGAGGTGGTTTTTAGGCTTCAGCTGCCTATTCAATGTTAATGGCCTCGAAAAACTCGACAGGGCGGCGGCATAGTAAACTCGGTGGCGTCCAACATCCAAGCATAGAAAGGTAGGTAGGTAGGTAGGTAGTTAGTGCGTATTGTCATTGAGTGAGTAGGTATGGAATAGGTATGGAAGATATGTAGGATTACAAAGACGCGTGTTCTGATTCATACACTATACAGTGGTTGTATATCTTTGTTAGATTAGATACGCCGTAGAGAAGCAGAGCTCCTTCGTTTTAGCGACCTGCTGTACCCTATAACGAACGGTTGCGGTAATGTGCAATGTGTCAGAAAGGAGGTAGTAGAGGTAGTAGCTGTGAGTGATTCTTACGGACAACGGACAACGATCCGATGGTTAGCCTGCTCGGGAGATGATGGATGGGCGTGCCGCTCTGACACTATGACCAGGTATTTCGATTACAAAGTACTTTCGGTTTCGGAAGTGGATGACTCGTGGCAACCCTCCACCCTCCACAAGAAGCACGAGTTGGGCAGTTGGGGCTATTTTGAACCCTGATGCCCTGATGCGCTAGCCATCAAACATATGGCTGCTCCGGCGCGATGCGATGTGATGCGCATGTCTACCTATGTCTTGTAGGTAGGCGGAAAAGCCGCAGATACCGCCTTTATTATGATTACTTTAGATGTTATTAGTATTATTATTATTACGCAGGATTCTTTTTATTTTTATTTTCGGTATGGCAAATTGGTGGATGAACTTGAGCTGTTTAGACATAATACATACATACCTACCTACCTACTGGACTGGACTTGAACCCTCTCCTGGTCAGAATCCTGGTTCACTTTATCCATATGGAGACTGTATCGTCCAACGCTCAAGGCTACCGAGGAAAAAAAGGAAGGCTAAATTCCGAAATGAGCACAACAACCTACCACGTGTACCATGTCCCCCCCATCCATAGGTATTCCTCTTGTATAGGTAATAGATATGACTCTACCTACCTACATATATATACATACATACATACATACATACACATACATGTACGCTGTACTATCGCTTATCAGTTTGAGTGTGTCACAGATCACGTACCATCAGTGGTCGGATGTCGTTCCTAAACTAGGTTGAACAGTATTTAAGCAAGGCACGACGATAAATAAACGAGAAAGGCCAGGAGATGGGCAATCAACACACACAAGTCCCCCTTGCTCTATGTACTGCTCACCTTAAGAGGTAGAAAGGGATGCGCTCATTACGCGTAAATGAATGTGCCTGCTTCTACCTAGTCGCATGTTAGAGTATGGTATACCTACTGCCTACACTGGATGACACTTCTCTTTACTTCTCAGAACCCGGTAGGTACATAGTAGGTAGGTAGGTAGGTGACACTGAGAGATGTGTCGACTATACAGCTGTGCACTGCACGTTGTACGTACGTGTGGCTAGGCAACGTTTAAGAAACCACCTGATATCATTTCCGTCTTCATCTCGTCTCGTGTTAACGTTCTATACATAGAACCTAGAATAGACTCATCACAAAGGAATGAATGGGAGAAGACACACGTACACGTACCTACGTATTCGCATACATACAGTGGTTAGGTAGGTAATCTACTAATACCGCGTTACCGCCAACTACATATGTAACCTAGGCACATACCTACATACATACATACATACATACATTAGTAGCTACCTAGACGACTACCTAGGTAGTACCTAGCCCAGGCTGTGCCGAGTGCTGAACGGTAAACTTGCAAATTTGCTTTCTTGGGCACTGCATTTCTGGGCACACACACACACACACAGCAACAGCAACCAGCAACCACAGTTTCCGACCGCAGCACCGGGGGTGTGGTTTTCTGGTTTACTGGTCCTGCCAGATCCAGTTTGGCGGGCTAGTGTTAGTGAGGTGCGTTGTATGAGTGGCTGACCCAATTAGTCTACGATTGTGGAATTATCCCGGCTTTGATTTGACCAGCGACCAAACCATACGTATGAAAAAACTAGAGGACCCTTTTTTTTGTCTAGTTCTAATCACTAGCTCTTCCATTGGGGGGCTCTAGGTAGAGGCAAACTCAAAGAAATTTTGTTAGTCTTGGAAAAATATACGGAACAAGCCATCATTCTGACAGGTAGCCTCAACATTCTGCTTTTTTTTTTCTGTCTTCCCTCATTCTTTTTATCTTTCCTCGTACGACTGTAACGTCATGCAATGCAATAGACACACGATACTTCCCATCGCTAGGATTCAGGGTAAACAGCAGGGTGTTTGCAACGCGGTAACAAAAAGTTGGCACTGGTAGGGGGCTTCGGTTCATTAACGTTTATGAGGCATTTCCAGGATAGTTCTGATAGACTGATGTCCAGCCATCTCTATACCCGGTTAGTAGGGTCAGAGTAGTACTTAGTAGGGTTTATAGAATTCTGCCGCATCGGCAGGGAAGGGGAGTGCTTGTTTTCGCTTCTTTCAAATGTTTTGGTGGCTCTGCTTTAAGTCTCTACAGTAGTTTTCTTGCGCGCTTTTTCCAGTAGTTGCCGGGTAGAGTATAGTGTGTAGACATACAGCAGTGTATTGGGTAGGTTTCCTTTAGTGTATGGGCACTGTGCTGTAAAGGTCGGCAGGTGCAGATTAGGCGCTTTTACTTAGGTTTGGCTTGACTGGGTATATAAATATTTCCAACTGGCAGAATTACTGGAAGCCTTCTAAATAAAAAAAACTCCAACTCTTCTAGCGGGATATTCTTTGATCGTTTGGTGGAGCAGTGGAACAGCGCCGACAAATCTCCAGTGTGGAGTTAGTTTAGTTACCTTGAGAGATGTATACCTGTACAGCATACTTCCGACGCCTTCCGCATGCGTGCTAATTCGCGGTTATTGAGCAGCGAACCCCCTTTGAAAAGAAGTACCCAGGCCTGTACAACAAGTACAGTCTACCTTGCCTAACTTGTCTAGCTTGTTACAGTGTTAATCGCTAGAAACTCACTGTACCCATGGCACGGTGGAACTTGTTCGTGTACCCACCGCTTCACACCCGCTTCACACACAGGCACAAGGCAGGCGTTGCCATCGACGGTCGACCGCGACCAAACCTGCAGGTGCAGGCCAGGATGGGAGGCAGGTAGGTAGAAAAACCCACTGTTCCCACAGGGGACATGCGGCCAATCACGGCGGCAGACCCTCAGGGTCCGGGTCCAAGGTCCATCGAGCTCCATCAAATCACTTGCCATCTCCAATCCTGTGCTGTTGTTGTCCTGGCGGCTGTCCACTGAGCGCCCACTGCTCGCCCACTGCTCTCTCAAAGAAGAGTCAAGCAAAAGCCCGCCTTCTGCTTTCTTTCTCTTGACCCACACATCCGCCGCGTCCGTCCCAACCAAACATCCACTGTAAATAAGTAGGTAGAGTCTGTAGGTAGGTACCTACCTTAGGTACCTAGGTTACCCCGGCTAGGAGGTAGGTACACAGTTGTGTACACATGCCAGGTACTGCAACTCCCAGGTAGTCTGGCTGGTGTACAGGTCTGTAGGTAGGTGCTCTGTAGCTTGTGCGCATCCACTCCGTCATCCACCCACCAGTATTTGCTGCAGTGGTACCTGGACAGTACGCACAACGTCCGCATCTACTTACTTACTTTACTTTCACATCGATGCGCCCCATCATCCCATCCCCATCCAATCCATCCGTCCATCCATCCATCAATCATCCACACTCACGTCCATCCTCCTTTCAACCCTCTCTGCTGCTTTCTTTACCCTCCGTCATTCTCTATCTCTCTCTCCCTCTCTCTCTTGCCATCGAAAAGTCTCCTCTCCTCTCCTTCTCCCTTCTTCTCTCGACAATCATCATTGTTCTGTTCTTGACCCTTCCTTTTTCTCTCGTAACCTGTGCGTCGATTTGGAATTGCGATCTCAGACCTTCCGTCCGAGTTCGTATTTCCACTGCCTAGGTTTCCTTTGACCTTTCCTTCCCGAGGCGAGAACAAGAAGAACCGAGATCGAGAAGCCGAGAAATCGAGAACCAGAGATACCCATACATACCTCCTCCATCCACACACACCAGTCTAATCAAAGGCCTCAACTATTGTCCATCCTACTGATCCTACCCTCTATTCGTGTGTCTGGTCCACCGCATCAACAACTCCAATAGCATACCAGACAGGCTTCTGACGGATTGGCTTCATATTGAGATAGCTGTATCTCCCAGCGACGCATTCGTGGTCACGTTCATCAATTCACTTCGACAACATAAACCTCGGATCCTCTTCATTGAGCGAGACGTCATTACCTGGATAACCCATCTCAGCTGCCTACATCTAATACCACGCATTTAACTGCCCTCGCCGGGTTCCCAAAGCCTCGGCGCTTTCATCACAATAAACCTACCTGATCTCTGTCTTCACAGTGCCTGGACCTGGTTCTTATCTTGGAGGTTGGTTCATTTTCCTTTTTTTTGATACTCAAACATAACTCAAATTGCGCCACTGCCACATAAAACGATCCATTGTGCTGCTCAAGTCAACATATTCGGATCCTGGTCGATTTGCTCCTACAACCGTACAAATAACCAAAGGCCCGCCACCGCGTTAGACAAGTTATTGTTGGTTGAATGATCAAGTGTATTTCAGATTCACGTCACAACACGACTCAACAGACAATGTGATCTAGTTGATTGCTTTACCTTGAAATTCAACTATTTCAGATCGGCCGACACGCTAGTAGGAGAGCCAGCTATTGCTATCTAGGATTTGGGTTCCCGGGATGGATTTTTTTGTGGTTGGCGCAACACGCAAAATCCTTAGCACCAAACATGAATAATGGAAGAACGCTAACACTTCAGTGATAGGAGATATAATCCCGTTGTCTAATTCTCGATAATCGTCCATTAATCTTTCCCTCTGACATCTTCGGTATCAAACATTCCTTGCGACAGAATTCTGAGTATCGACTGTTTTACACCATTACGGCCATCAGTGTATCATATCCCCCCAACTGCAGATACAATACGAGTTTCCGTATACGTTCGGTCTAGACGTGTTTCTACGCACAGTCCAGTGATTCAGTTTTCCGATCGACTGTTAATGGCTCGAGCGTCTCAGTAGGGTTTCGACAACCTCCCCCCGCCGCACACCCTCCTCTCTTCAGCCTTGGAACTTGCTGCCAGTTGTATCGCCCTGTTGTGCGCACACAGCTGTGCTACTATTTCCACGTGCTCGAAGCAGATTTCTCCTCCGACAAAGGTCGCACCCAGATCTTTGACGGAGACTCTCCCCAATCTGCCATCATGCCGGGCGGTGTGTGTGCGGTGCTCGATTACGAGACCGACATGATGTCTGAATATGTGGCTGACATGGCGACTCGTATTGTCATTCCCCGTTCCACTGTCACCCCGGCCTTCCGCAAGTTTGTGAACCAGATCCTCACGTCCACCCGCCTCCCGAGTACCACTATTCTCCTGGGTATGAATTACCTCGCTAAGCATATGAACATGCACAAGCCCGCAGGTACCTACAACACGGTTAGCGAGGGAGAACTGTGGAAGATGCTCACAGTTGCACTCCTCTTGGGAAGCAAGTTTCTTGACGACAATACCTTCCAGAACCGTTCCTGGTCTGATGTCAGTGGGATTGCTGTGAGTGAGCTCAATAGCATGGAAAGCAAGTGGCTACGGGATATGGACTGGGTGTTGTATGTCAACCTGGATCGCAGCCACGACTACGACGCTTGGTTGAGCAGCTGGAAGCAATATCAGGACAGCAAGCGACATGTTATTCAGCAACAGACGCAGGCCGCCCTCCGCGAGAGACTCGCGCCCATTGTCACCTCTCTCCACAATGACGCGGCGAGACAATCTCATCATCCTCTGACGTATCAGGGGTGGACTCCCGAGGAGATTGCCGAGCATGAGCGGTTCAACATGAACCCGAGGGCGAATCGATCTGCAAAGATGTCTTACAGGCCCCGGGAAGGATCGTGGTCTAATCGCTATCAAAATCCTTGGGCACAGGCTCCGTTGACTCCTCCAGATTCGGGCTATGGCACCCCTGAATATCTAAACTCTGCCGCGTCCGTCAACTCTCGTTACAACGAGTGGTTCAGTCAGGCTGTAGCAAGCCAAAACTACGGTCGGTACTCTCATCCTCCGGTGCATCACAACTATTCCTCATCTAGGAGTGGCTCGCATTTTCATCAATCCTACTTCAACCACTTCGGGCACGGTGGATGGGATGCCGGAGTAGCCGAATGCAACTGTGCATCTTGTCTTTCGGCTGTACATGTCAAGGCTGGACCCTTCTTTCAATCCCATACCTACGGCCAAGCCGTCATGGGGTAATTAGGTTGTCATGGTCAAGAAGGAGACCTAGCAAGGCACTTAACCTCGCCTTTTCGCACCAGCCTATACTGTAGCATGATACGGCTCGCGTAATTACGAGGCTATATGCTACTAATGACCGACTCGATTCCGGTAGATTCACGAACGTACTACTCTCTTTTGATCAGATACCCTATTTGGCAAGATGGTTTGGGCGTGATGGACGCTCAGCAGGACTAAACGATATTTGATTGGATTCGATTCGGCTTACGATCAGTCTACTGTTCTCGTGCGATGGACCTTGAACTGTTTCTAAATCATCGGATACCCTCTAATATTGCGTTTGTCTCGAACCGTCCAGCCTGCGAACTCGTCTGCCAGACTAGAGTGCCTCTCTTTACGAATTTGTTTTCATAATCTTGACCATCGGCGTTCCTCACGGTATTCCCCTACGGCTAGGAGTTCTTTTTATTCGTTGTCTACACGATAGATTTGATCATCGCATTTTATAGCGACGGCGGTTAAAATTTCAGGCTTCCCACGGCGTTTAAAAAAGACAAAATAATGAACCATTGTAGTTGGTTTGTTGGTCACCCGCTCTTTTCGTTTCGTTACCCCCCTTTAGCAGAGGACAAATCGGACACACCCGGCAGGCTATGCTGTCATCGACCCTGACGTTACATGGTCGACTTGACAATCTTCTATCGTCCCGGCAGGCTATCGACCTTTGGACTCCGTCTGAGAAGATGGACCGTGTTCCTGACCATTGGCCTAGTTATCTGTTATTCACGGCCAATGGGGGTCTGAACCTTTTCGCACCACGGTTAAGCTAGAGTTCCACCTCAAGGTTCTAATTATGGAGCTTTGGCCCTGGTCTAAGATGTCACCTCTATGGCTTAGCCAGGTGGTTGCGGTCGTCTCTCGCGGGGTCTATGGGCGGCATCTAAGCTCATCTTTTCTTTTCGCATTCGGTATGCATTTTTTTTCGAGGGATATGACGGTTAAAATCGGGGACTTGAATGATTGATTTTTTTCTCCCTTTCTCATGTAGTTGATCATTCTCGGAGTTCGCGAAGAGCTCCTGGCTCTGTCAACTTACCTTTGGTCTGTTGCCTAATGAAGGCTCTTGGTCAGGTCAGGGCTTTGTTTTTTTACGTTCTAGACTGAAGATAGGGATCAGGGGACAGGGGTATTCGGAGCTGGGGTCTAATCTATTGAGGGTTCGGACAATATCCCTCTCGAGGTTGGCTTTTCTTTATTTATTTGAGGCTTACGCTTCTCTTTCACGATTGGCATGATATCCTTGCTGTTGTCCTTTGCATGTTAGGTGCAGAGTTGCAGTGGACGGGCAAGAAGGTTGAAGGGTACATAGGCAGGAGAGGTGATGTTTGTTTTACCGGGTGCTGGGGCTTGCCTAGACTACGAAAATAGTCTACGACGGTGGCCATGTGAGCAACTGGTATCCTTCTAGGGATAGAGAAGTAGATATTGGGCCTCTCATCCGGTTTCGATGATGCCCCCAGTCGTTACGTGCGTGGGAGGGGCAACCCGTCACAAGCGCTATCGATTTGTTCATATATACATATACATGATACCAATGGAGACAAAACATAGTTTTTGCCTGTTGACTGCAACTCTTATCTTCTTTCTACTCTGACTTTGATGATTTGTGATATGCGATGTGTAACAACTTGACTGCCTCGTACACAGCTGTACCCCTAGTTAGCTTCTTGTCGTTGTTTTACATGAGGGGAGATAAATGAATAGTCGAATGGTTCTCAAAATTATGCCTTTTTCATATCTCGTCGTCTTTTTTAATACTGGTCAGCTGGCAACAGTTATGTACACCTGGACAGCTGGAATACACATGCAACCCTCAACTTCAACTTCAACCTCAACCTCACCCTCGATCTCGACCTCGACCCCAGCTGTATATACAGAATTAGCCTATCACGTGTTTTCCTTACAGCGTCCCAACTTCCATTAAGTTGAATTCCATGCGCACTGTCCGCGCGTCGGTTCTTGATTGGACACCCTTTCCTTGCCTTTTTCTCTCACCTAACTTCCAGCCAAACTTGCCCTCCACCGTATTATACATGCATGCGCTTATACGCCGTGTAGACATAGTTTGTCGGCCTTAGCCAAAACCCGACCTCCTTGATTCGTAGTACCCTCTAGGTACGGAGCTGTACTCGGGAAACGTAGGGTCTAGCGGATAGTAAGAGGGGGTGGATTCGGTAATACCCACGTATACCTACCTAGTGGGCTACGTGTACCGCGATGACGTCGCGATTCGTTTCGGGCGGGACGATTGCCGGCGATGGAGGCGACGCCGCTAGCGGAGGTACGGCTGGTAAAGACGGAGGAGGAGGCGCGGGTGCAGGCGATCATACGACGGCGACGAGCGTGGAATGGGAAGCCGTGCAGAGGGATCTCGAGGAGGAGAGGCGCCGACGGGCGGATGCGAGGAAGCTCGCCGTCGAGGGCGGAGCGGGTGGAGAGAGGAGCCTGTATGAGGTTTTGCAGGCCAATAAGGGTATGGCTGTTGTGCCGCATTGTGTTGTACCTCTCCGTTGACGAATTGGCTGGCTGACTGTTTGCCCATCTGGTTTCTTGTACAGCCGCTAAACAAGCCGCGTTCGAAGAGCAGAATCGCATCCGCAATCAGTTCCGCGCTCTAGACGATGACGAGATCGAGTTCTTGCATGGTGTTAGCGACGGGAAGCGCGCCGAGGAGGAGCGCGTGAGGCGTGAGACGGAGGAGGGGCTGGCGAGCTTTCGGAAGGCGCAGAAGGCTGTTGGTGGTGGTAGTGTTGGTGGTACTGGCGATGGCGCTGACGCTGACAGTCCGGATGTCGGTGCTGAGGAGTGGACTGCTGCGTCGGGGAGGAAGAGGAAGAGGGAGAAGGAGAAGGCTGGGTTGAAGGGTGTTAGGAGGAGGACGAGTACGGCCGAGGAGGATCGAAAAGATGGTGAGAAAGGGGCGGACAATGAAGCCAAGGTCCCGTCTGCTGGTCGTGCTGGGAACGACGGTACAGAGCTTCCACCAACGAAATCCACGACTACCAAATCCGAATCGGTCGCTGGTAAGGTAACCTCTGCGGCCGCCCCAGCGCAGACTACCAACACAACAGCAGATTCGAAGCCAAAACCGGCGTTAGGTCTTGTTGACTATGGCTCGGATGAAGATAGCGATGGTTGATGAGAGACTCGGTCTATTCGAATCATACAATATTGACTGCCTTAGTTACGCCGACAACTACGGCCACGGTGATAGTCGTGTTGTTCCCGCCACCTTTACAAGGCTACGGTTGCCGATGGGTACCTTCTGGGAAATATCCCGATAGCGATTCTTACATCACCTTTAATCACACGGGATCATGCAGCCGGCCCATGTTAGCTTTATCTTAGACAGCACCGTCGCTCTATTTTAGACTTCGTGGGCACGCCTAAAAACAGTACCGTCTGAGGTGCGGAGGGATAGAGCCGCCGTGAGTGGTACCTGGCCATCCATCGCGGATACTCGGTAGGCTGACCCTTTGACTAAGTACCTAGCTAGGCTAGAAGACTTGTAAGAAGGTTATCACCTCATTCATAGGTTTGCAGACCACGTTTGGAAGGATGCCAAATCGTATGAGGGTTCTTGGGTACCATAGTCTTCCTTATCTACATTAAAGATACATATAATTCTCAGCAAGGTGTCGCCTACTAACACCGTCTCTCTAGATGTGGATGGCTTCGGCGTCCGGGGTTAGCTGTAATGTGGTGCTTTAGGTTGAATACAGGAGTACATAAAAAGTGTACGAGGACGGTGATTTGCTACGCTCTTAGACCTTCGGTTCTTTTTTAGCTGGTAGCTATTTGTTTGCTTGTTATTCCTTTTTCTTGGGACACCTATCTACAGCTACCTACGCACCGCTCCGCTCAACACCTACTGCTATAGCTGGGTCGGATCGTGGGATACGGCCGATATAGCAATGGATTAACCGAAGACCCAAACGTATCTTACGATTTCTTTTACGGCCGTCTGGAAGGCGGTATGACCTTCTTTTTGGAAAGGTGATACCTAGACATCATCACCTGGTGGGCAGACGTTGCCTACATTACCAACGTCTACACCGACTCCCGACCTGCTTACACGAACAACTCACTCTCGTGGAATAGGTAGCGGGCTACATCTAGCTAGGCTGGCTTCGTGTTTAGGCGATGTGTGCTCGAAAGTGGGCTGATATTAGGTACTGAATAGCAAGCCAGGTCGGGTTAGTTGGGAATATGAAGTACTCGCGAAGATGTATCATCCTGTCCTGACGGGGGAGTTGACGTGGTCTACTTCTACGGTACTAGGTACTTAATTTCCTCCGTCTACGGGATCTGGGATGTGAGCTCATCATAACACGAAGACAACTCGCTAATTGGCTGGCCTGGTCGATTATGCGTCGAAAATTTCACGTATCTCGTGTCCTATGAGGCGTGTGACAATTGAAACCAAGTGCGTAAGTTGAGTTATTGAATTATTTGCTTGGTGGTGATGTACAAAGCTAGCTCTCGAGCTTCTTCCTGTGCTAGCTATATGCTATGTCCATGCGCCCCCCTTGGAGTGCAGATGGCCAACTCCTTCGTTTGTCAACTATCTACTAGTAAACTAAACTGCTACCTGGCTGGATGACAGACACAGGGCTCGACAGTTCGCTTACCATGCTGCTGTTGTTTTGGTACATGCTGCTCAAGATTGTCCATTTCGACAACTTGGAGTGGGTTAGATAGGGATGAATAAGGTGAGAATGCTGCCGTCCCATGTCTATAGGCCCCCCGATTCATTCGCTCTAACTACCGTGCCGTACCGTTTACACGTTTGAAAGTATATACATAGATTTGACGTCCTGCCGCCTTCTATTCAGTTCATGGGCTATTTTGCTTCGTGTTGGGATTTGTGATATTACATAGGTGGCGTAGACTGAGACGACTCTCGGCGATGTAGTGGTAGATGTGTTGCTCTCCTCAAACTAGATTTTCGGCCTGCTCGTTCTGCTGCTATTTGTCTACTCGTTGACGTAGACAGGTTGTGGTTTAGGGTTGGGCGTGAATGCCCAACGCCAGAGACTGCGCAGGCTCCCCTTGATGAAGCCCTCGACCTCCTCCTCGGGGACGATAATGGCGCGAGCACGGGCCTCATCCTCGAGACGAAGCTCAAAGCGGCGCATACGCATGGCGATGCGGGGGTCTAGGACCACGGGGCTGGTCCAGATCTTCTCGGCTGGTGGCGTGGGCGTGGAATCCTTCTCCCCGTCGCTCTCAGCGTCTTTCTTCGCCTCCTTCCACACTGACTTGGGCCAGTCTTTCTCCTCCCAAGCGAGTGCCGTCGCTTGCTCGGGCTCGGCGTCCTGGGAGTCAAGGTTGGTTTCTTCACGGTATTCCCGCGCCGCTCCTAGGCAGACGGCAGCGACCTCTCGGCCGATGTCGTCGGCTAGGTGTCGGCGGTTTAGGAAGCGGCCAAGTCGGGTCAGGGTGTTGCTGAAGCCAAGGATGTGGGGGAACTGTAGGGGAGTGGAGGGGGAGAACTCGGCGGGGATGAGCATGGGTATGGGCGAGGTTGGGTAGTCGGCTATTGTGTTATAGGGCGGGGGCTGGGGTGGTCGCTCGGGCTTCTTCTCTTCGGGCTTCTCCTTCGTATCTTCGCCTTCCGCTGCCCCTTCTTCCGGCGTCTCTTCTGTTGTTGTTGTTGTTGTTGTTGTTGTTGATTCACTGACGGCGACAGGTTCTGGAGTCGGTATGATGGGGGCTGTCAGAGGTCCTAGCCATCCCTCGTGTAGGCCTCGCACGTATTCTTTCCAGGTGTGTCGCCCGATGACGATATCCCCTCGCATGCCAGAGTACTCGGGCGTGCCGTTCCGCCTCCTCACCTCGTTGACGACCTCGTCCTGTGTCTGGGCCTCGACGACGGCGGTGGGATCCCGGGTTCGACGTATGCGCTCGGCGACGGCGGCCCGCACGTCACCCTCCTTGCGGCCCTGCACGAACTCCCAGTCCAGACCGGAGGCGGCGAGGATAGGCTTGACGTACTCGGTGTAGTGGTCCTGGGTGACGCGCAAACCGTCGGTGGGCGGGCTCTCGAGGTAGATGGTCAGCTTGCGCGGCATCTCGCTGGGCGACTTGATAGGCTCCTTGGCTAGGTGGGATACGGCGTACGCCCATCGTGCGGTGGCGCGCTTCTTCTCCCGTTTGTCGTAAATGATAGCGGCCGAGAACGAGGTGGCCAGGGCCCAGAAGATCATCCAATTGCGCGAGGGGAGCTTCTTGGGCAGGCCGGGTAGGCCCATCATCCGCAGTGCTGGGTTGGATGTCGGTGCCTTGTAGCCGGCTGCTGGAGTGGGAGTGGGAGCTGGAGCTGAAGGGGGAGGGGGATTCGTTGTCGCGGGGGTCTGAAATATTGGGTGTTAGTCGGTTTGAACTGATTTGGACTCGAAGGGCTCAAAGGACTCGGAGTTCTTGTTCTTCCTTCTTGGTTGTTGCCAAATATGTGAGGATGTGAGGATGTGAGGATGTGAGCATATGAGTATACGTCGAGGCGACTTACAGGGCCTGTACCGGCTCCCGTCGCCGGCGTCACCGGCGGGGGAGGTTTTGCGTCGGCCATATCGTCGACGGACTGTGTGTCTTTCTTGCGACCTATTGATCTTATGTATATGGTAGTGGCGGCGCAGAGGCAAAACGACGGATCACCGTCACAGCCGTAGGTGCAATGTACTCGGCCGAGCCGTGGATGACGGTCTGCTAATAGGGAATTATCCGTTAATGAATAAATGAGTTAATCGCCCCGATCTTCTGTTTCTTGCTCACGAGCAAATTGGAAATTTCTAGGACCCAAGTTCCTTATCGAACCTACAAGATCCTTATCAGTGGAGGTGGGTGGGTTGCACTCGCACCCGCCCGCCGTTCCATTCATTCCATTCCACTCAAGTAGGTAAATGACGTGACTCTTCGCTAACACAAAAAGTAGAAGGCTTCAATCTTTTTCCTCTTTTCATATATATATATATATATATAGGACGAGCATTTTATGCTTCATGATATCCACATGACAGGGACTTAGATACTTAGATGCACAGGTATGTAGATATAAATAAGCTATAAGTGAGACGGAGTAGGCTTAGGCTTTGGCGGTGGAAGCAGCTTCAAGGGGCTATAAGACAGACCAAGAAACTCATACATCTGCGCAAATCGATCACTTCCGAAGAAAGGCTCAACTACACCAGCTGAGTTGCGAACCATCATCCACGGCGCACCAAAAGCCCCTTGTCTCAAAGCTTCGTCTGTGTTCTTCCGTAGCTGCTCTTTCGTCTTCTGTTCTTTAGCTAGAGAGATGATGCCATCAACTTCACCCGACGAGAACTGCCGTGATTCATTATCATGGACGCCGCTGGAGAAATCGAGGGGCATATCTTGCAACGCTTCCCTTAGAGGCGCTTCGTCCTTGATGCATTGCTGCGGCGGCGTCCAAAAACTGCGATAGAGCCAATGCCACACCGAGTTATACACCCGCACCGAGTGCAATTTCCGGACCGCGAGCAGTGCGCGCAGCGGCAGTTGTGTCTGTCCAACCCGGAATAAGTTGTTTAGGTCACTGTCTGGCGGGTTGGCCTCGGGTACGCCGAAGTCGCGCTTCGAGCGCGGCAGCTCGTAGTTCTCGAGCCAGTGCTGCCGCGCCTTGACCGTCCATATCACGCGGTTGCCGGATCGCTGTTGCAGGTCGGGGAGGTAGACTGGGTGGAAGTCTACCCCGACGCCATAAGAGCGAAGTGCTTCGAGGTGCTCTAGTACGTGTATGAACCCGAGGTAGCCGTAGATGGAATTCAGGTCTGTGTAGAAGTCTATATGGCCACCCATGATCGAGGGGTTCGGATGGGCCTTGACCCTGCGTTACGGCATGCAGTGTTTTAAAAGACGTGTGTGTACATCCCCGACCTTCACATAAAAATACATGCTAAATTCTCGAAGAAGGGGAGTATAGAAGAGTAATGTATCCGGACTATATACCCTACCTACTATCGTACTTTAGATGATGATGTAAGCTATAGGTTGACCGCGGCTAGGCTACGAGAAACTACCTAGGTTAAGTAAGTACATAAGCAGTTGATTATGCATGGTAGTTGACCGGAGTAACCAAAAGGTGCACATGTATCCTAGGTAAATTAAGCATAAGTAGAATACCATATAACCGTGGGTCCTGTCCAATTATATCTGTCCATCTATTACTACGTATGTAGGTAGAAATGGATCCTAAAGAATTGAGGATGGTATAATTCAGGAAGAAAACCTAGGCAGAATGGAAGAGTAGAAAATATATCACAATGATATCCTACAGGGTGCTAGGTACCGGCTGGATACGCAGATACATGTACTCTGCATGAATGGAATGCTGTACTAAGGGTTGGAATAGGCATACGAGATTTTACAGTGTATGTTATTAGGTCATCATCGTAGTCTTCAAATATTGTACTTATCACATGCCATCTACCTACATAGGTTTAGTTGTCATCTCAAGAAATATTGACCTGTTGAAATAGCATTTTGCCTGATCGAAAAACAACACTAATCAACAGTAAACAGTAAGACCGTAAAATGATTCATCGAGCCAACAAGAAGTTAAATACTTACCTAATTATCAAATAGCTTCTGATCTTTTGGCTCAGTTCAGCATCCGTGTCTCGGAACTGAGATAACAGACATGAATACGGTGTAGCAGCTAGGCCTAGGTAGCGTCAAGTTACCTAAGTACTACTGTTGGTACATGCTGCATGCTGGACTGAACGGTAGGCGGATAACACCTCTTGTGATTGGCCTAGACAATGGTCTCTAGCCAATCTTGGCAGGCGGGGCCTTCTTGTTCAGAGCACCAACATGTGCTGCCATACCAAATCGAGCTAGCATAATGTCGGGGCAGGGGATCCCCTCGCCGCACTAGATCGACCAGTAACGTGTTAATCCGCTGCTGGCCAGGCCATGCCAGTAGCTAGTTGTGCAGTACTGTGCCTAGGTAGGTTACACTGCTCAGCTAGCAGGTACCCGATGCTGTAGTGGACGCTGTGAAATACTTCCCTACCTACATAAGATACCCAGCTCACCTCCTACAACTAGGGGAAGACCCCTCCACCGCATTCCTCCCCTCCCTTTTGCTTCAGGGGTCAACCTGAAATCTGCAGACGACTAGTGCAACCAACAACAAGTGGTTGAACAACCTCTCGTTGACAAACACACTCTCCCCCTCCCCTATTGTTTCGATCGTCGTCTAGTCTGGTCTTAGAGCGTTGCGAAAGATCGCGTTCCTTTGTTGTTGTCGTTGTTGTCATTGTCGTGATCAAGATAGTGTGGCATGCGGCATAGCTCTAGCAGGACTCAGTCAAAGTACCTACCTCTAGCCTCTCCGAGACCGTCTGTTGTCTGGCGGTAGGAGTTGTTTTGTCTTGTGGTTTCTTGTATAGACGTGGGTAAAATCCGGTGCTTATTACTTATTCATTCCTTATCCGCAATTCTCAATCCCCTACTCTCCCCGATTCTCCTGCCATTCGAGTCACAGCGAGTACTATTGCTACGTGCTGTATTAACATTGGCGCGTTTTCAGATTCGAGATCGGGTTCGAGACAGCCGACAGCCACAAACTTAAGACAACGTTGAGGTTTCTGACAGGCACATAACCACGAGACCCGCGACAAGTTTATTATAGGGCCGAGGAAAGGGAAAGGAAAAGGAAAAGGAAAGGGAGAAAGTGGAAAAAAGAAAAGAAAAGGGAAGAAAGAAAGAAGGAAAAGAATCCTCTGTTTGGGCTGCTGCCCCTCGGCATCCATCCACCTAGATACCTCTATTTGGTATCCCTTCGCTGTGTCGACTTCTCATTGCCGACCGCCATTTCGTTCCCGTCCTGGCCCATATCGCCACCGTTACCGTCGCCTAATCCCCAATTATTCTCTATTTGGCTAGGTACTGTGTTAATATCAGCTGAGAGAGATTGGAGGGACTCCCCAACACTTGTGAGATTGGTGTGATTCAATTGACTGTGTATTGTCGCCTCGACTAGGAACAAGATGGATTCCAACCGTCTCCAGCTCAATTTCGGGGCCAACAACGAGCGGCTTGCACCCTCGGACCGCACCTATCCCACCACGCCCTCGACCTTCCCCCAACCCGTCTTTCCGACGTCCTCGCAGCAACACTCTGCCGCCCAGCTCGCCCAACCTGCCCAGGCCTATTCTGGAGGCTATGCGCCGGCCAACGGCTACTTTCCCCAGGGCCAATACCAATCTCAGTATGCTCCTCACCAGGCCATTGATTACGCCACCGCCCAATCGGCCCCGTACCAGCCGAGGTCCAACACCCCAGGCACGAATGACCCCAACGTCGGGCTTGCTCACCAATTCTCCCACCAGAATCTGGGAGGTGCTGCAAGAGCGAATGCCTACGGTGCCCGCGGTGCCTCGCCCGCACAACCACGTCCTCGAACTGCTGGGTCTGCCGGACAACAACCTGTTCATGGCTATCCCGCCATGCCCGCAGGGTCCCTATCCACACGGTCGTCCGAGTTTCAGCAAGCCCCCGAGCGCAATCCCGAGAAGTACGGAGTGAACGCGAACAACAACCAGAAGAAGTGTTCGCAATTAGCCGCCGACTTTTTCAAGGACAGCGTCAAGCGGGCTCGTGAGCGCAACCTAAGGTAGGCTTTGCCCCGTACGACTAACGGTTCAGCACCTTCTTCGTCACTAATTCGTTTTACAGACAGAGTGAGATGGAACAGAAGCTTCAGGACCCCAACCAATCCCCCGCTAGGAGAGAGCAGATCTGGCAAAATGGTGGTAAGAAGGAAGGGAGGTACCTGCGGTTCCTTCGAACCAAGGACAAGCCCGAAAACTACCAGACCGTCAAGATCATTGGCAAGGGTGCTTTTGGCGAGGTCAAGCTGGTTCAGAAGAAGAGCGACGGCGTTGTATATGCCATGAAGTCGCTTGTTAAAACGGAAATGTTCAAGAAAGACCAGCTAGCTCATGTTCGAGCCGAGCGAGATATTTTGGCCGAGTCGGACAGTCCTTGGGTTGTCAAGCTCTACACGACCTTCCAGGACGCCAATTTCCTATATATGCTGATGGAGTTTTTACCTGGCGGCGACTTGATGACAATGCTTATTAAATATGAGATCTTTTCCGAAGATATCACGCGATTTTATATTGCCGAGATTGTTCTGGCCATCGAGGCCGTTCATAAGCTCGGCTTTATTCATCGGTACGCAGGAAAGCCTGCCACGTTTCTCGTTCCCCTAGCTAATGCGTGCGCACAGAGACATCAAACCCGACAACATCCTTCTCGACAGAGGTGGTCACGTGAAGTTAACCGACTTCGGCTTGTCTACAGGCTTCCATAGGCTACATGACAACAACTACTACCAGCAGCTATTACAGGGACGATCAAGCCGACCCAGGGACCGCAACTCGGTCGCTATTGACCAGATTAACTTAACAGTCAGCAACCGCGCACAGATTAACGACTGGAGGCGCTCGCGAAGGTTGATGGCTTACTCAACGGTAGGCACACCGGATTATATCGCACCCGAGATCTTCACGGGTCACGGCTACACATTCGATTGCGACTGGTGGTCGCTGGGTACGATCATGTTCGAATGCCTGGTGGGTTGGCCTCCTTTCTGCGCCGAGGATAGCCATGATACGTATCGGAAAATTGTGAACTGGAGACAGACACTCTACTTCCCCGACGACATCACCCTAGGTGCCGAGGCCGAGCACCTTATTCGAAGGTAGGTTATTGTTGTTATTGTTCTTAGTCGTACTCCTCCGATTTAACAGACTTTGCTAATGTGTGGATGGCTAGTCTTATTTGTAACACGGAAGCACGTCTCGGACGAGGCGGGGGGCATGAGATTAAGAACCATTCCTTTTTCCGTGGAGTCGAGTTCGACAGCCTACGTCGGATCCGTGCGCCGTTCGAGCCACGCCTGACATCGGCCATCGATACTACGTACTTCCCGACGGATGAGATTGACCAGACGGACAATGCCACGATGCTCAAGGCGCAGGCGCTCGCGTCGGGCAAGCAGGTGGAGGACACGCCCGAAATGAGCTTGCCGTTCATCGGCTATACATTCAAACGGTTCGATAACAACTTCCGATAAGAGTGTGTATGGTGTATGTTTGCTTAGAGGGGGTGGCACTAGAACTCAGCATATCGGCGCACTGAAATCAGGGGGTTGTCCGAGAGACGCTGGCCAGTCTCTGATGCGGCCCCTGGATGGGCATGGTTGTTTATTTGGGGATTTGGTATATGTGCGCTAGGTTGGCCTCTTGGTATATCGAACCGGTGGCCAACCAACTGCTCATGCACAGGTGATGGTTGTAGACCTCTCGGCCTCTTTCAAGCACGAAGCGAATTCTAGAGTGGGATAGGCATGCCCAAGTGGCTGTTCATCCTCATCTAGTAGAGAGATTAGGCTCGAGCGAGGGGCGTCTATCTAATCTACGTACGTACTGTATCCGCCTCGGCAACTTACATACGAGGATGGAGGTTCATTGTTGGAGCCATGAAATCTCGGTAGTTTGATGTACGTAGTCGCTTGGTCTCAATAATTCAACCACTATCTACCTTGTCTACCTGTCTACGTTAGATGGCTCGCCTTCTATATTATACGATATAGTAGAGTAAATGAGTATCAGCATAAAGAAACTTGTGATTGTATCATGTGCGTAGGTTAGGTTGTTGTTATAGCAGTGCATGGCATATGGCTTGGCATCCGCGTTGTTATCTAATCGGAAAACGACCCGCTTTTCCTCGTCCATGGCCTACCTAGATGAAGTATGCATAGCTGCTGAGCTCCTAACACTGACATCCTCATCTTTATCCTCATCCAGTTAATCAACCAGTCAACCAACCAACCACCTAATCTCGCCTCGCTTTTGTCGCCACCAATCTATTCCCTTCGAGCGTGTACATCCCACCACTGAACCATCGATAAATTTTGCCGCTAAAAAAAAGACTGATCACTCGTAAATCGACTAACTCCTTCCCCATCGATCAATAGTAGTAGAAGAGGAGGAAAAAAAGGAAAAGAAGAAGACGCGAAAGCGATGGATTACCAGAATCGCGCGGGCTCCAAGTTCGGCGGCGGCGGCGTCGCCTCGCACAGCGCCACCAACGCCGATCGACGCGAACGTCTGCGCAAGCTCGCGCTCGAGACCATCGACCTCGACAAGGACCCCTACTTCTTCAAGAACCACGTCGGCAGCTTCGAGTGTAAGCTGTGTCTGACCGTACACCAGAACGACGGCTCCTACCTCGCCCACACCCAGGGCAAGAAGCACCAGACCAACCTCGCCCGCCGCGCCGCCCGCGAGCAGAAGGAGGGAAAGGGACAGATCGACCCCAACACCGGCCTCCCCGTCGGTGTTGTCGGCGCCGGCTTTGGCGCTGCTGTCGTGCGCAAGAACCTCGTCAAGATCGGCAGGCCAGGCTACAGGATTACGAAGATACGCGATCAGGTCACGCGGCAGCAGGGCTTGCTGTTCCAGCTGCAGTATCCCGAGATTGGGGGCCAGGGAGGACAGGGCGTGGTTCCCAAGGTCCGATTCATGTCTGCCTTTGAGCAGCGCGTTGATGACCCCCCGGACAAGAACTTCCAGTACATGCTCGTGGCTGCTGAGCCCTACGAGACGTGCGGGTTCAAGTTACAGGCAAGAGAGATCGATCGCTCGGGAGATCGGTACTGGACCTGGTGGGATGCGGATCTGAAAGAATTCTGGGTCCAAGTCATGTTCTTGACGGAACGTGAAGAGAGATATGTTGGTGTGCCCGGTCTGCCAGGGCGGTAGGGAGATCGAGAGAGGGAATAATAAGATGCACGAATAGGTTAATATGAATGCGAGATACGAGGGTGTATCGAAGTGGAAACCACATCATTACGGCAAGTGTTATCATGGCCTCGCATTATGTATCACGCGACGTCTTGGCTGACTAGCTTCAAGGTGTCGCCTGGGCCCTCGGAGAGTCGGAGAAATGCGAGACGGGAAGAGGGCGCTTTCCATACCTAGGATCGCTAGAATGGTTTTACGACCCGAGCGATGGAATTGTAATATTATCACATACTTTGACAAAGCAGACATACGAATGTTGCCTGTCTCTTCTCGAGGGGCATTATGCGATTATGGACTATTTTATTCGCCTACAGGACTAGAACCTTGTAACTGCAAGTCAGCGGTACTGCCGTGCTGTTAGTGTAAGTGGCATCATCTCAAAGACAACTGGATTTATTTGTCTTATGTGAAAGTTAATCATGTTCACTCAATGATGTCTCATGAGGTCAGCTTAGAACGATTCACGATTTTCCCCTCTCGTGAGATCAAGTAAGCTCAATCTACCTAGATCATGATTCATGCCGTATGAGTTGGCGTTTTATTCAAATCTTGCGCGTGCAAATCAAGGAACCTCGAAGAATCAATGAGCTTCGGATGTTTGGTGGCCTCAAAACTTGCAGGCCCTCGTTGTCAACTCGAGAGTCTCTAATGGGGGCTAAAACACAGCCTTAAATACACCGAAGTTAGGATTGAAGCTAGCATCATTACGCGTTAGTTCTCACGGTCCTATTATCATCACCTAGCTAGTAATTAGAAACGTCTGACTAAAGTTGACGAGGAGCTGACGTATATCGCTACACTCCCTAGCTAGAAGACCAGCCTCATATGTGCTTAGCAACAGTTTCTTGATAGGCTAGTGGGAACATTATTACCACAAATCACGGAGAGAGTAATATCAAATATTTACGTTGAGCTTTATATATATAGTACCATTTTGGTGAGCCTGTCAGCCTTCATGTAGGACAACAAGCAACGGATGAAGGCAGTGTATGATAATCACCACGTTCCCTAAGAATACTATCTTCGCTTCAGCTTGTTCAAATTCTCGAAAATGTAGATCGATGTCTTCTCTATTTGTATAGCTCTAAAACAAATCATTGTGTAATTCGCCACAACAATGAACTCTGAAACGGACATCGAGACGCCAAATGGCTTTTCCTACCCCGTGCATATCGGCTTATGGACTAACTGGTCTCATGGGATTGTTCTCGGCTCAACATTGACTCTGAGTCGTGATAACGCGAATCTCCTCATCGGTGCCATCACATTCTTCATAACTGTTGTTGGCGTGTACATATGGAAGATAGTCTCGTTCTCATTACATGCCTACTATTCTGACCCAAGTCCCCGTGATGGATTATACCACCAACGACAAGTCATCATCCGGAACAGCAGCTCTGCTGCAGGGACCGTCCTAACCCTCATAAATCTGATTTGGGCCTGGCGGAAGGTCACAAAATCATGGTTACGGGTCCTTCCTCTGCTATTGCTCACCACTCTCACTGCCATCGCCCTCGCTGTCGCCAGTATCTTCGCATCCAGAATCGCGACTGGCAGCGAGGTTCTTCTCACCGGCTCTGGGTGTGGAATGGTAGTACCAGACTTCTTCGAACCTAGCCTTACTGAGGTCTTTACAGACTACACACCCTATCTAGCAGACTTTCTAAGCCAAGCAGCTATATATGCTTCTCAGTGTTATGGGAGCTCGTCTTCGTCAGCGCTAGGCTGTGGCATATTTGTGAAGCCCTATCTCAAGGCCAAAACGATTAATGCGAACGCTCCATGCCCATTTCCCAGTTTGTGCAAGACGGCGGACTCGAATCTGTTTCTGGACACGGGTCTTCTCAACAGTCATCATGATTTCGGTATTAATGCTCCCGAAAAGGAGAGGTTTTTGTTCAGAATGACCTTGGCCTGTGCCCCCTTGAAAAGTGAGGGTTATAGTAAGAGCTACAATGTTAGCCAAGACCGGTCTTATACACAGTACTTCTACGGGCGCGGAGTCAACACCAACTACACATTAGCAGCCTCTAATGACGTCTTCTATGAGCTGGTGTCTGCCACCGATATGAGCTCTTTTACGGCAGACTATAGTATCAGGTAATGTCGCCTCGGCCCCTATATGATGCCAATATGCAAGTTCTAAATAACGGGATGTAGACTGAACTCTGCCTTGCTACATAACGGTACAACTGCGGAACTAGAAAGCAACTTCCATCCAATTCCAGAGATACTAGGCCAAAACAGAGACGTATTCATCGTCTTCCTGTCAGCTGGAGGTGTCTTGTTTTTAAACCAAACGCTAGATCCATGGTATCATGCCACGCAGCCTGTTCCGCTTGAGTTTTTCTCCGGAAGAAGCCATGCGACCCTCTATCGTCAAGACCAGGCAGCGTCAGCGCTAGCATGTGCGTCTCAAGAGCAGTACTGCATGCCGCCTCTAAACAGAAAAACGAGTTGTACGCCGCTTGGGCCGTCATTGGACGCTCGTCATCTTATACAAGAGTCCTCACCTAACAAGCAAGTATCACAGCGGATGAAATGGTTAATCGCCGTTGTGCAGAATCTAGAACCGGCCCCATTCGATGTGCTGAACACACTTGGTCAACAGGCTTTAACATCCCGCCGCACCTTATTACAAGGGCAACAAGGCTACTTACCCCACGACAAATGGAAAACCGAAGTTCGGCATTGGTTCGATATCAGCCTAGCAGCACGCCAAAACGCGTATGTTATAGCCGCGGCGGGCCCACCAAGTTCTGTTCATGAAGCTGCTATCCAGCGTCCGGTAAATGCCGAAGAAAGAAATCTTTGTCGCAGCCAAGTATGTGCCCTAACGCAAACACCCGTAGTTTCTTACATTGTGAACTTCCTCGTGTCCCATCTAACCAACGAGATAGAAGGTAATCAGTGCCGACTATGTCTCTTTCAGCTTCCTAGGTCTCATGATCATCTTGGTTTTCGGTCTGGTCTTCATTGCCGTATCTTGCTGGCTTGAGCAGCTGGCAGCCTGGATTCAGAAGCGATGGGACAATGGCGGCCACCAACGCCTCGAATGGATAACGAATGGTTCGCTCCAGCTTCAACGCCTGGTCCACGAGGAACTAGGCATAGGGGAGTGGGAGAATTGTGATACGTCGATGCCCGTCACCCGGCGACTAGATGAGCTTGCTACGCTGGACCTAAAAGATCGAAACCATCCTAGATTTACACCACATCGGAAGGAGATCGTGGGATCTCCATCACAAAATCAAACCGTTATTAGCTGGGACAGTACCTCAACGTTAGATAATACGGAAAACTTGGGTTTTTTTCTCTTCGACATTTCAGGAGATCCTCTGGCTGTGACCGCCACCTCGAGCAAAGACGCGTAGTTACGAGCTTAAGAATGGCATTCCTAATTGAGCAGACATTCCCTCGACTCAGTATGACCCCATACTTGGAGGGATGATCAAGCCTGAAAGTCCAGGGAACAATAAAAGGAATTTAACGTGGAGTATTTTATAATATAATTATAAATAATTTCAATTAAGCATTACACACTAGAATATGTAGGCACGAGCCAAGGTGTCCAGTACCGCAATCATCATTGCTTTCACTTAGCATTCCCCGATTTCACTGCATAACCGTTACCTCCGTCGTCACTCACCCGATTACCGAGAGGCTCCTCCGGGTGGTATACATAGAAGTCCGGATCATTGTTTTCCTCGCTGGTCTTCGCAGCATTATAGCGTTTAAAGGCGCTTTCGACTAGGAGCCCAACCTCCTTTCTATTGCGCCCAATGACACCGACGGCAAGCAGCGCCTCCGTCTCTTCTATCCAGTCCTGGAGCCGCCGGTATCCGATGCGGTCCTTGCCCAGCTTTTGCGGCTGGCCGGACCCCTTAATCAGTGCGAGAACGCCGGCCAACACAGTATTGAGCGCTCCGAGAATCGTGATGACCGTCTCGTTTTGTGCAGACGTGGCGCCGAGAGCCGTAAGGGCTGCGCCGATGATAATTTGGGCGAAGTACACGAAGTAGAGAAATGCCTGCAAGAGAGCGTGCTGGATGATCATGCGCGTCTGCGTCTCGATTACTGTGCGGTATATCCCGATGGCAGTCTTGCGGCCATCTTCCAGCGTCCCGCTGGTGTCTGTGATGTCACGGTGCACATTAATCCCCAACGCCTTGCGGAAGATGAGGAGGTTCTCGTCGTTGTTGCTGCGGATGGCGAGGCCGGCGGGCGTGCCCCAGGACATCATAGTGTCGGCCTTGTGAGGCGGTGCTGGGGAGTTCATTGGGGATATGTTTGTCTGTAGAGGCTTTGGTGCAGCTGTTCCTGTTGCCGCATCTGGCGACTGAGAATTCTTTGCAGCAGCTTGAGTGGTGCCATCTGGTGACCTCGACGAGGACGTAAGAAGAGGTGAATGCGGATTGGTAGATGCCATAGTTAGACGTTGGTAACTTTATGAGACTATATAGATCGCGACGGAGCCCTTGAAGTCGTGTTGATATGTTATGTGCTTGCGAGCCGAGAGGGTGTATATCTGAATGGCTCTCCGTCCACGTATGTTACATGGAATCACCCACCATATTTATACTACGAGCTACTTCTATGTCGTAAAATGTAGGACTGCGCCTACGTCGTAACGTCGACGCCGATCGTGGTGTTGGAGGCGGTTCTACACATAAGCGACGGCTGAGTCCATCCCAACAGCTCACATCGCACCTGTGCCACGATAGTCGCCTCATTGAGCACCCAACTCACGTGAAGGCGAGACCGCTGTTCGTTTCTCATCATGATTTCTGAGTCTATGCGACTACTTTGCAACACGAGTGCACACTTCATAACCCTTAGTGAATGGGATTCGCTTTGATCTAGTCTCAAGGCTCTCTCACTGGTAGTGGATACTCGAGTGGCCTGCATATGTAGTGTGATATTGTCCGAGGAGAGCCGCATTCGAAACCCGGAAAGTGCCGTGAGACGAACCCGATTTCTTCGATGGGCTAGCAATAAGAAATCTTGGTAACGTTTCGGCACTAGAGTTTGGCGTGGGGTCGGAGATGGGGTATCACAAGGCTGCAAGTCCTAGGGCGGTTATGTATAGTATTGTGGCGTCTGGGAAAATAGAAAATAGTTGGTTCGTGGCTTGGGCAACATATGATATAAATATTAGGATGTTGGTCATATGCCGTGCTTCCCTCTTCCCTGCCACCAAGAACAAGAACATAAACGCGGCGGCACACCTTTTTGCTTATTTGTTGCTAATTATTCTTCAACGCCGCAGCTTGGGATGAACAAGTGATATTTCAGTTGGAAGTCAATGTATACAACTAGAAACGCCCACGGAGTTCCTTACCTTTTCTTAATATGTAGCTAGAGTATTAGATATTGTCACGTGTATGAGCCTATTGCTATGTTGATTTAGCAGTGCCATCATTGTATACAAAGGCAGGTAAATCCTCAACGGTTTCAATTTATCGCTTGGCGCTTATAGGGATGGCCTGGCGCCGCCACCTCAGCCAATCTGAGGCAGCGCGAAACCAAAATAGATTAGAGTTCTCACATCTGCTCCTAGAAAAAGCCGGGACAATAATCCTCCACGGAATACTTATAGTGTGGTTTTTCTTTGTGGCTTTCGTAGACAGCCCAATACCTTTCTGGCGGGCAAGGCATAATGCACAGGTGAAAGTCATAGAAACATTGTTAAATTGTTTACTCAATTCTAAATTGAAACCGTAATTAGTGTCTCTTGATAAGTTCATGGCTAGGTATCCTTATAGGTACTTCGGAGAGGAGAACTCGGTTTCGCAAACTTGACTTTGCCTCACGTTACTGAGTACCTAAACAATTATATATTAGACAGCGACTTTCGGTTATCTTGTCTTAGTACATAACTGGCTGAGTTCAAACTTTAGCCGAGCTAGCATGAACCATGTATGACCCGAAGATCTAAGTCATATTATGAAAGAACGTGTAATCTAAGATAGTTTTATTTAAAAAAGAATATTGCGATATCGGGGATCAAGATTGTATGGATAATGTAAATTGGCTTGATACTATCAGTATTTGTGCGAGCTACTTTAAATGAACACTTAGCAATACTGTTGCATCGGCCCACGATGGAAAGCTGCCGAGAAAAATGACTAGGGCCATTAGACTTATTTATGATAACATGGGTGCTAGGGGCGACGATGTAACTGATCCTAGTAGGGGAGAACTAAATTCTAGCAATTCTAGCCAGCAGACTGATTTCCCCATGATAGAAACCAATCCAGTCCAAAAACACGGTGTGGCGGCGACATCAGATGACCTATAACTCATCGGCAGCATTCTGGCCAGCATCACCACCCTTAGACCCTCACCATAACGTGATATTTCAGCTTAAAACTTAGAGACCTTGACGTAGAGGAGTGCCATCTTAATTCTAATTGGCTACCTCATGCTAACGCAGTTACTTTTGATGTCTTAAACCGCGTAATAGGCAACGTACGACCCTGTATGGTGATACGGTGCGGGCAGCTTGACTAGGAGGGCAGGCTGATTAGCTAAGGGGGATCCCAGCAAAAATTCGTCGATTTCTATGTAAGTAGCCTATCCCCTAGTCTTAGACAACAGCCGTTAGGCTGTCTATATACAATACACCACGCTCTTTTTCTTCACGTTTTGACTTTGTTTCCTTTGTGAAAACCTCTAGATGGTTAAGATGGCGCTGGCCAGGCCTCTAGAGTGGGGCCCGATAACCCGAGTCGTTTCAATGGCTTTGGATTGCTGCCTGTTTTGTGTATAACCCGGGCATCGATAGGTAGATTCCACTTCCGCTCTAGGTAATGCTAAGTTATCAAGAGCGTAGGGCTTCTGCTATCGGTATCTAGGGGCCGACAGTATACTTGGCTAGTAGAATACAGCCGAATTACCTCACCCCTGAGAGGCTTCAGGACTCGGTGAGTATAGTCATAGCATACGACACGCGAACAGGCGACTAGACGCACTAACATCTCCCTCTAGGCGGTGGGGCTATTCCGGGGGTGCTGTTATCGACTCCACGTTCCTCGTTGTTGGTGGCCTCGATCACGGGCATGAAAACACTAAGGATGTGACCCTGGCTATGAGTATTGCTACAACTGAGTTTTATGTTAGTACTGAGACATCGGGTGGTAGCGGCTTAGTTACAGACACTATATTCATTTTTGGAGGTGGTATGGTAGAAGAATGAGTAGAGGCTATCGAGATCGCCAACTAATTTACGTTCTGACGAGTACTCGTGAAGTTAGAATCAAAATGCTCCCCTGGGGTGATTTTGTCGGGTTAGGGGGAGGGGGGGGGGGGCAGGGAGGGGGAGCGACATAACTTTAGTGTTTCCTTACCTACTAACAGGCGTTAATATATAGATTAATTGTTGAACTTTAGTCACATATTTAGGCAGATATATATCGGAATGGTCTAGAGGTATAAATCAATTCAAGTGAGGAAACGGTAACCCTAAACATAAATCAAATCTCGTTACTATACACCAACAACTTGCTAACAAAAGGAGCGTCCATATACATTTCCATGGGGATTAAGAGAGTTAAGCGAGTGAACGACCCCCTAGCCTTAAGCTCGTCTCATCCCACCAATGCTAACCCAGGAACTCGCATGTTTCTATGCGCCACAGGCATAATGCTCGGCTGTAGGGACTTAACACGTAATACCGCAGTCCACTATCACAAAGGTCAGTATCAATATACCATGGAGTATCTACTTAGCTGGAATATATAGAGGATATTGGTAGTCTAGCAACACGGGTACTGCTAGGTCATGCCAAACAGACAAAGACGGTTGTTGTTGTTGTTGTTGTTGGGGATAGGGGAGTCTAAGTTAATCAGTGAACTCTACTCACTTTCTCGGTTGCCACCATCATAAGCACCAGTACTGCAACCAACAGAGCTGGAGAACTGGTACCCGGCGTACGCAAAACCCACGGGATCGCTGTCAACCGCCCCGGAGGTGATGACTAGGCCATAAGGCAGCTGGCTGAACACAGTGGAAGCCTGAAAATCGCCAATGGCCAGGCGGCTTGCACCACCAACCGATTCCCCGATGGCGTCTTTGATAATAACATCGTACTGATATGCAGCTCCTACTCCGTTCTCGTTCTTCTGCCATTGGGTTACATGGATACCACAGGCACCGGAAACATAACGTCGTTCATTCGAGGTGACTGGGGAAGCGGCGGAGAGCCCGATAAGAGCTGTGGCAAGAGTAGCGATAGTGAATTGCATTTTGAGTAGAAAGAGTGAGTTGTGGTGAGAAGAAAAGAGCTAAGGAGCTAGGTGATACTGGTACTGGAATGAGCCTTGTTGTTGTCGATGTGAAGGTATGGACAGAGACGAGAAAAGGTGAGGCCTGCACGCGATATTTATACCTGACAGAGTTAGGAACTAGTCCTTAAATTTAGATTCGTGATCTTGATTTTACGATCGCATGCCAGGTTGTTTGAAAGACCGAAGAATCAATAATAGTTTATAGGACGCGGTAATGTATGTCATCTAAGCCCTTCTAAGTTAATCCTTTGTACTATGGTCTGGGCTACTTGAGTTGGTCGAGAGGGGGCTGTTGTAGTAGTCTAACCGCCTGTTTCTTGCTCAAAGGGGCTATGCAAGCCATTCGGGCTGGGGTTGCGCACTTACATAGAATATTACCTAGAGGCTGTAATATCTAGTATTGGGAATACCATCCAGTAAAGCAAAGGCGATTGTAAAGTAGTATCTGTAAAAGGAGGTTTGCTTATAATAGTGTTCATTTCTTTTTACAATAATATTTATATGTTTTGTATATCAAATGGGCCTGTTTCCTGCTTAACAAATTAACCGCAAACTAATACTTTTCTATATTTTAAGATTTTAGCAACTAAACATTCTTAGGAGGTTATAAGCCTGCCGTGAGACTCGAGGCCCTCTGCAGTAGCGTATAATTGCATGAATATGATGATAGGATTGGGGCGATGTATGTCGCACAGATCGGCCCCCCGCCACCGGCATATTCATATTATTGGTCGGGAACATGATGCACTCTTCTTAAATCATGCATTTTAACTTAAAAACAGAAAAATGGCTTTATATGAAACCTTTTCCGGGCTGGATGCTGATTGCAGAAACTCACATAACTACCTATTCAAGTATTTAGCTGCGGTTCTTGTTCTATCTGGCACCTCCTACTCCTTCGTCGGGACCGGCTGATCTAGAAGTTCATGTGAGAACACCATGACTAAAAGAATAATTAACTCGTGTTCAATAACAAAACATTAGGCACCGGGTTAGGGCTGAGAAAAGGGGCTTGATGGAATTGGATGCAATTTGGTAAACGAGAATCGATATAATAATGTGGCACTGATTTGTATATGTGACTAGTATATTTGGACGCGTATTGGATGCAGTCGCGAGTTTCATTCACTATCCATTTCCTCGGAGGTTTCTGTGGGTTGACTACAGTTGAGAACAAGCGGGACGGGAATTAATGCTTCTGTGAATTAAAATTAAGAGTCGATCGGGTAATTAGTATACAAGAGCTACTGCATTATAGCCTTATGATCAAAACAGAAACCTTACCTCCAACGCTTCAACTTAAACCTCAAAGTTCCCTCCGTTCGGCTCCAAGCCTAGACACTAGGCTCGATATACAGAAGTATCTGCCAATCAGTTCACGTCCAGATTCAACACGCAACGGGCTCCGTCGTTAAGACCCGGTGAGACCGGTCCCTGCGAGGCAAGATACGGGCTGCCTCCCCCAATAGGGAATGCCCAGATCTGCCCGTTGGTGTTATCAGATGCATACAAAGTCCCGTTATTAATTCCGTATACTGCGCCCCAGGTGTTTCCACCGATTCGGGGATATCTCTGAACGATCTCCCACTGCTTCGTGTCAAGGCTGAACCGCGCGAGGGAAGTACCTCCGATGCTTGCGGGGTTGCGAGCGGCAGTGTACATGTACGAGCCTCCAACGGGGATATATGCCCAGTCGGCAATGCTCAGGCCGAGAGTGTCGGCTGTTCCGTTAGAGAGTAGCGTGCCGTAAGTTGCTGAACCTGGCCGGAGATCAAGCTGGTACCAAACACTGCCGCTACTGCCGTACCAGTAGTATCCATCGGTGTCGATGTCTCCCACGTTGCCGCCGCTACCAGATGGTGACGTGGCAACACTCTCGACCGTGCCATCTGATCCTATCCTGACGATTTCGGCACCTTGCCTTGCGTATAGAAGGTTGTCGAGGGTGTTGTACGCAATGGCGTTGACATCTTTATCATTACCTATGTGATTTGCGATTTGACTAAATTTCCCAGTGCTGAGGTCGACCTGGAATAGAGTGACATTCTGGATCAAATAACCATACTTTATATGACGCGTTAGTATATGTGAACGAGCTAAGGAGTGAGCTATTGAAGTAGAAAAGGCTCACCTTGTCACAACTAAGAGAGGGAGTACATGGGGCAGTGACAGTCGCGGTAGCCGTGACAGTGGTTGTCGTTGCCACTGTTGTGGTCTTGGTAACAGTGACGGTAGAAGCCGGCTTCGTGGTATGCGGAGTGGTGGTTGGGTACGGCTGTGGATGAGGGGTCCACCAAAAGATGGTGGAATAATAACACTGACAGTCAGTGTCGTAGGTGGATGAGGTATATGATGTAGGAGCAGTTGCCGGATAAGTCTTGGTCGTTGTCACGATCTCGGTAACGAGTGGAGCGACATCTATCGACACTATGCTGAGCAAGTCTCCAAGTCTAGCAGCGGTAGGGTTTGCAAACACTTTTCCTGAGCTCAATGCCAGGAGAAGGAACAGATTGGAAAGAGGTGCCATCTTTGCTTGCTATCGGGGCGGAGATGATGATAGTGTTGCTATGTCAAGAATGGATCGATCAGTGCAAAGGGTGCTCGCCTTTTATAGAAGAGTTAAGTAGCGATGCTGTCGGTATTTTCTCATTTTCAATACATACCTTAATGGAGCTCATCTTCGCCATGATGCACTAAAGAACCCTTCCCCGCGACGTTGAACGTAACGGACAGTTTGTGATCGTCATTTCGAATTGCGGACCCGGCCTGTACGTTCTCGTGGCTCGCTATTGCAATTCAATATTGGGTTGTCACCGAGAGATGGGGCAATGGGCTCCAGGGGAATGATTAGGAAAATGATCATCATTCCTGCTCAGCTGTAAAATTCTTGGCTTCTAGTGAGGGTGGATCAAATTTGAAGGGTTTTTAGTTGTCGTTATGGCTTCGAGGTAGAAACAGAACAGAGCGCAATGGGAGTATAAGCTCATACGGCCAAATCTCACGACACAGGAATATTTAGATAAGCAGTCGATAGTGTAATGCGGATAAGATTGACTTCACTTGAATTCGCCGATTATATGGTTGCTATAGGCAATTTTCAACGGCGATCATCTGCAGGTCGCAACAGCTGGTACTTGTATAATAGCAGCTGAATAGCTAGCATCTAGGTTTGAGGCCGTTTTGGGAAATTGATCTAGCTGTTACCTGTATGCGTAGTCCTGCTTGTAGCACCTGATCTAAGCACGGTAAGATCTAGATCACAAATTACCACCTAAATATGGCATAGGGTGTAGGGTTACCGCTAATATTACAAAACGTAACTGTTTCCTCTTTGGTTACGGCCGATATATGATCGAGGGATTTCCTTATTGGCTTACCTATTAGATATGTTGCTGCGAATAGGAACCTTTGAGTCCTAGCCTGACAATGCCCGAATAGGTACCTGCGGAACACAGGACTCTGACAGAACCATTAAATGCCGGACAGATTTTGATAATCCTTGCCCAATTCGAATGACGGGGTAACCGCCGTATTCTGCCCTACATACTTAAGTAAGTAGTCTATCTAAATATGTCCATGGCCTTGTCGTAGCGAATCACGTGAGTTAAAGGACTTGATCTCTGGACTCTCATTGCGATACGTTTATCTTTTTTTTTCATTGCCATATTTTATATTTTTCGTAAAGTAGAAGTATTGCACTTTGAGTTGAGTATAGGTAGGTTCTTGAGTGTACTCAACGAACTGATTTAACTTATTGTTACGAGACGAAGAAAAAGAGAAATTTATGATCAAATTAAGAAATCCTGCATGAGGAGCTAAAAGCGTCATGTCGATATATTGGTTTGCAAGGTGTCTAGTTTATTCAGTGTGAGGGCAACTGCGCCCGATAATTTCCTTCTCGCCGAGTGGCCCTTAACGGGCCGAACTGAGAACCATACTGATGCCGTTTGCGGAGGTCCACCCTTACGTGTAGCCGTACATGCTACGTTGGGAGGCGTGTTGATTTTTGTTGGTCGACGAACAGCAGTGCTTTTGTAATTCGAAATGTTGCTAGAGAGAAGCGGGGTTTCGAGATATAAGGGGCCATCTAGATATTCACTTGGGATGTATGTACTGGCGGAGCTAGATAATTGCCTATTTTTTTCTTTCTTTCTTTCTTTCTTCCTTCCTTGAGGTGCGCTTGTGAGGCCGGCCGCCAAAAACTAGGTCCCAAGGGCTGATGGAGGGCTAAAAAACCTCCGACCACCATGAAAAACCATACCCCTTCTTGGGAGGTGGAAAATTGTGGTAATGAGGAAAGACGCAATACCTTCGCGTTGAACCCGCAGCAACGGATCCATTTATAGGGGACCTCCTGCCAGGGACCCGGGCGCAGTGGCTAACCTCTTAGGGAATAGAACCTGTCAGAAATTACCATTGCGGCAAAAGGCTAGTTAGGGGCAGAGCCCTTAACTGTATATTTCTAACAGAACCCTCCATCCAAGTAGGTACATAGAAATGGGTACATAGAAATGGGTACATAGAAATGGGGCGCGGGATATTTCGAACTCGTAACAGTATGCTTGTATTCTGGCTGTATGCTCTACATAGGTATGTCATAGGTAGGCGATGCCGAGGACTTCCGAGCTTGCCCATATAATTCATTCATTATCTAGGCAGGCGGTGTGAAGAGGCGTATGTCACGCAATTGTTCGCAATGCTCCAAATGGTAGGCTACTGCATTGCTTGGTGATTTTCCGCATCTAAATAATTTGTCAAGACGCGGGGTTGGTGGACTTCTGGCAGGTTGCAATCGGGTTAGCATCTAGGCTATGACATAGAGACATCGCTGCCATTTTGCAGCTTGGATCATCTTTTATAGATTTCCTAAATATCGTTTATATCAGCGTCATGGCAGATATACCTAGTCTCATCCAAACGCGATACGGCGCCCCCACGGACTTCATAACAACGAACGCTGTTGGGAGCGAAGGGAATTCAACATTGGAGACTCTTCTTCAGCATAGATCTGTACGGAATTTCCTCCCTGAGAGCTTACCTCAAGGGGCTCTCGAGATTATTGTCGCAGCAGCACAAAGCGCAGCAACATCATCTAATTTACAAACCTGGAGCGTGGTCGCCCTTGAGGACCCGGAGCATAAGGATAAGGCAGCCGCGTTGTGCGGCGACCAAGACTTTATTCGCAAGGCGCCATTGTTTCTCATCTTCTGCGCGGACCTAGATCGTCTGACCAAGGTTTCGGCGCAACACGGGCTGCGCGGTGAAGGTCTCGAGTTTACCGAGATGTTTCTCATGGCTTCGCTGGATGCTGGTCTCGCAGGGCAGAACGCCACCGTTGCTGCCGAGGCGCTGGGGTTAGGTGCATGTTACGTCGGGGCAGCACGTAATAAGCCACACGAGCTTGCGGAATTGCTCAAACTGCCTTCGCGCGTCATTGCTGTCTTTGGATTAGCTATTGGCAAACCGGATTTCACCAAGGCCACAGCGGTGAAGCCGAGGCTACCACAGAAGGAAGTCCTGCACAAGGAGACCTGGCGCGTGGCTGTAGATGACGGAAGCTCTGCGGCCCAGACCGAGAATCTTGCCGAGTATGATGTGACCTTGGCTAGTTTTAATGCTGGAGAGAGAAGAGAAGGTGTGCCGGCTTGGACGCAACGCAGCGCGCGGAGAATCGAGACGGTGGAGTCACTACATGGGCGCCATGTGTTGAAAGACGTCTTGCGGGAGAAGGGGTTTGATTTGCGGTAACTGCGTCTCAAGTACGTATACGTAGGAGGCGAGTTTTGGAAGTACGTTTTGGAAGGGTGCCCGATCGTATTTGCGACATATATAGCCGGATTCTTTATGTAGTCTTTGCCTTATGACATTTTAGACGGAGTAGACGATTGAACCTGATACTATAGCTTCACCCTATTTTAAGTTTATATTATGATGGAGTTCGCCTTCTACATAGCTTTTAATTAGATAGTAAAAGTGAAGTAAGAGCTGTTAACTTGTGCCCCTCGTGCCCAACGGCTTGCACATATGGAACATGGCGAAACTGGAGCGGCGGATTCAATAAACACATTCGAATGTGCTATTTCCTCTAAGATTTCGCATTTTGAGAATCTAGCAAGCAAGTTCGGGGAGGTATTATGGGAGTACTGGTTCTTTTAACCTTGGTTGCCCTGAGCCCCCGGACGTGGGAGCCGTCGGGATTTGTTGCTTTAGGTTATGTAAATCAGGAGGTAGGGTAATCCCCACTACCAACTGATGTGAATAATTGCTAGTTGAAGGATCTGTATGAACGCTATCGCATAGGCCCTCATTTAGCAGCTTTGCTTTCTTTCTCTGGACCGATTTTGATGGAGATAGTCCCGTTTCTCACGTTAGCTTGATACTCTCCATTCTCTCGTAGGTCCTTCAATGTTATCTCCCGAGTCCTCTGTAGGCTTTCAATCTCGTCTAGGCGGTCTAGGGTTGCTCGCAGATGCTCGTCAAATCCTTCTTGCTCGCATATCTCCCGCATGGCATGTTGCATGGCGACCGAGTCTGCTTGGACCATGCCGTCTGAGTTGATGGTGAAGATGTTGTTGTGCTCGTGTTCCTTAATCCACGCTGCGTTCGTCATGATCTGTTGAGCTTCGTGGATGGGTATTTGAGGCAACCGGCCGTCATATGTACCGGCTCTTCTCATGGCCTTCTCTTTGTCGACGAGCGTCTTTGCAAGAAGCATGGCTGCCGATGATAAATCCTGCTGTGTTTCGCCGCCGGGGTCTAAATCCTCTCCGAGTATCCAGTAATGGCTAAGCAGCCAGCGCTTCTCCCGTTCACAAATGGCGTTGCATGCCTTGACCATGTCCTCTGACTTCGCAACGCGGCTGAGAAAGCTGAGACGTCCGCCGATCTTGTCATAGACTTGTTCGAGAATGGAATTAGGCACGTCCTCGTTGAAATTGCTCGACCGAAAAGCTTTGAGCGCCTCGAGAGCTGTATCGCGTGGAACATCGTGCACTGTCGTGACACGCAGGCGGGTGGCTTGCCACATGAGGCGTTCCAAGGTCCAATAGTCGTCACTCACGAAGATGATAGTCACGAGGTTACTAGCGGCCCAGAGCTCGGCGCGTTGCTGTATCAGCTCGAGGAGATCTTGGCCGTCAGCGTCATCCCGCACAAGATGTGCACCGGTGATAATTAGGATAAGAGGCTTGCCAACCTGCTCCTTACGCTTCAATGCAATCTTTTCCATCTTATTAAAGGCACGTTCGATATCAAGTAGAGCGGTTGTGTCGCGTGGTCCCTTGAAGCTAAATAAACTTCCGATGTAGTCCTCGTGGAACTCGAAATCAAGCGCCTTTCCTAGTCTCACGCGGAAGATTTCGGGGTCACCATGGGCCTCCAGCATGGCGGTGCCCTCGCCGCCTATTTTCCGCATCGCCTTTAAGAGCATGGACGTTTTCCCGGTTCCCTTTTCTCCTGTGATTAGATGATATTGGCCCTGTATGGTACCGTCGACGATACTATCGATGATGGCCTGCTCCGAGCGTGGAACCCAGTCATTCTTCTCGAAATCCGCAAGCGTAAGGTTTGAATGAGAACTTGTCGGGCTGATGTGCCGACTCAGAGCTGCCAACTCTACACTTGAGTACCCAACTGCGAACGCATTCTCCATCTTCCGCAGCACGTGCGACTTGTAATACGCATGATACGAATAACCAGCTAGTCCAAGGACTAGGATCGACCCGAATGCTGTTGCACTGCCTTCAACCAACTTGTGGAATCCTGAGCGCCAACCTGCCCTATCCCCCTCACCTTGTCCTTGGTCGGAATGGCCATCGCGGGACGACGACTCTTCGGCTGCGGCACTAGTCCCGGATAATAATACAGGATTTTGGGGTGGTGGCTTGTTTACCTTTCCCAACACTATTGCCCTCGACTATGTAAATGCGCGGATGAGTATGATACTTTCTGTATGAGTATGATGGAATGACTGCTTACCGCACGATGTCCGGACAAGCGAGCGAGCCTGCTCACCGTCTGCGCTACCATGACATGCCTATGTACTTACTGAGTGCATTAGGGAGGAAGGGTTGTCGCGTTGCTAGATAAGGGATTTCTTCAAGGTCCAGCTGATTCTGGCTTCACCTCTTCGCGGTCTTCAAAAAGTCATAAGGATCAAGTCCATATCGTCAGCGTTGATTTTTAAGGCTTGGTTTTTATTGTTGTCAGATCCACTTACTCGACGGTGACACGGAAGTACGGCACGTCAAATAGTGCACCATCCTTGACGCCGAGACAAGTGCGTAAATTTTGGCGATCGTTCACTGTGCCGTAGGCCTAAACTACACTTATATGGCTCTGTACAATACACTACCGGCACAGTGCTCTTGAGAGGCGATGTACAGTATTGTGCTTGGCTTCGTACACTACCTAAGAAATACCTAATGTGTCCATAAAGCTGTGATAATTATTCATACTATCCACGCGTGGAAGGCAGATAGTCTCATCCTGCTATGTCTTGAATACTGCCTAAAATAACGGGGTGTATACAGGTCCTCCCCGGCACCTAGCGTGCTAGCCAAACATCTGTTGGTAGTGCACGAAAACGCCCCCGTGTTTCTTATTCAAGTGATCATAGCAAGCAGGCGACGAGTCGAAGGTTTCCAAACAGACCCAGCAAATATGGGCACCACAAGTACACGTCATGTGATTGCATCCTTCCGTCTTCTCTAGCGGCGTCTTACATTTAGGGCAGTCCTTGATGCCCATCTCTCTCTTTAGTCGCTCGTTAGCCTCTTGTCTGCCTGAAGAAACATCCTGGTATTCGGCGCAGCTCAAACGGTCATGCGGAGCGTTACAGTTCGTGCAAACAAGCACCAGACAGCCGTGGCAGGGCAGTATCTTGACAGGCCCATTGACACGATAGACATAGTCGCAGTCTGGTGAGGGACAATATCTGAGTACGTCCGGGTGGAGGCGCGCGTATGACGCGAAGGATTGCTGCAGTAGCTCCTCGAACGCGCTCGACGAGAGGTGCTCTTGTAACTGTGGGAGATCTAAAACCGTGTCGCAGCGGTCAGAATCTCCGACGCACCGAATTTCGACTGCTGAATTTGTTGTTGGAGCTGACAGGCACAGGTTCTCGAAGCAGTCAAGGCAAAATGTGTGACCACACCGAGTCCGGATCGGGTTTTCGGCAGCTGTCCAACATGCCGAGCAATCCTGTCCGTCTAGGACCAACTTCGAGCCGTGGACGATCCTACCATTGATAATAGAAAGAGCAGCCTCATATTTGCCTACGGTCCCGGTGATGATAATCCGTTTCGGTGTCGAAGTGATGTCAAGGCTTACGCTGTCCGCGCCTAGCTCAAGGGCGAGTTTCTTGTAGCCTCCTAGGCGAGCCCATAAAAACTTCTCTTCACCTAATTCAATAGCGAAGTCCTTTGAACGTTGGTCGTTTAAAATCTTAGAGATTTCGGTTTGGACTTCTTCGCATTGATTCGGCGGGCCAAAGAGCCGGATCTGAGACTTTGCCTTGTTACGAAGGATCACAACACCTGTTCTCTGCTGAAGCTCCGCAAGCTGACTGGAGGTTTCTCCATTGCTACGCAGAGACGATTGCCAGAGAACTGATGAACCCTCTTTGGCGACGATACCCGCGAGTGTTTCCGAGATGACGTTCTTGGCGTCAGCCACGCTCTTGCTATCCTCGCCCTCAATCTTGAGCGTTCGATACCATTTCGGCGGTTGGGGTTGCTCATAAGCCGTGAAATGTAGGAATTGCGCTTTCCACCGTGGGATGTTGGCTTTTATTTGGTGTTCAACGGTATCATATATCAGACTTGAGACCTTGAACCTGGCACAGTAGACCAATTGCACCGTTAATTTTGCTGTCTTTAGGAATGGGAGCGACGAATTGTGAAAGGCCGTCACGGCTTCTTTGGCATCTTCTTCCCTCGAAAAGCGAGCGCTAGCCTTCATGCGCTTGCCGGTAGTGTCTGGGGTGAACTCCCACCATTCTAGAGGGCCGATGGCCGTGAATAGTGATTGTATCTGACTCGCGCACGTCTCAGCATCAGTCGAATAGGTAGGCTTTCCGAGCTCGATGCCACGTGGCTTGTCGCCTACCGACCAGATGGCGCGTGAAATATTGGCTTCCGTGGCCTCCGACGGAACATCGGTTAAGCAGACCGTCCACGCTTTGGGATTAAACCGCCCGGTGCCTCGCTGTGGATCGGCAGGGTGAACCTTCTGGTCTAATATCTTATATTCGCCCCTCTTGAATCTCTCGCACACGCGTCTAGCGATTATATCGGTCCCGAAGTTGAGCCATACCGTCTTGCTAGGCTTATGCCAGGAGCAGTGAATTTTTTTGCAGTCTACGCGCAACGCACTTGAATCCGATGTCGAAAATGTTTCAGGTGTGATTTGGGTAGCATGAATCCCAGCGCCCTGCTGTGAAGTAACCCGTTGACCTAATTGCGCGACGACCAACTGCGCGAAACGGGGATCCTCGGCTTCTACTCTGGCACTGGAGTAAAGCCCCCCCGGGATCATTCGAATGGGGCTCACCTTCCCGGTGTCGGCTCCCCAAGATCGAAGGAGATCAAGCACAGTCTCGTGCGTGCTGTTGCGAGGTAGTCCGGTAAGCTGAACGGCGGATAGGTCAGATGTGAATACTACCTTGGTAATGGCGGCGCCTGCGTCGAAGCGGACTAGGGCGCCGCTGATATTGCGCGTGACTTTCTCTTCAACGGGTTGTGTATACTCCTTGGCTAATAGTTAGCGAGGTCAAATAGGTATCGCTTCTCGGCGCCTTACGGTGGACGATTTGACAATTGGTTTTGCGCTTGGATGGCTGTCCTCGTGATCGGCTTCCTCATGCCGGTACGGGCAATTGTGGCCATTTCGGCATAGCCCGCGCTGGTAAAACCTACAGTTTACCTGGGACCTGGAGTCTTGAGATTTAGTAGGAGACATCCCGCTGAGGAGGATGTCTTGTCCTAGGCGGGGACGGAAAGGGAGAGTGCACGGGTTCATGATGTATCTAGCTCGTCTCCTAATTTCTCACTTGTTCTGAACCAAGAGATGCCCGACCGCGGAGCTCTTCAGATGGCCTTCATTTGAGAGATAATACTTCGACCCCCGACTTGGAGAAGCCCATATTATCATGTTTAATCAGCAGTGATTTCGAAGTTAAGAGCGGCGACGGCGGACGCAACTGTTACACAACATGTCACTAATGGACGGTTGCTGTCCTATTTGATAGACATTATCTGTGCCGAGGACTGCCACTATCCTACCCAATGCACATGTCCCTCGTCGGTATAGTATAGGTAGTATGCAGTAAGCCCAAGTGAGGAGAAACAGCAAGGTTATCGCCGCCCTATAGGTTATAGTTTGACATTGGTACATGTTGGAATCCGTAGTACTGGAACTATAGTGGTGTCCTTGTTTGCTTACTTTGGCATGCGTATTCCAGGCTATGCGTTATATAAAGACGTGAGTGCTAAGGTAACTAGCGATTACATCTCACGTAGTATAAACAAGTACCTGTCCCGATATCTCTCCTAGGCGGTTCACGGAGACAGCTCTACTTATCCGGCAGAGGTCAATTGCAAGCCTACCTTTAGCTAACCTCGCATTTCCACATGTCGATGAAGGCATTATTTATAAGCGCTTAGCGCCTAGGAGCGAACATTATGGCTTAGTGCTTCATTTAACTTGTTGTAGACTCTGGTTATCGAGGTGGCGTCTAGTATAAATACCGGTGTTCAGGACTGGCAGCCACCCCCCCCCCCCCCCCCCCCCCCCCTTTTTCATTTTCTCCTATTTTCAAATTAGACATCGGTTGGTTCAAGCAAGTTTGCCATATCTCCTACAACAGCCTCTGCTCGATAAGGATAATCAATATAGTCACCCGCCTACTACTGCCGGGTGCTTATATCGAAATATTTATGATGCTACTCAATACGTGTTCTACGAATTTCACACCTATTGTAATACCATCCTCGTCTATCAGTCCTCCTCTAGCTCTGAATGTCTCGTTATCGGGGTCTAGACAGGTCATGCACGATACAACAATATCCGTGTAAGTATCTCCAACCCGCGGAGGAAGCTCCTTCTTAGCTAATGCCACGAGCTGTTCCTTTATTTCCTTCTGACCGGTAAGCCGTACTGCTTCGAAATCCCTGTCGCTGCAAGTAAATCCGAGCGCCATGCCTGGCACTGGTGTCGCAGTATCATCTTGAACGGGGTACCACTAGAGCACTCGGAGTTAGCTATCGCTATCTTGAGTATCACTTACGAGGATCTTAGAAGTTTTAATGCACGACTTCTGTTAAAAGAGAAAGGTCATGCTGGAGAGATCGCTAATTCAGGAAGAAAAGAGCCCCGAGAAATACTTACTACGAAAGATCGCCAAAGGCCAATCTCTAAAAGACACACACCGAGGCTATATATATCATGCTGCATGATATACCGCTCAAGAACAAACGCGCCCTGCCTCTGGGGGTGGCGGTATAAATTCCGATGCCAGGCAGCGTCTCCGTACATATTTGTCTGAAAGTTGGCATTACGAAAGTCAGTGAAACCAATGAGAAAACTTTGCCCTAATGATGAGCCTTCGACGCTCGGGAATACAAGTATGTTCTCCGGCCTGATATTCTTGTGCACGAACCCACAAGTGTGGATATAATGGACGGATCGGACTAGTTGCTTCGCGATTCGCATAACTATGGTAAGGCTCACGGGGTTCTGTCTTAGGAGATGCTGGCGGAGTGTTTCGGGTAACCGACTCCTCCGGGGTGTACGATATATGAATTCAATTGCTGATAGCTTCTTGGCAGAGTCGTGGTGTTTTAATATTCCCTTGCAACCGAGAAGGCCAAACGTATCAGGATCCACGTTCCGAAGTTTTTTTGCCAGGTTTTTGACGTCTTCCTTAACCTGGGGGGCAGCCCCAGGTTGGAAAGTTATCAACTCGGCGATCAGTAACTCACTGGATCCGGCCCTGAGAATTGTGCGCGCTGTTGTCATCGAGATTGCGGTTTCTATCGCCCCTTTAAGACCATTATGACCGAGATTGACGTGTATGTTGCCCTGCTCACCGCCGCCCGGCTTCAAAGTGGAGCGGATGGCTAACATCTTGCTCAAGGCATTAGGTTCTTGACTTGACAATGGCAAGCCACCGTCCGTCCACTCAAGCAGTGCATTGTCCAGGACCTTATCGGTCATGAGGATCATAAGAAACCAAGTTGGGTCAAACAGCTGTTGCCAAGCCTCTAGCCCCGCGATGAGCTCATCAAGACTATTCTTAATGAGTGCGAATTTCCATTTCCGAAGCATATCAATTGCCTTCCCCCTGCTTACAGCGTTTTCTGGGCTAACATCTTCAAGTCGTGAAACAGCCTGCACTAGTTTCCCTTTCAGTGTTTGAAGGAGATCCAGCTGGCTCTGCACAAGGTCGTCGGTGAGATGATCTGATATTTTACGTAGAAATTTCAATTGCGTTTCAGTTTTTACCCAGACGAACTCGAGCCGAGTGTATCTTTCGTTTATTTCCTCGTCGGCAGTCCGATACGTGTGGCAAGTTGCTTTGATCTTGCGAACTAATCTAGAAACCGGTTAGGTTAGTAGTCTCACATCGAAATCGAGTAGATGGCAAAACAGACTTGATAGAGCCTTCAATAAGGCTAACAACAGCGAGGACTAACTCAGCGGACATGTTCAATCGCTAGTAGGGAACAAACTATATAAAAGTAAATGAATGATGTGGACGAAACATCTTGCCTTGACCACATAAGTATTGGGGGGCTGTGTAAACAGGTATTAATTACGGGGTCTGCTGCGGCTGAACTCGAGTGACCTGGTCGCCAGTTAGGCGTATTTCAAACTAGGTACCCTATCTAGATAGTACCTAACATAGGTAGTAAGCTATCAACCAAGATTAGGTACTTGATGATCTAGGTACCCAAGTTCTGCCCAAGCAAGCGCTAATTCGCTCCGTGGTCAGGCGTTCTTGATTGCATAGCAGTCTGCTCGCTCTCCGACTATCTTCCCACCCAAATGAAAACGAGCAGCCGAAGCACCCTTATAACGACGCCGCGGGCGCGCGTCGCATCTGATGAAGGGTCGCTTAGTGTCTGCTCCTACCTCATTGCTTACCATGGCCCGGAATACGTCACGTCTCGTAGTAGCTTCGAGACTCGAAACCGAGTTCCTCTCTGGCTGCGTAAAGCATAGAGTTCGCAACCCCGTTTTAAATCAATCCCCAACAGTGGAAGACATTTGGGACGTCCAGTCAGAAATAGGAAAGGGAACTTTTGGCGTCGTGCGGATCGAGCGGCGCCGCGTATCGAGGCCCAACCCCAGCTCATCATACCCTAACGCACTGCGCGCAGTTAAAGAGATAAGAAAGTCAGACGCTGCCGGCCAGAGATGGGACTACATGAAAGAGTTAGAGGCAATTGCTCGATTTTCGTCATCGCAGGTGAGCTCAGACACCAACCAGCAGGTTTCAAGCCCGGGAGATGCTAACTACCTAAGTACGCCCCTTACTTCGTGCGCTCTCACGGGTGGTTCGAGAATGATGTGTCCATCTTCATCGCAATGGAGTATTTTCCTCTCGGTGACCTAAGACGCTTTATGGAGTACGACTATCATCTCAGTTTAATTAAGCTTTCTGTTATTATTGCATGTCCCTGGGAACTGGGCCTCCATAACTTGTTCCTGTGCATGGCCAGCTTATGGTTTCGAATAGTGCTCAATCGCAATTCTCGGAGGATGCTACACAGCAAATTACTCGCCAGCTCCTCAAAGGCATTCGTTTCATGCATGCAACTAGATTTGCACATAGAGACCTTAAACCTGGCGTATGTTTTCCTTGAAAGTTTATCAACTATCACGCTTAACCTCCATTGAGAACAGAATATACTTGTAGCGTCCTATTCGCCACGATGGGTTATCAAGATCGCCGACTTCGGCATTAGTAAGCAATCAATGGAAGGGGTCACGCATCTACAGACCCATGTTGGCACATTGGGTTACATGGCCCCAGAGGTTTTTGACGCCAACAATAACTACTCAGTTTCTGTCGATATCTGGGCCATCGGCATAATTGCGATTGAGTTGTTACTGAAGCAGCATCCTTTACCTAACGTCTCCGACCTCTTCAAGCTCGTTCATGGCATCAGGTTAGTTTGCTAGAGTCTTTTATCTTCCCATTTGGAATGTGTGAGGGCCATACATTGCCTTAACAGGTATTTTATGCCCCTCATACTCTCGTAAACCCCCTAATCTCCAAGTAACTTTTACCAAAAAGTATAATTTATTGACTCTGGCCTCATAAATAGACCGCTGATCACAGATACGGAGACCGGCACGTTCCTCTCAGATGATTGTAGGGACTTCGTTCGGGGACTGCTAAACACAGATTCAGTTACAAGACCAACGGCAAACGCAGCACTGTCACACCCATGGTTAGAAGAAGTCATACCGGATTCAGATGACGAGGAGTCGTGAGCCATATGAACCTTCCCTATTTTAGTACACTTTGAAGAATCTGACGCTCTCTATATATAGGCTATTCGTGACAGATGATCCCCCTCCACGAAGTCAAATATCAAGATACCAAGACGCCACCACGTCAATCTCTTTACCTTCATTAGCTTGGTCTAATACACAGCCTCTCAACACGCCTATCAGCACTTACCGTGGGCCAGCGTTTGAATCGCGCTTACTTCTTCCTAGCCTTCAGGGCTTCTCGTTGGTGACAGTGAGCATCGCACCTAGATGGCGAAAAAGAGAATAAATCCTAAAGCTTTCGTTGATAGAACAAATACTTCGTATTAAGGTCAGACAATCCTGTTGATATCGAAACTAGCGTTGCGCACAATATCTGGACTTCGAGCTCGAAGGTTAATAAGATCCTTGATAAGGCTTGGAAGAAGACAGACGGCCAAGTGATTTTATTCTTCTCGGTGATTGGCAGGTAGGTCAACTCTATTTATTTTTCGCTTAGCCTTAAACAAAACCCCTACGAGAGAGTGAGTTGTTAAACTCTCGGTTCTTTATAGTCAAAGGTTTTGTGGTATCGCTCAAATGACTAGTGGCATGGACTGGGAGACTACGGACGAGCACTGGCTCGAAGATTCCTGGCAAGGGTGAGTTCCTCGATAAAACACATGTTTCTATTATGGTTTACGCTAACAGTGAATTGTTATCTTAGGAGATTTACACTTAATTGGCTCTGTCTAACAGAATTACCATTCGCAGGCGTAAGGCATGTGCCGGTATCAAGCAGGACACCTGGCTTCCGGGCTATTGCCTGTTACGACGGGACTGAGATTAGTGCGCCGTCAGCCTTTGAGCTACTCCAAGCATACTCGACCAGGGAACGAGAAGTGACATCTCAGTTTCTTTCCCCTCCCGAAACTGTTACTCCCGTAGACTTCGAGGTCGTATCATCCCCAGCATCGTCGGGTCTCACTAGAAGAGTCCGGCGTTTAGGGCTCGGTCTTACATCTCACACCGAGGTGCAGGTGGCAAGGGGCGCGACACATAGGTCGGCTTCTGCACTAGAATTTAATAACATACTTAGGCCACAAATACGATAACAAGTTGTCGATCAGACTAAATTAAGCTTTTACCAGCCACCTGACGCCTAGTTATCTAAGGCCTATCCCAGAATGCAACGTATATATAGCAAATAAATAATGTTTGTAACTCTTAACATCGTGATCAGTAACATTCAATATTTAGACGGGCGGCACAAAAATAAGCTCGATGTGCCTAGCTTCAACTTAGTTTTAAAGCCGCTTGATGTACACTGATGTTATTAGTGTTTCAGTGTGCGGGGAGATATTTATTATAAGATCCAATTTATCACATAACTCTCAAAATGGCCCCTGTTTACTATTTTGCATGGCGGGAAATTCTTGAGTCCTGTTAATGTCTACAATCCAAACGCTTATCGACAAATATTAATCGCAGGGCGCGACCCTCATTATATTTAGAGCCCTTACGCTTTCTCGATCAGGCGCACCCAAAAGTCGTCAATCAGAAAGCTCGAATACCCTCTACACCGCCATGGTGCTTGCGGGTTTACAATCTGGAGGTCACATGTTCGCAGAAGCTAGAAGACATGCGGTATTAGCAACGCTGGCCAATTAATGATGGGATCCTAACTAAGCCTTACCTCAACAAAGATTTTGTTTAACTCGAGCCACGCAAGAGTCTTGCCTGGGCATTGCCACCTCCCGTGGCCGAAGGCGAGATCAATACACCTCATCAGCTCGGCACTCTTTTTTTCGTCACATTCGAGAAAACGTTCAGGCCTGAAAACTTCGGCATCATGCCCGAATACTTCCTTGCTTCGTAACATGCTCCAGAAGTTAACAAATATATCTGTTCCTTCGGGAACGAACTTTCCACATAGTGTATCTCCGCCTGGCGGGACCTTCTTAGGAAACCCCGTGATTGCGGGTGGCACCATTCGTAGACCTTCGTTGATAACAGCCTATTCATCTTATTAATCCGGTCTTTCGATTTTTTTTTTTACGGCGGGTTTTTGCTAACCTGGAGATATGGAAGCCGTCTGGCTTCCTCATTTTTGATCGGGCTTGAGATGCGGCCCTCTAGAATACCTGCCGTGATCTCATCTTGGAGCTTCTGATATGCCTGCGGGGAAGATAGAAGATGGAGAATAATGCCCCGAATAGCGGTAGTCGATGTTTCAGAGCCAGCAGGAACTTGCACGGCTAGTTCAAGCTCACATTCGCGACGTGTCATGCCATGATTGATCCATTCATCCTACTGCTATGTTAGAAAAGTCCCCAGAGGAGTATGTGGATTCGAAGCAACATACCAGCATGTCACCTTGAGTTTGCCTATTATGACCAGGCTCATCAAACCGCTTGGTCACCACATTCTTAACGATGCTAATAGGCTCGGTTAGATAAGTTGCAAGATGATAGGAGGCAGCACGAACCCTAAAAATCTTCCCATCCCTTTTTGGTCGGTGTGCTTGGGACCGGCCAATTTAAGAAAGAATTGTGACGCAAAGAAATCTCGCAAGCGGGGAATCATCATAAAGCTGTGCAGAAAGGGGACGAAAGAATCTGCAATAGAAATGAAGTCAAACTGATCGGTCTCGGTGGCAAGGTTACCCCATGGCTCACCAGATCCGGCGAGCGTGACGATGTCGATCTGGAAAAATCTGACGAGACGACTGAAATCCACGACATGTGGCTTGCCCGCAGCAAGATATTTCGTCTTAATAAGATTGATAAGCACCGCCAGCTGCGAATCCACTTTAGCCTCAAGATTAACCACGCCTTTCCCGGCGTAACCAGCGGCCAACTTCGCTTTTCTCTTGTCATGTTTTGCAGTATCAGGCTCAGATAGCACACTGTGACCATAGGGGTCGAATTGAATACTACCATACCAGCCACCGCGCCCGTAGCTTGATCGTACGTTGTTGATATGCCAGAGGGTCTGGGGATCGTAGACGAGGAGCTCGTTGGGGCCCATACGCATTATTTTACCGTACTTCTCCTGCTCTTTCGCTAGGCGAAGATGCATACGGCCAGTAGCCATAGCGAAGTAACCCCATAAATAACTGAAAGAGGCACATAAAGGACCTGGGAAATGACGGAGGCGATGCCATGACTTGACTACAGAAGCAATATACCATACAATGCAAGTCGAAACAGTAATAATAGCCGTAAGGGTAATGCTGGAACTTGAGAACTTTGGATCGAGGGCCCATACAGCCGCCATCTTTATATAGAGAATCGAGCCGATAAGGGTAGAAGAAAATGACAAGTGTTAGAGCTTGAGGGGCGTGCTACTAATGGGATGTGTATATGCGGGCGAGTCTTTCACACTACTTCGTCCACCATGGCTAAGAACATACCGAGGGCTTAATATACATGGGAGGAGTGATACGTTCTAGAACATCTTCCGTACGCTAATGCTATACGATAGCTTACCATAATCTGCCGTTGCCTTGATCTTCTCTGCAGATAGCAGATGCTATCCCTACATTGACATCGGTAGGAAGTTTGATTGATTGATTGATTGCTTGGTACAAACATCGGTAGGAAGTGGGAAGGCGAAAAGGTCTCCAAATTACATTGGTCAATGCCAGGGTATAAATGGCACCATTGCCACCTGATTTTGGGCTTTTCCTTTGAAGGTCGTAGTTAAGATAGGTGCTCCTACATTCTATATAGCGGATGCGAACGGTATCTACATAGATATCCTAGCCACTTGTGTTTGAGACGCTAGCACTGCATTGGATGCAGAAGTCATCCACAAATGCCTCCCCATGCTACGAATCAAACTGCCACCGAGCTAACTAAGCTAGGAATACTAGCCGGCACCGACTTGCGATACCTGGGGCGTCGAGATGCCAAGAGATATACGTGCCCACTGCCCAAACATGGTTTGATCTCACCCGCCCTAATGGTAAGCGATCTGGCGGGACCCATCTCGATTATTCTCGGTACGATTTCGATTACCGAGCATGCATTCCCATTCGATTTTGTCGGGAGCGAGGAAAGAGGAGAGATGTGGCGGCGACGGCTTGTCACCCATGAATGTTATATAGAATTGGCTACTCCAGATAAAATTGATGGCGCTGAAAAGTAAGCGTAATAAGTAATATCCTACTCCTTCATTGGTTCTCCGTGGATGTGATGCGCGACTTTGGATTCTTCCTTTGCTCGCTATTCTCAAATCGGAATAGTTCCAGCTCCCTGACCGCTCCCGGATAGAATCCGTATGTACAGTACTGTAGACTATACTACTCCTTTTCTTTTCCTTCATCAGGATCACAGCGACCCGGCCAAATAGCTCGCTGCATACACCACAAGACTGATTGGCCTAGCTGCTGCGTGTCTTCTATCCCCTGCGGCACCTCATGCGTACTATTGTGCATGTAGATCTTTCTGATGTACGGATCGCATAGACCCGCGAGGTGGGTGGAGGTCGGAAAACCTGGGTCCTTCATCCCCCAGACATGGACTGTCGGGATTCTAATTTTTAGCTCTAGTGGCACTTTATTCAAATCCAAACCAAAGCAGTCATCCGAATTGAATATCGCCTGACGTGCTAGCGAAACATGTGAAGGGGATGGGTCCAGGTTTCCTTGGCGACGGAGCTCTATCTCCTCTACTACCAGTTCCGCGGCCCTTGGAATTGGGGTCCCAAGGTCCTTCAACACTGCTAGTGGAATAGTACCGCTGATGAAAGTGGCAAATGTAAACGGCGGTTCGTACTCATAATTATACCATTGGTGATACAAGAGATAACTTGACAACAAGGTGGCTCCCTGAGAAAAACCTATGACGCCGTCGTAGGGGCCGTCGGCTTCGAGCTTTGCCGTGAGCCATTCGTGTGCTTTATATATGTCCGTGATGGCTGAGCCATGGAAGAATTTGTATAGGGTTTGCCCGTCGAAAGAAGGCAGCGCACTTTGTATGGGGGCGTTGACGAAATCAAATGACACTCTTGTCTCTGAATTCTGAATCACTTTGATTACGGCGCCTACATAGGGTGAATCATCGTTAGGAGCTAGATGGAGACTAAATTTCTCCAAGGCGCGTACTTACTTAGCTGCGTTAGAAAGATTTGGCCACTTTGATTGTAGCCATGCAGGCATAAGATTCTCATTATTGCTTGAGTATCTCTAGCACGCTGTTGTATGCCAACCGTAGCAAGTTCTCGATTTTCTCTTGTTATTTGTTGCTAATCGTAAGCGATTTCGAGTATGAACCCCCCATGGATAGGTACTCGGACCTCCGCCCGCCGGATGTCCGTTCGCTTTCGGCTCTTGATCATGTAGTACATCACTATTCAAACTTACATGCAAATGCCCTGCCCCGCCAGTGCTAATGCCGAGCAAGTACTTTCAATCACTACTACTTCGACCGTTGATCCCACCCCTAAAGCAGATGGATGTATATGTGTCAGTACGCATCTGCATGGATTTCATTAGCAGTACTGTTTAGAGTCGCGAATGTACTTCTTATTAACTTCTTATTATGGGAGGTATAGCCATCACTCTCATCTGCAGGACAAGCACCCATTTCGGAATAAAGTTCTGACAGAGTGGTCGATATATCGAGGATACATGGACCCGAGAGGCTGGTCCCTAGCAGCCTACTTTCCACAACTTGTTGACCTCGCCAAGTAATACAATGCGACGTGAAAATTACAACCATTGTTACTGTGATCGCTACCTCTGGATTCCCCGCAAAACTCGCTGGGGGGCTCCGTAGAATTGATACGGGGCTTGCAGGTGGCTACTCCTATATAAAATTCGTGGGCACTTCGGAAGATAGTTTAAAAGACCTTTGCGTAACAACAACTATAGTTTATTACGTACTCTAAAAGCGGTCTCCGACAACTACCCTGTGGTTCTTGCTCTGTAGGTATTATGTTTTTGCTTTCTCAGTCGCTAACTTGACAAGTAAGATCTCTCGTGCATTATATCAATGTCAATTCTCTAAGAGTCACGACCGGTAACAAGGGAGCGCCATGGCCATACATAATTAATGATGCGTGAGCCCTCACAACGGCAGAGTCATAATGAGCCCGCGTGGTCTTCGTCGACGGGTCGTTTAACGTGATGTCCGCCATCGTGGATTAAAGGAGAACGAGTTTCCCCTTCCTTTTCAACTTTGTCGTACATATGGACGATCTATTAGACTAAGTTTTCTGTAGTAGACGTAAGAGATTGCTATAAGTGCCCCTATACACTACTAAGACCACCCAGCGTGCCACCGTACAAATAGACGCCCCCAAACCCGATCCCTCTTGCTCAGCCGCACGATCATTTTTCGCCTCTTCGATACGTTTTCTCTTAGCAACCTGTCGCATATAGTCCGTTATTATCAGCACGGTAATAACGGCGTTGTTTTTCCGTGATAGTTATGAGCCCTTGTGTTTCTAGCTGGCTAGCTCAACGGTATAACGACTATAACGAGTAGCAGCTTTATTTAGACCCTATTGCTTGTTAAAAAACGGATCAGCGCAAGTTTGAAACGTAATCTAACCTAGAGTATAACGTGCCGGCCAAAAAAAGCAACAGGGCGATACATTCAAACACGGAACTAGGCGTAAAAGCATAAGTACAGGATGCAAGCAAACGTTCGAGCAACGCGATTTTTTAGATCAGCTAGAATATGAGCCCTAGCTAATCTGGGGGGTGTGTCGCGTATAGTCCGTTATTACTAGCACGGTAATAACGGCGTCGTTTTTCTGTGACACAACCTCTTGGATAGCTTTCTTGGGCGGTTTTCTTGGGAAAGAATATGGTTGAGGATATCGGCACAAGCGTCTTCCTTGCCTTGCCGGAACTCTCTATACCCGGCGCCGGTCCTCATCGCCTCTCCGAAGGCACTTAGATTCTCAATGAAAGCTTCAACACGAGTTTTCCGTTGTTTTGACAGGTCTTATGGTGGAACATCAATGGCTATATTCTAAAGGTATCGGACAACGATTCGGCTCTTGAATTCTAGTCCACACATAGCCTTCATCATCTGGAAATCTAGGTAGTTAAGGTCCGCGTCAAACCCAGTAGTATCCCTACGACAATGGAGATAGACAAGGCCCGTGACCCTATGACACTCTCGGCGAAATTTCTAGTATATCGGCGTTCCATTTCTTTGTTTCTTTGGATCTTCGAATCCTGTTATAAGGACTAAAAAGATCTGCTTGTTCCTGGATGAGTACTTGGTTGGATATTTCATGTAATTGCGCGTGCCTATTGGGTGTATTAGCATCATTAGATCGGCATTTTTTTAGGGAAGAGTGTACGCGAGACTTCCTCGTGGCCGACTTCAACATTATAGCTTGAGTTTGCCGCAGCCGCAGCAAACGAAGGCTCACCTCATACAATAGAGCCCACAACAAGGATAGGGTTCCATTAAATCTGAATAGCAGCTTGTCCGCCCTCCTAAGTTTGTTGAAAAATAGTGTATTTCTCCTGATCGGATCCCTCGACAGAAGCCTGCTTGCTACTGAGTAGTACATTCGTTGCTAGCAACTTGCCGCTTATCGCCGTAGTCAAAGTAGACAATAGTGCTTAATTTTCTACTTTTAAATTCGCGTAGATGTCTTATTGCTACCTGCTGTCGAGATGAAGAGTAATTCCCATCTACAAACTATAGGAACGGATTATTGATGGTATAGCCTCTGTTATTGGTAGCATGGGTCAAGGGCGACACTAAAGTATATCGGTTTACTTTGAGAAAGGTCAAGATCGGGATTCAACTACTCTCACGATCTACAAGTGGCATCTTATGATATAATGTATGAGCATTGGAGTTGGTGTAAACTAGAAGTAAGGACCGTTTACATACAAGGCTAGGGACCGTTTCTACTCAAAGCCATTAAAGACTAAACTTGTTGGATAGCAGCTCATCCATGTCTCTAGTCTTCAACCACTCCTCATAGCTTGGCGTAATCACCTTCTTCTCGAGATGAGGAGGCTCAATAAAGTTGCTTATCCCAGCCATATAGCCGAACTCCTCCAAGTAAGCGGGTGCCCAAAGCACCTCATAAGGCATGCTCGTGAGCTTGTGCATTTGTTCGAGAGTAAGACTGACTAATTTGGCTGGTTTCCCTGTGACCCTTGACCATGCCTCGCAAGCTTGCTCCATGGTTAGGTAACTATCGTATGCAAGCAGCTTCGTACCAGGCGCTTCGTCCTCGACGAGGGCCCGAACGAAGACACCAGTCGATTTGGTTTCGTCGAGAATAGGAAATCGGGTTGATCCGTTACAGGGAATGAATACTTTATATTCTCCACTAGTAGGGTCGAGCTTTGGCGCAAGAAAAGCGTTGGTCGCGTACGCGCCGAGATAGATGAATGATGTCTTTTTGGCAAGTTCTGGCTGCTCGTTTTCGATGTACTCTACAATCGCCGCCTTCGTCTCCCAGTGATAGGAAGTGGAGTATTTCCCATTGGATCCAGCGCTCATAGGACCCAGTGCGGAATACACGAGTCGTTCAAGAGTTGGGACACCAGCAGCGGCCACGATGGCGTTTTTGCCATGTTGAACCTCCGTTTCATAGCCTATTTTACTGCTCTTCTCCGAACTGTCTCCGGCGAGAACAGAGGCGCGATATGCTGCCCAGAAATCGGTGTTGAGAAAGATAGCATGCGCACCCTTGAAAGCGAGGGACAGTGAGGCCATATCGGTTAAATCTGCCTGAAATAGTTCACATCCAAGATTCGTGAGCTCCGTTGCCTTTTTTGATAACGGTTGCCTAGTGATGGCCCGAACGTGCCAATTGGGAAGTGCGGCAAATGTTCGGGCGACAGATGAACCCTGACGTCCGGTTGCGCCGATGACGGCAACTATCTTCTTATTGTTGGATGGCATTCTGATAGAGTAAAGGTATCGTGGGTTGAGGTAACCAGGGTGTAGAAGATTTTCTGAAGCTGGGGGCGATCGAGTGTGAGATTAAGCAGAAGACTGAGCGGAATGATGGTTATCTTGAAGCCATTTGTCGGGAGATGTTGAACATATATATAGACGGAATCATCGCGTCTAGAACGAGTGTGGCCAAACATTGTCGTTTATCTCCGCTCTCTGATATTCGTTTTCGTATGAAAACTTCATGGAGCCGGAGTTTGGCGAGGTGAAGCTCTCATGGCTGACCATATTCTGGCGATTTGATTGGCTGCTAACCCGTAAGCCAAAGTAAGCCAGGATAAGCCAGGGGTAGGCGGATGCGGCGTTAGTCCACAGCTCCCCGACTCGACAATCCAAAATTCTTCAAACGACTTTCAGGTCAACCTAGTTGAAAGTCCCGGACTTAAACTGGTCGGCTGGCTCTCATTCCTGAACGCTAATAGCTCTGACGAATCGAGGCCTTAGTATCGAATAAGCCACTGAATGCATTGAAGGTGGCCTAAGCGGAGAATGGACAAATGCCAAGAGCCAGAGCAGATCACTACCGACTCTGCGGTGGTGTCGAAGTCGGCCCTGAAGCGATCGAAAAAGAGGGTGATTACAGCGGCTCGAAAAGAACAGAACAAACTCGCCCAAAGAGCTTATAGTATGTTTTCCTGGATTTCGTGATTTATTGCTACAATCGCCCTATAGTGATAATTACGTCCCAGTTTGAAGACAGTTACTAATGTGATGCGCAGGGAGAAGACAAAAGGAGCAGAAGAGAGTTGAGACGCGGTCCACTACTTCGGGATCAAGGCGGTTGGAGCCCCGGCGAGATAATTCAGATACCTCACACGCGTCGAATTCTTCAAACTCGAGCTACAACGCTTTAATTGCCGATCCAGGGTTCTCTCCTCCAAAGAAGTCTGGCTCAAATATCATAAACATAGACTTAGCTGCAATATGCCAGCAACTTGGTTTGGACAATTTGCCCTGTTCTTCAATATGGCAGAGTGAAATCGCTGCCGTCTCGTCTGCACCCGCATCGACAGCACAAATCGATGAGAACAAACACCCCCCTGCACTCATCGCTATGGCCACGCGCCTAAGGGGTAGCTTAGAAGACAACCCAACTGCCGTCTTCAGAGCGTGTCTCACAAACGCGATATGTATAGGGATGGATCTCACAGCGTTGATGTACTGCGAGAGGCCCTGTATGTCCCCTTTCTACCAGCCAGCAATAGCGCGGATGAGCGGGGATCCTGCGGCTCTCATTGCGGCCTCATCACATGGTTCCCTCCCCCCAGCCCTGAGGCCGACTCTGGCGCAGATCCTTATCCCCCATCACGCGAGCTTCGATCTTATACCTCTGCCGCGACTGCGTGATCGCGCGATACTCATGTGCGCCGCCCTACCACATATGTTCTCACTTTGGGAAATGAAGCTTGATATCTACACTCGCAACGCCTTGCTTTGTCAGGGTCACGACTCCTCTACTGGAACGGTAGCCCAGCCATGGGATACGCGTTGTTGGCAGGCAACACCGTGGTTTCTGAGCAAGTGGAAGATGGTGGTTAACACAGACGACGTCGAGGCTAGTCTTTCCCTACCGGGTATTCCGGGTATGTGGATGTAGGGCTGCACACGGAGTTACCGCGATCTACGCCATTGCTGCCAGAGTGAGCATCACTTACCTGGTGTCCACCGTCGGCTCCGATTCTCCAAGGTATCGCTCCGCGTTTACGGAATTGGAACTCATCGCGCCGGACCACCACTTGCAGGCCAGCAGGTGCCCGAGAATGCACCAAAGACAACGTTGCATCGGGCCGATGCGATTACCTCAATGGAGGAGAATTTGGATCCTAGCGGAGCTTTTGCCCGTTCTATATACCCCCCCCGAAGACATATAGCAACGTCGAATCTCAAGCTATGTTATTGCCTAAAGGAGTCGGGGCAAACTAAACCGAAGCCAGTGTAACGCTCAATGTCCGGGTCTAACACGCCTTCGTGTTCGGCGCTGTGATGAAATGGTATAGAGTTGGAGTTGTATAGTATACCCCAACGGAGGCGTAGCTTTGGTATTATGTTGGTATAAATCCAATGCCTACGCGACACGGCAAACTCAGTTCAAGTGGTTCTAGGCTGAAATATCTACATTATAGCGTTGCTTATCAAATCCAGAATGCTATTCACATTCCTAATCTCGCTCCTGGCCTTTTCTGGCCATGCTACCGCCGTATCATGGTATTTTCTCCGATATTACCCGGCTTCGGGGCAGAAATTCACCTCGTTCTCCGGGACGATGTCCATCCCAACACAACCTAAAGCTGCCACTGTCAGTTGCTCTCTACACGCTCTCCGATATCATCCCTTTCCGTGCTACGATTTCAAGCTAGAATGTACACTATTTTTCTGATGCGGCGGATATAGATTTATGTCTGGCCCGGCCTCCAGCCCACAGACAATAGCGGTGTATACCAGAATGTGCTGGACGGCCGTTCCGGTACCTGGTGGATTGGCAGCGGCTGGTGCTGCGCGAATCCAAGTCTGCCGTGGGGGAGCGGGTTCAACACCTACCCTGGGGAAACTGTCAAGTTTGCAAATACGCTGGGGAACTCTGTCTGGACATCGACGTTGACCCGGTCGTCAACTGGCGAGACAGTGTCTAATAGTTTTGCGCTAAGTAGGACCCCGCCCGACTCGGTGGCTTTTATACATGCAAGGCTCATGCTAACGATATCGCGCGTCTAGCCTCCAAGTCGTTCAACCAGGCTCTCTTCGCGATCGAACTGTGAGTTGCATTGGGCTTGAGTCGCCATTTTGATGCTGACACCGTATAGGTACGACGTCGCATGGGACTTCGGCCAAGTAGCCTTCTCCAACGTTGTGATTGTAAGTTTGTCCCCTGTGGCTGAGGCCACTAAATGATACATCAGATTCGAAATCTGGGTTTAACACGGCAATAGACAAGTACTGGCAGCAGTGATTCGAGCTGGTGCGAAAGTACCCCTGAAAACTACAATGCTGCCACGGTATATTCGATCGCCGGTGTGAGCGCCAGTGTGAGTGGTAGTACTGTCACTTGCAAAATTGCGTCTGTCGTCCTGCAACGCCCGGCTTAAACCCACATGCCTCTTATAATCAGAAGGCGACGTCAAATACTTCCCCGCTGTGTGTCTAGATTGGAATCTAGGAAACAAGTGTATCATATATGCTAGTGTCCTTGGCCTATCATGGATCTCGGTAGTTTCTTGCATGTGCATGTATTTCATTATCTAGCTTGAATTGCGCAATGGAGCATAGGTATCATTGAGCCTACTAAGGCTTGATCACGCGCGGCGGCGTAGTGCTAGCAGAGAAAGGTTAAGGTCAAGATGCTACCTAGGTAGCTTATATGTTATATTAAGTTAAAGGGAAGAAGTGACATGGACATCGCGATGAGGAACCTCACACATTCAGAATAGGAAATGCTTTATTCATTCGATGGAGTAGCTAACCAACCGCACTCATATATCAGTGATAGAACAATCACAAGTAGATCGTTATAGTCTTTGTGTTTCCATCTTCCTGTGAGACTAGAACTATGCTGTACCGTGACTAGTGCTGTTATTGATGCCGCACGTTAGGTGGCATCGTATCGGATCCAACCGAGTGACACTATGGAATGAATAGATGAGTAGTGGCGATCTGGATGACTATAATGTGTTGCGTTATTTTGAGGCATTATCTACAATTCTCTGCAGGAGGACGTAGGGTTCACCTTCGGGCTTTGAATATGATATCCGGGGCAAATAGGCATCTGGTATCGACTGCACAGTTGCAGTTTGGAACACTAATCGTTCGAGACGGAAACCTACAAGATGCAGCAACACCGATGAAGATGTAGTAAGCTAGTCTTGACCGGCTTATTCGGCACCAGAGTTGGAATGCAAGACTATAGAGGTCGTGGTATCTTGTGGCCTACCTTGTAGGAAAAGGTGGTATTTTGAACCGTCATGCTTTTGGGGTTACACTTCAGTCTATCGTGCTCCTCGGCGATTTGACTTCGGCGAAGAGGGTACTTAGGACGAGTCGTGAGTCGTCGAGCGGAGCGTCAACGTGCAGAGGACTGTCCACCTACAGCTCTGGACCTGGCATAACATATAAATAGCCACTCCCGTCGAGGATGGAAGTTAGAATATACCAGGCAGCAGAGATTACGATTCATTCAAATAAAACTATATAGCTCTCAAGCGATTAATTATTCAGCCCTCAACCTTTGTAACTACGGGCCCAGACCAGAACCCTTTGTACCACAGAGTGAGGCGATGGCGCTCAAGAACGTTGTTCTTCTACTCACGGCAGTCTTCGGCGCCCTAGGTAGCCCCGTTCTACGGACACGGGCAGAGCTGCCCGTGAAGGTTATTGATGGTACATCCAGGAACCTCGAGGCGCTCGATGCGCTACAAAGCGAGGAAACCCGCCTCCTGCTCTCGACGCGGCTGGGCGAGACTGGCACGCGGACGCTCCTCGCGGATGACGTGGCGGCAGGTGATGCCTTCTGGCACAAGATACTAGATAGCGCGACGGGTGCGTGGGTGGGTGTCACGATGCGTGCACATGGCTACGCTCCCCACGCCGTCTTCAACGCCTCATCCGTGGACGGCTGGTCTTATGACAACGGCGAGGCGAGCTGGCCAACCCCGATCCTCCGTGCCGGCCCCGAGAATTACCTTGTCCTCAGCGGCCCGTCAGTGCGCGACCCGCAGGACTTCAGCGAGGTCATCGAACGCTGGGGCTCAAGCCTCTTCACGTCCTTCCGGACTAGGCTGGAACCGACGCCCGCCTTCGTAACGGTCCCCGATGAGCTGCAAGCCGTGAGTCAGGCGACGGCCCTCCTCCTAGGTGACGGCACCGTGTTTGCCCACCACGAACTTGGATGGGACGACCTGCCCGGGGGCGACGGGGTGGACATGTTCGCGGGCTTCTGGATCCCCGACAACGTGCCGACGGAAGTGGTGGAAGGCCTTCGGGCGCACATCACGCTGGAGTATTCGAACTGGTTGAAGCTTGCATACAAGAAGGCGATAGGGGCTTAGTGTTAGAGTCTGAGGGGGTTGGCTGCTCACATCACTCTCTACTTTGCTAGGAGATGAATTATTTGTACCTGTCTAGTTTGATTTATGAGAGACACAAGATCGCCATGACTTTTTACATCCGGAGGAACCCAAAATCAAATACGAAATGGCCTCGGCAATGGACTACCTACTTACATTGAACCCAGATTTGTGAATATGAATATGAATATGATCCTTTGAGGGGACTTGTACATATCGAGCCCTAAGCTATAAAAAGGCGAAGCATGGATGTTGTCTCTTCGGAGATGGCGTGGAATGTAAGTCCTGCGTCACCACTCGGTCACGAATTGCATCACACGTGTGTAAAACATCCGGGATGCTCAATCCGAATTATGTATCATCCTATATCTAACTTGCCCGTCCATTATCTCCGTCCGTCGCGGCTGGACGAATTGGACCCCGGTACCAAATGACATTTTGAACGTCAACATCAATTATTCGTCTGTGTGTGTCTACCTCCTGTCTTCACCATACAGATATCTCATCCTCAACAAGTACCTACCGTCACATATCGATCCACATGGTCCTCTCCTATCCTATCCTCCCATCTTACCTTACGGTCATACAATTATAATACATCGTCCCTTCTACCCTCATGAAAGGAACCAACAATAATAACTAGAGCTTACAATGTCGTCCTCTCGTAAAAAACACTTCGATCTAATCCGGCGGGGCGAGAAAAAGCCCACGCTATCGGGGACATTGACCTTCATCGGGCTGCGGGTCGCCGATATCCCATTACAACACGCGCTTCTATCACCCTCAACTAGACTCGGCACGAATCTTCTCACCGCGCTCGGCCTGCGCACCGTCTATACCACCCCGCCCCCCTCCATCCCGTCTTCGCTCCTCCTCCCTGTGACTAATCTCCTTTCCTCCCCTCCAACCTACCCGTCCCGGTCCCTGGGCTGGATGTCCCCCCTCGCCTCGCTATCGCCCACCCCGCTCCTCCTTTTCCTCATGAGCGTCGGCAGCGCTGCCAAACAGATCTACTGGCACCTCGCGCTGTCGCAGGACTCGTTCCCCGCCTCGGCCGCCGTCGCCGTCAGCGCGTACAACACGCTCGTCAACTCGGGGAACGCCCTACTATTCCTGGCGCTAGGCACCACCTCCCTGCTCTCGCGGCCGGGCATCCGCATTCCCTTCCTGTCTGATCCTAGCGCTGCCACTACGACGACGACGAATGGCGGGCTCGCCCTCCCGCTCAGCACCGTCGTCGGCGCCGCGCTCTACGTCGTCGGGATGGCCATCGAGACCGTCTCGGAGCGCCAGCGCGCCGAGTTCAAGAGCCGCGCCGAAAACAAGGGCCGCGTCTGCATGCAGGGCCTCTGGCGCTGGGCCCGCCACGTCAACTACTTCGGCTACGCCCTTTGGCGCGGCGGTTACTGCATGGTCGGCTCCGGCTGGATCGGCGGCTTCCTCATGGCCCTTGCCCAGGGCTGGGATCTCAGCCAGCGCGCCGTCGCTGTGCAGGACGAGTACTGCTCGAATCGATATGGCGAGCAGTGGGTCAGGTTTAAGAACGAGGTCCCGTATCGGATCGTACCAGGAGTGTACTAGGTAGGCGTTTTCCTCATTGCGTCGGTTGGTGTGGTCGGCGTTATGGTAGGTAGGTGCGGCAACGTACGAGTAGAATGACGAGAAAAAGAAGCAAGAAAAAGCTGGAAGAAGACGCCGAGGTTGTAGTATAGTATTTTCATAGATCCCATTATAGTCTTGGCCTGTCGTTTTTGTAAATTCGGCCCAGGGCTACCATAATGATTTAGGGACGGGATTGGGCAATTGGACTCTAGTATACATACAGCATGGAGAGCCTGAGGCTCACACGCGATTATACACCCCTATGCTAAACAAGTGCTTCTTCTAGAAATCGGCTGACTTGTCCCATCTCGTCCATTGCCTCTCAGATTCAGCATCTCACGTAGCTAACGACGCTACACGAAGACGAGTCCGAAAAAAACCATCGTAAGGTGATAAAAGCCCCTCCGCAGAACGCCATACTTGATACATGCGAGCTTAGCCGCCCGCCACCTGCTTCCATTAGGCCCAAACGTCTACTGCTGCCATTATTGCTCATAGTGTTTCATATTGGACCGTGGTAAGGATGAGGAGAAACTTTTCCATAGTCACCATCCTTTTTATCTATATTGCTCGTACAGGTAAATCAGCTATGTGAAGGTTTTTAGTCCATCGAGGCAATTTTCTAAACTTCTCGTAGGATTGACCGCAATTGGCGCATAGTGACTATGAGAGGTTAGCGGATAGAAGCGAGTATAAAGACAAATTTGGGGGATAAACTGCAAATAGCTGGCTTCGACTTACCCTAGGACCGTATGGACCATCGCGGACGGCCCAAACACCAGTACCCCATATGCGACAATGAGTGCAGCGCCAATTAAACCTCTCCTGATCGGTGAGGGACCCAACACCACCGCCTCCATATCCGGCGTCGGGTGTCCCGCGGCCACCGGGTGTACCCGAGCGCCCAAGGGGGCTTAGACTACGGAATCTCCGCTTCTTCTTGGATCTCTCCCCTCGTCCCATGCGCTCCTCCTCGGCCTCGACGCCTAGACCGAAGGGCATACCACCGACCATGCCGGCGTTGCTGCTGAACCGGGCCGTTTCTCGACGTAGACGGCGGATCTGTCTCTCCCGATCGACCTCCCGTTTCTCGATCTCTTCCTTGGAGAGGGTTTCCATCTTGGGTTCCCAGCCATCTGCGAGTTGGTCCGGGTCGTAACGCCAGCCGGCGTCGGCACCATGAGCGGCATCGTTGGGGAGTTCGGAACCCATAGCGCCCCATCCAGCTACCAAACCTCCGGCCTCACAGGCCTCTTTCTTTAGACGCAAGACTGCCTCGTAGATGGCATGCGTCAGAGCCGGAACCCATTCACCAGACAAGCCCAGGTCGGCGCAGGTGACTTTGGCGAAGGCCTCAGCAGTGCCAGGTGGGTGTAGCAGCGACCATTCAAACTTGTCGTTGTATACTTCGGAGGAGAGATTTACGTTCAAAGTGACAATACATCGGTATGTGTCGTCAGGATTGTAGTCGTCGGAATCGGCGGGGATAGGCGTGGCGTTCGCGGTCACCTCCTGAAGCTGGGGCGGGGCTGGTTTGGAGGGCGTATCGACGGCGGATCGCATGGGGGTGTCGGGGCCACGGCTAGACTGGGGCAGTGGTGTAGCGGGCGTGGCAGGGCTGTCGCGGTATGTCGACTGAGGGGCTTGTGTGGCGGTCGCGTTGGCGGGTGTCCGGTCGTCGGAATGGAAGAGCGGGTGTAGGGCCACGCCGGCATACTCCTCCAGCTGTGTGCGGATCTGCTTGCTGATCTCGCTGGCGATGGCGTTCTGGTTGGGCAGGTCGAGGTCCTGGACGAGCCCGATGGCGAACTGGTCGGTGGTGATGACGGTCTCGTGCAGATTCCACAGGAAGATGTCCCGCAGCTTGTAGGGGACGGTCAGGTCACCGGCCTTGTAGAGGGCAGGGTCCATGTTGGGGGTGGGCTGGATGAGGCCCCTGGGTAGGGGGTAGGAGGCGGCGGGGATGAAGGCGGGTATGTCGACATCGATGCGGATGGGGATCAGAGTCACAGGCATGGCGGCCTGGGCCTGGGCACTGATGTCGGAGCTGTTCTTGGGCTTGGTCATCCAGTCGCGCCAGATGCCCTGTAGGTGTACGGGGATGCGCGTGTCCTTGCCGACCTTGTCACCGGCCTCGACGCGCGAGGCACTATCCTCGCGGCGCACACTGCGCAGCCCCGTAGGGCGCCTCCGGTTGTCGTCGTCGTCATCATCGTCGTAGTCGTAGCCGTCCTCAGCGTAGTTGATGACGGTGGTGCCGCGCTTCGTAGTGCGGGGGATGGGGCCCGGGGCGGTGGACTGCAGGACAGGTGTGAGGAGGGCGTTGTTGTAGGTGCGCAGACGCGGCGCATAGCTCGACGACAGAGCCTGGGGAGCCTGGGGAGCCGAGGGCACACTCCGACTCTCCATTCTGTTCGACTGTTGCGGTCGTGTGTTGCCTTTAACGCTCTCTCATCTCATGTCGGTAGGTCGGATACAATGGGATTGTAACCAACTATGTGTGCGACGATGTCGGCGAGGAGGAAACGGATTGTACGTAGATGGGTACACGAGTAGGCCGTATACTCGCTAGGGAAAGAAGAAAAAGGTGAGAAAGGCGAAGAGGAAAGAAGAGGGAGAGGAGTGCGGGCGCAGCAGACGGATTGAACGTGTCGAAGAATAGAGGCAACGCGATCAAGTTGGAGGCTCGGGATGCCAGAGACGCAAGGCAAGGGAGGGCTGTATTACTTTGAGCCGAGAGGGACGAGTTGGACGGGGCGCTTGTTGGTTGGGTCGTTGGCTAATAACAGAGATTGAAGATAAGCAGGTGATAGATATATGTATGTAATGTGTAAGTAGTAGATGGATAGACTTCAGGTTTGGTAATCAATTGGCGGAATTGACCGAATGCCGTGGTTCGGTGTGTTGTGTTGTGTTGTGTGCGGGTAAGGGTGTGAGGTAGCTAGGTAGGTTAATTGTGAGGTATGTTGGCTGGCTTAGACAAGGCTGGCTTCTGTTTTGCGTCTCTTTACGGATACCTCTCTCTTCATCGTGTCGCATGCTCCAGTGCCAAGAATACCTAGGTACTTTACCAATTGACCCACTTGGGTGGGTGAAAGTGGACTCAGTACTTGATTGAGCACGGACCACATATATTATGAAGAGAGGCAACATCCATGTACACTTGATATACATATTCAATTCATATATGCTATATAGCTATTATAAAAAAAAAAGGCTCGTTGAATTCTTCTTTTATATTGGGTGCTTTAACTTTGTTGTTGCTGAGAAATACCACTTGAGGGTGTGGAAGTTGATATTATAGCGCTCAAGGTGAGTGCTGTGGGCCACCCTAGCTATCTCTACCTTCCAGGTTCCTACCTATGCTGTACCTACTCCTTCCTTAGGTAAGTAGGTAGGTAGTCACTAACAGGTTGGTCATTTGCCAGCCCATCCATCTCTTAATACACTCCCTCTTCATTAATTTCCGTGCTTGGTCATCACCAGTCCTTCGTTCGGTGATATTTTGAACTCATGCCCTTTGGGCTTCATTCCACCATGTAGAAAAGGAGGGCTCGAATGCCGACTTTGGTTGATGAAACGAAGTGATGGATCGCCTAGCCTAGAACACAGGAGGCATGTCGACTCGGGTCGTTTGGTGAATTTTGAATTTCCAGGGTTTCCGTCATCTTATGCTTCAGGAGACAAGTGCGGGAGCCTCAACGTGTACATCAAGTCAGCCCATAAGCCCCCGACACTAGCCTATCGACCGACGAAATATGCCATTCCTTATGATTCTTGAATATGCGTACACGTTTCTCATGCCACGAGGTATCGAGATGACGTGCCGCCTTGAAAACTTGGTTGTTGAGTCAGGGGCTATTAGGGGCTATGATGGTCAGGCGAGATAGTCTCCGACCCAAGGACGCTCTCGCCACCCCAGCGGTAAACATATCACTGGTGTGCGTCTCGCTATTTCCCACCGCCCATGGATCCCTAAATTCTCGACTATCGAGGGATCAAATGCAAACGGCCTTATGGTCGTTCTTTATAGACACCATCGCGTAATGCTTTGCTTGGCAAGGAAAAGTCTCGGACGGTATTATAAACTTGATCCATCTGAAGATAGATGCGCCCAGCTTCGTCCTCAATGACACGTAGTGTCACCTAACTTTATCTGCCTACGCCTACTCTAATGGAATAGGTCTGGCGCGGGAAACGCTGCAATCGGTCTTCTTTGTACGGGCCGTTTGTGAGAGTTCGGGGAATACAGAGGATCCCGTGGAGGGTCTCGTGGAGGTGTATGATTGCCGCTCTTTTGCTCTGGATTATAAACCCCCGCTCCACGTGCCTCAGCGACACGTGTTTCTTCAAGGGCCGCGGCGAGTCTTAGGGACGCCTGCAATAACTGCAAGGCGGTGGTGATTGCTTCGAAGTTGCCCAAGGCCTCATCTATCGCCCGGTTGACTTTAGATGGGACCTGAATGAGAGCCCGAAGCCGGAATCCCGCGGCACTTCGGTCCGACCAGCGAGGGTCAGAGGGAGACTTGATGGGAGTGAGACTAGGCTTAAACTCGGTCAGGACGTCGGCCAGGACCTGGAGCCCGCATATGATTTCATTATAGTGACCCAGGGGCCGTTCTACGGTGGGAATCTCCCTGAAGAGAGAAGTCACCGTGTCGCGATGAAGCTTTAATTTTTCGTGGGTGTCACGGAGAGATCGCCTAAACTCCGGACTCGGCTTTGTCGACTCTATTTCGCAGATAGAAAACTCTGCGGCTTGGAGCCGCTCGGTCACCCATTTGGAAATGCTTTGGTGTGCCTCGTCGGCATCCGTCCGCGCGACCCTTTTCGCTTTCTCGGGGGCGAGACCGTCGAGCCCGAAGATCTTGCGCGCGGCCACAACCAACGCATGGTCAATGTCTCCGTGTTTCTCCATGGTTTCAAGGACTGCTGGAAATGACGGTCGGAACGTCAAAGTGTTGGCGGTGAAGGCAGAGAGTTCGTGCAGCCAGGAAATTTATCCGAGCGCTGGCGACCCCCTAAATTACTTAGGTAGCACAATACCCCTTACAGTATGTTATGATAGGTAGGACTTGGTGGTAGGCTGGTTAACAGCATGCAAGGAGCAGACACGAGTAATGACCTATCTCTTAGGAGCTGTCGTACTTTCGTTCGCATTTGTCATCTCATATTTTGGTGAGAAGCCAATATCTATTTACGAGAAGAACTTGTGCAACCTCATCACCAATGGGGCGGGCAGCTTTCTCCTTGAATAGTTGCACGATTTTGGCTTATCAATAGGCGCACTGTCCTTAAGATCTTCGCCCAGTGACACAAATTTTATCAAGCTGAAGCTTACTTCAAAATTTCGCTCTAAGCATGCTCTAGCTTTCCTTGTGATTTTATATACTTCTATATTTCTGGTGATTCCTCAAGATGACCTGCTACCATTCGTCGGTATGGAATGATCAGGGCACTCAGTCGGTTAAGCTGCAATGGGTGATATGGGCTATGCGAAGACCATGGTCCTGGTCTTGTATTTGCAAGTGTATTGCCAGCCAGATCAGCACACTGAGAGCCTCGCCTTGTACAAGCGCACAGCCCAGCATCCCTACGCCCATTCTTATCGCATTGATGGTATCAATCACCAGCTTGTCTTGCTCGCACTCCGCTAGGCTTATCGAAATCTTAATTAACCCGGGACGCCCGAAAAGCACGAGCTAGCCAGCTACACTAGATTATACTATGTTATTACGGTCTTACACAATGATTCAGATTCATATTTAGTGAGATTGACAGCATTGGCAGGACCGTCCCGACCCACAGCGCAATCCTTACTTACCTATCCGTGCCCGTGGGTATTTAGGTACACCACACTTTCTCCTAGTATCAATTATTTAATGAAGTGGCGTCAGGCATATGCCGTGAAGTCGCCATCTCCACGTGGCAAATTAGGGTTAATTGTTGTGAAGCATCGCGAACTCGATAACTACTATCTAAGTAGTAATAAACACGTGAAATTGCCTTCACTTGACGTCTGTATGAACACGAAATACCTCAATTATCACTTGGGTTCTTGTGACGGGGAAGCAACAACACTCCATGATGATTCTACCCAGCTCAACCCGCTCATTCATACTCAGAGCAGACAACACCGCCGTGAATATCCATCACGTCTCGAATTGTGATATTAGGATAAAGCTCTGCCATGTAGAGCCTATGATTTAATGTTGTCACATTCCCATTGTCGCCAAAGTAATTGGTAAACTCGGGGCCCTGCCCACCAAGTACGGAGCCTGCAGACTATTAGGTGATTGTTCATTTCATAGGTACAAGCACACCCGTTTAGCAGCCCGATGCCCATCCCTTCGCTACAAGGGCGCAAAGAGGAATACTTACCACCAATAGGTAGGTTCGGCCCTCCCATGTCTGTATATCGCTTCGGTAGGTCGCGCTTCTGCCATTCCCACCAAAGCTTGTCAAGCCAGCTGTGATGGAGGTAGAAGACAGGGTCGCCAGGCGACACTAGAACACTCCGAGTTAGCTACCACCATCTTGAGTATTATTTGCGAGAATTTGGGAAGTTTCTAGGCACAAATTTCATCAAAGGGAAAAGGGTCTACGCTCTAGGCTAGAAATCGCCGATATAGGAAGAGAATAGCGTCAAGAAATACTCACGGGTGGCATCACCCATCTAGACGCCCAAGTGTGTTAGCGTCAATACCAAGGTACGTCTCGAGGTATAGAGTTTTAACTGACAACACCACCAACAGCGGCGTGACCGGCGGCATGAGGCCCAACACTGCCGTGCAGCCCGCCGAACCAGCACAACCAGGCGTCCGTATAGTTCTGAATGACATTGCATTGGTCGATGTTGCTCTGGTTTGTCATCTGGAGGTCGGGGGTACTGAATTGTCGGGAGAGGCAATGCTCCTCAACACTACCATCCCGGACCCAGCGGAGTGTTAGATTGCGGAAGGGCCCAGTCTCAATGCAGCCATCTGGCCCGGTCCCGTCACCACCAAAGTACTCGTCCTTCCAGAGGTCGGAAGCGGACACGTCTGTGAGGTCGCGAAGCTCATCCCAGTATCTATCGGCCTGAAGTCAACTAGTGTTTCCTAGTATGGCTAACCTTTTGTATACGGGTTCATACGGCATTCGTCCTGCATATCCACACTCCTCTCTCACCAGACGCTCATGGGCGGTAAGTAAATATCGGTGGAAAGGTAAGAAGGCACCCTATTTCTCATGGTTGTCAGAGTATCCATCGTGCAGTGGGTAGATCCCGACTCACGACCCCATGAACAGTTGCGGTTTGGACGACATGCGGCCATTGCAAGTCATCCCAACGTGTAACGGCCAAAGGGCTGCCTCCCTTTGCCGGCGAATTCATCAAACAGAGGTCAGCCTTAATGTAGGCCGTTTTCTCTTCCTCCGTTAACTTTTGCCTATCCTAAGTTAGTATTTAGATAAAGTTCTTCGACGTCTAAATGGCGTATCTCTAACCATGGTACACGATGCTTAATATTACCACAGACCGATACCTCTCGCTCGGCGGCGGCTGCAAAAACAATCAACGTAGCAGCTAAGCAAAGAACTTTGCGCCGGAAGAGTAGGGCCATTTTTAGATTACCTATCTAAAAGAATGTCCCCTAGATGGTTATGCTGAGTCCCTTTGTATGGCTTCTGGCCCCAGGCGAGTCGGTATTATTATATGATAAGCTCGCCCGTAATTAAGATTAGCGGATAGCGGGGATATTCGGGCCACTGAGTATTTAAAAGAAGAAAAAAGAAAATATCTCACTATTGATTGGTGCAAAAACCCTAGATCAGTCTCGCGCACTACATGCGGAGGCTCACCGGATTTGGTGTGTTAACTGCGAGGGGGGGATTGGCCAGGTTCGTCCGCATATTTCTCTCTTGTAAGTATGAGCCCAACCAAGCTTGTACAAGACGTAAATGATAGTAACTGAATATTCGCTCCGTATTCGAGTGGCAGAGGGCACACAGAAACTTAGCGAATAGTCACATCGACATGCGAGCGGCCCCAAATTCTACAACTTGCGGTTAGGGCCCTTATTAGCGATGTAACCTGCCAAATTTTAATAAATCCATACTGAGCAGGACAGATAAAGCATCGCTACAGGCTTCGAATCCCTCAGCATCCTATACGCCGGAATATGGTTTAGCATAAAGTAGCTTCTACTATTAAGCGTATAGACCGAAAGAGTTGTGGATTCAAGGCCCGTTGTCCGTTAGAAATAAATAAAACTTAATGCTAAATGGGCCACCTCCCGACGTAACTAGATAGGTTTCATCAACTCTTCATCCGATTCATCTTCTAATACATCTTCGAAGTCCTCGGCCAAAACTCTTCATCAAAGACGGACATGACTTACCTTCTTATAACCCTGAGAATCTGACTACCTTACTAGTATTCCTGCTGTCTTCTTGATCTTTAGTTTCTCTATCGAGGCTACTACTTCCCTCTTGCATCTAAACTTCAGCGGCAAACCACAGATCTGCTAGGCTAGTTATACACTTGATCACCGTGAGATACTTAAGGCCGTTAATTAGTATCTAGACTACACACACGAATTCCTGCTCTTCTATGAATGAGTTTGTCCCCTATTATTAGAGAATCCCATGAGTTACGAGTTTTCTATCGACAAGGATCGCAAAATGACCTCACAATTCTGATCTTCCTAACGGCAAACATCCGTGAGACCTTCACTTCTGCACTGCCGTTTTATTTGATATCTATGGGTTTAGGTAGTTATTCCAATTCCCTTGCTTTCTCCGAGCTAAGCTGATATTATGGTTACTAATGGTCATTATGAGACCTTGTTATTGCCTAGTGATGTTGTGTAATCTCCATAGACAAGCTGTCGAAGATGACGCCAGCGATAGCTAGCTAGGGCGCTACGCTAATACGGTCGCGTCATAGTACATGAGGCCTATCCGTGTATGCGTTTTGGTTAGTGTAAATGTAGAATGGAATTATACCGTTCCTAAACGACATTATGAGAACATCGGCAACTTAACGGGTGGTAAGGCAACACCTCGTTTCGGATTTTGGTGTAGATAGAGCTTTTGCTTTCTACTTCTCTATTTGAACCTAAATATGCTAAATTAACCCTCTTGCGCGAAGCCATGTAGAGCACGGATTGGGTCGGGATTATACACCTGCTAAGAAGCCGGTTACCCCCGCTGGCTCGGCCCGGGGTTTGAGTCATAGCTTCGGCGCTGTTTCGTCAACATTCAATAGCAATATAAGCACACGCAAAAATCTAGAACTATATGGCTTGACTCCCTCTAGTTTTATGAATATTTGCAAGATAAGAAAAATAAACTAAATCTTTTCGTAATCAACGCACTCCTGTTTAAATTCATAGCAATTTCACCGCCCCTGCTGTTGTCATGGCTGATGAGAATACTCCTAAGCCGAGCTATACGCTTCACGTGTACTATACACGGTACTCTAGTAGGTTTTGTTTATTTTACACCGTAGGAAACCTCAGTTGCTTCGTACAAGATGACGATATACACGCATCGTAGCACACACGTATTGACCCTATTCTAGGCTGGGGAGTCCGCGTCCAACTTGTGTTTGAGTACTTTAACATTCCGTACAAGGTGGCGTACTATAACTACACCGACGCCTCCCAGACGCCTCCTGTCGATCTCACCGTCCTCCCCGTCCTCGACGTCCTCTCTATCCCTAGGCTAGCTCAAGCAGAGACAGAACACCTTCGCATCACGGACTCCCTGGCTATCTGCGAGTTCCTTGCTGAGCAGTACCCTGATAAGCATCTCTGGCCCACCGACTCGCACCTCCGTGCCACGGCTCGTGCGGTCACCGCGCAGATGCATTCAGGTTTCGCCGCGCTGCGCGCCGCCTATCCCTGTAATTTCGTCGCTAAGTTCGAGGGGCCGGGTATCCCCTTCGACGACGCTATTGCGAAGGACGTGCGAAAACTCTTTACAATGTGGGAAGATGTCCGCGCTAAGACGAAGATACGCCTTGCGCTGCTAGGCGAAGAGGACCAGGGGTTCCTGTGTGGCGCGTTTAGTATTGCTGATGCTTTCTTTTGGCCGGTGCTTTGGGTGAGTTCTCTATATCCTTTTTTTTCTACTAACTTGGTCACAAACCCTAGAGTTGCATGGAATATGCTTATAGTTTTCTACTATAGCGATTGAGAACGTACAACGTCCCCCTAGCCGGTATTGGCGATGACGGGCGAAAGTGGATGAAGACCATGTGGAATCATCCTGTCATGAAGGCGCAGGGGAACGAATATTTCAAACAGGAACGGGATCCGCTGACTAAAATGGCACTTTATGATGATGTGTTTAGCGGTAAGCCCGATGTGACCGCTGGGAAGTTCGCGGAGGACTGGCGTTTTGATGGGGCGGCTATCTAGTGTTGAGCGAAGCATGTATGACGGGAGACTCCAATAATCAAGAATCGGGACAAACGTTCACAAACTGCATGGCACACCCCCTTCCCTATTGAAACGGCTCGGGCTATCGAGCTGTACTCTAGAGGTCTGGCTAACGCCATCTTAGCACTTCTAGAAATTTAACGAGTGGAGATCAAGTCAAAACGTAAGGAAAACGATTGTATTATTAGTGATGGAGTTGACTATTACCATGAAGACCAATCTGGATCGAAGTTTAAAGCTAGGGGTAGGCAATTTATATAAGAAGCCAACGAAAATTAGCGCAAATCCTCTTGAGCTAATCAATCTGACCCCCTGGTTAGACCACCCGCACCGTACCACTATGCGGCCATGCCAGTTTTCGTCCGCAGTTTTCCAACCATCATCCTCGTAGTCCTCGGCGTCACTTAGCGCACCATGTTCCGAAGAGCTTTGACTAGTGTCACCGTCGTCATTCAACTCAACTTCAACGATAGAAGCGTCATCTCTTGGCGGGTCCATTGGGCTCATGGGGCTAACCCGTGACGGCTCCCAGGGATTACTTTCCTCATCAAAGGGTGACACGCACATTCTGTCCCGGGAGGTAGCGATGAAGTCTCTAATGGAGTCGATGGCGAGTTCGAGCCTGCCCTCCCGCACATCCAGCTCGATCGCCTGGAAAGTTTGTGCTTCATGGTTGATCTTGGCCTTTACTTTAGCCTGTACTACACACTGTAGTTCATCCCTGGCCGACTTACGATCCGGAATGCGTAGTTTGGATATGATCAGCTCGAGCTTTTGGATTTCTTGAAGCAGCATGCGGTCCCGAATGCTACGTAAGAGATGTTCGAGTGCGGCTGCCTTCTCGGAGACTTGGTTCTCACCTGGCCTGTCCTGGTACGGGTCATCCCAATTGGTAACCTTTAGAAAGCCGGTTTGATTTCTCATGGCCTCGTGGTAATTGTGGACCCGCGCTCTAAAGTACAATAGCGGCGTGAGCTCGAGGGAATCGGTAGTTCGGATGTCGACATCATTTATTTCGAGTTCTTCCGCCATCTGACAGGCCTCCGTAGTGCCTAAGGTACTCATGAAATGCAAGAGATTCCATCCATCCCGGCCTACATCACACCGGGCGCCGACGTGTTTAAGGAAGGGAATAAGAGGGCCGTTTCCAAAGAGAAGGGATTCTACGAGAGGTGTTACCCCCTGTCTGTCCATGTTGTTGATAAGGCGCGCCCCTCCGACCTCGAATAGCATCTCGTACAGCTCCCATAAATCTGCTGAGCGGGAGCTCGTGAGGCGAATCGTGTGCCATATAGTATTTCCGTTCGAACTTTGGGGCCCTATACTGGCTCCTCTCGATAATAGGGTTTTGACAAAGTGGATCGCTCTACTTGGGTTCTTATGGACTTGGGCGGCTGCTAGCATGAGCGGATTCGTGTCACGGAGACCTCTCATGTTCACAGGGCACCCAGCTTTGAGAAGTATCTCGGCAGAGGGCCAACAAAAGTTAATGCAAGCGATGTGAAGAGGGGCAAAGTTATCATTGTTCGTCGTACTTAGCGATGTTCCACGGACAATCAATTCCCTAACTAGTTCTGCGTCGTCCAGTAGGCAGGCAAAATGAAGTAGTGTATTGCCGTTTAGAGATCGTTTCGTGAGGACGTCGGACGTGGTTGATAGGGTCTGATCCAATTTCCCAACTCGATCTTCTGACCGGATAATATCGAGGACGTCGTCTCCTTCGTCTTCCTCCATGAATTCAATGAACCTAGCGAGATGGATTCTGTCGTCTGCACATAGCTCTTTTCTAGGCGACCCAAGAAATCCATAACGCCCAGTGATGAGGACTATTTTAGCACGCGTAGCTACTGATCTATGACATATGTTAAGCTGAGCTCCTGATATATTTTTATTTTTATCTCTTTTTTTTCATGCTTATACTAACCTTCCCGCCGTTGTCCCTTTAACGAGGCCAGGCCAAGTCATAGTGCAGTGTGTTAGTAACGGAAATGCGCCATATGCCATAATGTCCTGGAGGCGGTGGGGAATCAGTGTCGTGCAGAATAAGATGTGCTTTGGGGGCAAGCTGTGACTTACTTCGAGGACGCTGTCCCCTATATTATCATCCACACTTACTATGCTCCCTGCGTAATAGAACAGCCATTGATTCAGAGAGGCCGGATCTCTCTCAAAGCATACCCGCCTTAGGTGTGTTTCGGAATTCCTGCTTGGGTACTTCGTTATTGGTGTGAGTGACGCGGAGATCCCGAAAGCAAGCCCAAACTTGAAAGTTCCAGTGATGGCCAAGCGGCAAGACCATGTCGGAATGCGAAACTGTAGAGCGACGAAGGACTGAGCAACGGTGCAGCAGCTCATACTACACTGGCCCTCTGCGGCTGTCTGTGACTGGTACGATATGAACCCATTATCGAGTAGGCGGAAGTGTAAGTCGCGGCGATACCGGCGCGGCGTCTTGCTGGCGTGACGGGGACAGCCTCATCTCTGAAACACGGCTTGGCTAGCTCTGGTGGTTGGGTCGAGCGAAACCGTACTGCTTTGAGTTACTATAGGCCCTCTTTAATCAAGCTTGGAGGCATCGCATGGTGCTGCTCGTCCGGCAAAGGTAAGTTCCTAAGTTCATCAGGGGGGTCTTCGTTGTCCTGGAACACTCGAGTATATATCTGGAAGAGTAATTGTGATTGCTTGCTAGAATCGTGTTAGCTTACCTTGACTCCAAGCCTAGAGATAGATGAGGGCGAAGTTCGGCTATTCATACTGCATGTATTGGTCCCTCAATAACATGTACAGAGCCCCTAGCTGCTCGCGTTGCTTATGGCACTCGTCTCGTAGCTTTGTGATGTCCCTTTTCTTCTTCCACCACTGTATCTTCGATGCCTTCGATCCTCCATCTTCTTCAATCAGGCATAAGTCGGCTAGTCTCTGCAGCTCGGCTATCATAGATTCGATGCTTTTTCGAACGAGTTGAAGGTATGGAAATTCGTCTAGCTGGAGTGCGGGAGCGTTTTGGTCACTGGTGAAAGGCCAATGTTTTCCTTGATGTGCTCATAGAGCGTGTATAAACGCTCTAGCTATATGGTACATTAGGATAGACAAGCACACATATCTAAGTGTGTCTGCGTACCTCATCGATTACGCTTTCGAGCCCCTTGCTCGCGTTACGGAATGACTTGAAAGTTTGGATAATCTTGGGCGTAACTGCGATGGCCTGCCCGATCGCGATGAAGCTTGCAATAGCACTAATAATGTCCATAATGAACTACTTACTTTAGTAGCGGCCCAACATTGAACTGATATATGGTGAAGAGCATGGAGAGCACCCGTCTTTGGGCAAATGTAGCGGCTGATAGAACACAAGGCAGATACTGAATTTCAGGACACATTACAACGATCAAGCAACACGAAAGTAGTAGGTAGGCTCCCTCTCATCTGCATTATTGCAATTGTGTATCATGTCGTACATGGCTTGGCGACTGAGGAATGTACCAATGAGAATTTGAAATTTTTCTTTACGTGCCCGACCAAGAACCGGCAGATTAGCCACAGCCGCCGTGACTCCGTCCGAGATAAAAGAGTGTATGTATCACCTATGATAAATCGGACGAAGGAGATCAAATAAGCCGGATTTGGTGGCTATGCATTATATATTACACAAGTTCGCTTATAACTTGGATAGCTAAACTGTAACCGTGGGAATCTAACATCTATTAGCTACTCAAGTTTATATATGAGTGAGGTGTCGCGTAGTAAGTTCCCTCCTTGTCCGTTATGCCATATATATGCACGTTGTTGCACATTCATACCATCGTCTGAGTGAAACCGAACCCCCAGGGTTGGTCACCAAAAATACATTAGATAAAAGATAATCTAAACCATGAGGAAAGTCATGTACGGTAATCCCGTGCATGTTACTATATATCCCGTCGTGCAAAAAACGGTCTTGTAGCTAGTCGGAATGCTTTTTTTTTCTTCGTTGCTGGGTGAGAGACTAATAATGGAGGGAGCTCACGCCACATCGTGGGTGGAGGGAGGTGGGGAAAGGCGGTGATGACGAGATCCGCCGAGTTTGGGATGACGACAGAATCACTTCTTTCTCATCGTGCCGGAGTGGCTCGCATGCTTCGGCCTCTCTCTTCATTGCGTTTGGGATTCGTCAGTCGAGTCCAATCCTCCCACTCTTTGCTGATCTCCATCAGCACGGTGCCCATGACCGAAGCGCTCGCCATCAGACCATGGCCTTCGCCTTCGAGGACGCGCACCTCACACCTTCGCATCGCCTTGCCGAGCCATCGCACATTGTCTACCGGAACACGGGTATCCCGACTACCGTGATGTATGACGACGGGTCGAGTAATATCGACATAACGGAAGCCAATGGTATGCCGTCGTTCGAGGCAGACCAGTAGATCGACGGCGGGGTTGGCGCCCGTCGTAGCCAGCTCCCAGATGGCGTGTGTAAGTCGCATATCGTACGTTGTCTGCCGCTCTTTGTCCGCTAGGGCATCAGATGCGGCGGCGATGACAGCGTCTTGTGGATTTAGATCTTGGGCATTCATACGCGGTCGATCAGACGGCGAGGCGTCACCAGCGTAGGGCCCTTTCGTGTCGATATCATGAGGTATGTTCTCCTTGTCTGCACCAGACGCAACGCCGGTATCACGGCCCGATGCGGCTGTCGACTTGCGCTTGCCTCGGCGTGGGCTATTTTTAGGGAGCGAGCTCGTGATAGAGCTGCTTGTGGCCGTCATGAAAGAGCTGTTTGCTGCTTTTAGAAAGGGAGTTGGTAGCGCGCGTAAAATCCTCTGTGACGTAGGTATGGCGTTGGTAGGAGGTAGCGCTTGGGTTGTGCCGAATACGTTCATCTGCGACGGTGGGATCCAGGGTGCCAGCAGATGGATGCGGCCGCGTATATGTTGCGGCATACGGAGTGCCGTCGCTAGGGCGTAGATGGCACCAGCCGAGTGGGCTAGAATGGAGAATTTGGTGACTTTGAGCGTCTGGCAGATGGCATACACATCGTCTAGCTATAGTCAGTATAGTTATCCCAAGAGATGGTGAGTGGATGAGTGGATAGGTAGTCAGACGTACCTGGCCAACTAAGAGGCGTGCTCGTCCCATCGTACGCCTCGCTGTCCCCTACGCCAGGCCTGTCCGGGGTTATCAATCGCAACTTCAAGGCCAGGGCGAGCTCATCATAGAATGCGGTGATGTAACGGGTCAGACCCATCCCAACGCAACAAAATACGGCTGAACCCTCGGGATCCCCCACTTCGGAGAAGGAAATGACACGACCCGTCTGGGGATGTCGGATTTTCTGAGATAGACGGTTAGAGCGGAGATAGGACTCGACCGCATCGTCAATAGAATCGGCGCTCCCCGGCCGTTCGTAGCTGACCACGGGGTCTGGTACGATGCTGTCTCTAACGTTATCGAGGGGGTCAGGGCTTTTCGTTCCGGCTGAGAGACGTTTTAACCTAGAACTGCTTCGCTTCGGACGGATTATGTCAGTGGGGTCGGGTGTACCGCGACCTGATTTCCTGCGATCGGCGCTTTGCGAACTGTGACGTCTATTCTGATATATAGCCGGGGACGGAGCTCCCTCATCAACCCCCGGGACCTCTAATGGTTGCCCGGTGGCTGCCTTTTCGTAGGAAAAGCTAGGGTACTCGTTCAAACGGTCGATCGCAGAGCGACCGTCTCTTGGTAAGTTCATGTCTCCCATTAGGATGTCTTCCCTCCTTTTCTTCGTCTGCGGGTCGGTGGGTAGTCGATGTGGTTGCCGGGTCGTGGGCTCGGAGACACCCCGGTCTTCAGGAATGGAGTCTACAACAGCTTCCTCGCCTCTTTGTCTGGAGGACCTGCGCGAAGACCGTTTGGCACTGTGTCCTGTTTTGCGCAAAGAAGAGTCGCGCAGGGGAATGGGCCGGAGATGATGAGTCGCATCGGTCGGTGGAATGTGATCGGGCGGGGCTTCGTGTGAGTCGAGACCGGTAGGCTCTTCGCTGATGGCTGTCTCGGCAAGAATCTGATCGGGCTTCATAGACAAGTTACTGAAGCTGCTCGATTTCGAAGCCGGACCTAGCCCTCCAGTACCGGCGCGTTTCTTCTCGCTTTCGCTAGCGCGAAGGCGTTCCCTTGAACTCATATACATGAGCCCCTTATTGCCCCTTCCGAGCTTCATGCTCCAACTCTCTTGAGACGACGGTTTGCGCAAGTCGGGCGGCGCAGACAGGCCCCTCTCGATGGACAGATTGCCAATGCTCTGGGTATCATCATGCGACGACGAGCCAGACCCCTTGGACGACGGCCGCGAGGGGTATCGCAGGAGGGACTTGAGACTGTGGGAGCCCTCGCGACGCGGGGATTTAGGGGCGGTGATGGGCGAGAAGCCAGACGGGGGCTTTGAGGTCCGAATAACGGGCGGGCTCGCAGCTAGGTCATTGATATCGTCTTCTTCCTGTAGCCGCTCAAGAGCGTGGATGTAGGCGCCGTACTCGACGCCGAAGCTGCCGTCGATGGGGGATACGGAACTCGGGCTCGGGGTGGGGATGGCCAGGTTCGGGTCGTCGAAGTGTTTAGATGCTGGCTGCGAGATGACGGACAGACTGGTGATCAGGGAGGAAATGACTTCGGGAGAGGCGGGTGCGATCTGTACACCACGGTCTTTGCTGCTGCTGCGGTTGCCACCACTGCTGTGGATGTTGCGGTGGTGATCGTCGTCTCGCCCGGGTAAGCGCAGGTGCATAGAGGGATCAATGGGTCTCCGACGCGACGACGATTGACTCGGCTGTTGACGGGGTTGTTGTAATTGCAATTGTTTTTGCTGTTGTTGGTGCTGCTGTTGTTGTTGTTGTTGTTGTTGTTGTTGTTGTCGGGGGACAGAGCCAGGATGACTAGAAGGACCAGAGAGAGCAGGACCAGCAGCAGTGGCAGTAGCAGTAGCAGCAACAGAGCTGGAAGTGCCCCTATCAGGCGAGTAGTATTCCATTGCCGAAAGCGGTGGTGTATGGTCTGTTTCTGGCCTCTGCTGCTACACTGTATCCGCTTCTCGTCAAATGTCTCGGCCGTGTCTTTTTGGTCTGTTCTTATTCTCGTTCTGTACCACTCAAAAAACAAATCAAAAAAAAAAAAGAGGAGAAACAGTTTAGAGTAGCGCAAGGCAGAAGCTGAACCGCGCGCTTCCATCCAAGTTGCGCCCTCAACGAGTGACGATGATAAGGAGGTTGCACATGATCTAAGTAAATGGAGATGGGGATGTAGCCGGGGACTGTACGTACTGTAACCCCCAATTGATGATTATGATGATAGTTGTACAAGTATTAGGTATGTAGAGTAAACGGTAGTATATACTAGGTACGGGTTGGAAAGTGTGACTGGCGATGCAACGCAAAAGTTTCAAAATACCTTCTCCTATCGTGTACTGTAGGTACTAGCTATAGGTACTGTAGATTGTCGCATTTCGTCGCATTTGTTGGAAGAGTCAGGGGTGGGGGAGATGAGAGACAGGGATTAGGACACATGTAGGTATGTACATACATACATGTATGGATCACCTGGATCAATTAGGGCGCTAGATAGTGGATACGTACCTACATTGCTGCACCTAACTTAGGTACATCTCACCTTCCCCTCATGCCACTGCGAATCCTACCTACCTAGGTAGGTACCTACTTAGGTACCTATATAGTGAGTTCCTACCTTATGTACGTGGGTATCTAGTTCTTACGCATAGGTACATACAGATTATAATGTTGAGCAGAAAGTGTTGACATATCATACCGCACTTACTAGGCATGCAATCTCTGAAACGAAAAGTTGACTTGTTCAATTGATTGATATATTGAGCTCTAAAGATTGGTTACGTCTCTTAGCGCGATCCCGAGAAAGTACATACTTGGAGGTATCCAGTTTACTAATCCCAATTGGGGCTGCTCTGCCCTTGTTCTTCACTTTAGATTGAACCGACCCAAGAAGGGTGCTTCCCTACAGGCTGCTGATGTTCACTGGAAAATTCTGTGGCCCGCTATTTCCCCTTAAACTGGCAGCAGATTTATTTTCCTAGAGCGACATAGGACCTACCTATCCACCAAGGGCCTACTGCTGATACTAGTAATAAAACAACATTTAAGAGTCTATTGACGTAGGTATTGTACTTCCAGCAGAGTGAATAAATGCAATACTCTCACTTTCTCTATCCTTTTTTTTTTTTTTTTTTTTTTTTTTTTGATTCTTCGTAAAATCCACTCGCCCTCATATGCGTTGTATCACTCGAACTTTATTAGTCGACCCAGGCCTGTACTTAGTATTCATGCTATTTAACCCTACTCCGATTCTACAGAGGCGATATCCTGGTTCTTGGCTCGTTGATCGCTTTTTCCATACCTTTGCACCAATGGTCTGATACTTGACCAAAAAAGACAACGCACGTATCTGTATCTACCACAGTTGAGTAGATACTCCATTACTAAGTGTTTCTATTACATGGGGCTGACGGTGATGTGATGTGGTGCTAGATCCATTCAACCCCCTATTCCGCCCTATCTTCGTCACCGTCAAATCTCCGCTGAACCGTCTTGTAATCAATTCACCATGCCCACATGAATTCAGGGTCGCTGCATACATATGTAATATGCCTACATAACTCGGAATACATCCATTAGGTGCAACATGCTATTGCACAATGCCTAGCAGATATGATATCCATAGGTACTTAAGGTAGTACTTGGGAACAGTAGTACCTAGTCGACAAGACATACCTAAGCTAGAGATGCTGCCGTGCCTGCCCCGCAACCGCGACCTCCCGCATGGCATCGGGTCTGGCTCCCGTCCCCAGGCAGCGCCCAGGCCAAACCGGGGCCGGCATGGAGACTCATCCAGGGTACTGGGTCCCGGTTGCCAAGCGGACCCTACGTCATGCAGCGAACAGCTTGAGAACCGCGACTTGAAATCAAGGCATCACGCTGACTGACTGACTTGATGCAATACATCAGTACCCTAGGTAGTCTAGGACGGTTATTTCTATCCTTCATCAATGTCTACCACGGAATGACAAAACTATGTCAACAATCTCGAGCTTTCCTTCAGTTTTCGGCCTCGAGCTCTAAATCTCTGTCTATCTTCCCTTTGGCTCACTAATAATTATATAACATAGCATAGCATCCACACAGAGGCGGTAGCCTCAAACACAGCAGCGCGAAAAAAGAGAGGCGAACCCTGTGACATCATTAAGACATTAAGAGCATATCATCAAGATGGACGTGCTGCTCTCCCTCCCCATCGTCAGCTACTTCGCCGCGCCCATGCTGACGTCGTGGTCAACGTCGCTGAATCTGCTCTTCTTCTACATGACCTGGACCACGCTCGTGCTGTCGCATTCGCCGCTAAAGATCGAGCTGGTCGGCACCCTGGCCGTGCGCATAGTCTTCTGGCTGCTGCCGTCGCTCTTCTTCCTGCTATTCGACACCCTGCTCCCCAGTCTCGCCGAATCCATCAAGCTCTACGGCTCGGCCTCCATCCCCCGTCGGAGTGCCTCGTCACTTGCTAGACAAGCCCTCCTCGCCGTTCTGAACCTGGCACTCTTCACCGCGCTCCAGGCTGCTATCTCTGTGGCTGCGACATCGCTGCTTCATCGACCACTGTTCAAAACAAGCACTACGCTCCCCCTGCCTTGGCAAATTATCAAGCATATCGTCACGCTGTACGCCGCCCGCGAAGTCTTGACGTACTACATCCATCGCCACATTCTACACTCCCGCGGCGCTATCGCTAGGCTGCACTCGCAGTACGCCCACTCGCGCAAGGCCGTCGCGCCTTATTCGCTCATGTTGTACGCCGATCACCCCTTGCCGCTTATGCTCAATCGCTTGCTCCCCGTTTACCTACCTCCGCTTGTCGTCCGTCCCCACCTCCTCACTTACTTCCTGTTCACTCTCCTGACCACCATCGAGGACATGCTGTCCATGTCCGGGTACAGTGTTGTGCCAGGCATCGTCATGGGCGGCATCACGAGACGCACCGCCACGCACTACGCAAGTGGTGGCAAGGGAAATTACGGAGCTTGGGGTCTCTTGGACTGGGTCAATGGAACGAGCGTTGGAAAAGATGTCGTTGAGGACGTACGGGACGAAGCTGAGAAGCATCAGGTCAAGGAACGGGGGCGGAACGCTGTCGGTGGTACGGCTAGTCTTGTACAAGACGGTATTGATGGCTTGAAAAAGAGTAAGAAGGGCCGGAGGAAGAGGTCCAGCGATGCATGATGTGCCCCTATGTCATGATATATCGCTCGACGAGCCTATCCTCTCTGGGCTCATGTTTCCTTATCGGCTTGTATGATTTGGCTACCCAAGAATACTACTCCAGGATACCCTATTTAGATTGGAAGCGTGATGGATTGGCGTTTGGGGCTCGTTTGGCTTTCTAGACTATCGGTAGCCGGGAAAGGCTCAGGTGCAGGTTCCGGGTTTACACCATATTTATGCTATTGCCATGAATGAGACATTGGACGGTCGCTTTGCTACGATATAATGGTAGTCTATGAACTAGGCAGTTAGCTACATACGCTCCATGAGATAAATCCAAGTAATAATAGGAAACTAGTCCACACAGAGTAGGAGCCCAAAGGTATCGCGACAAGATCCCTAGACTGATCAACTCTTAATATATCTACACGAATGTACTCGTATCGGTACAAATACTTGAAGCAAGACTCTTCATCCGAATAGTAGGCATCATATAGTAGTTGTCGTATCGTCAGGCCGTCCAAGGCCAAAGTATTAGGAGAGCTCTCCGTTAAGACAAACCTATTCTGTAAGATAGGTCGCTGCTCTCTGTCTGTTCGTACAGCGCGCAGCAGGAGATCCCGTATATCAGGATCCCTATTAGGAAACTTCGGCACTCCGTTTACCAGGAGGTTATCTGTTGCCGTTGGTGTGGCGCCATTGAACGTCTTCGCCAACTGTGGGACTCGCGTCTTCATGGATCCCTTGCATATCAGTCTCAACATTTCCCGTGGTGAATCATCCTATAACATAATAGGCTAGGGAAAGAGTTATTCAGTTGACCTACGACTGCCACTGCGTGCAGGTTCTCCTCTGGGTCTTTCCCCGCCCTATCAGTTTATCTACTGCTGTCCAAATCAATTATCTTGAGTGTCGGGACGGAGCGATGCTCAGCAATACTAGGGTCTGTATCCCCTGTGATTATGTTTCGGCCTGCCATGTCGCCATGCACTGGATCTCTAGCCACTTTGTTGCTCGGCATCTCCTGGAGTGTTGCTGTCACGTCTTCGCTGGCATTCGGAGGGCTATGCAAGCATTCACGACCAGATACTAGGTCAGCATTTCTATCCTGCCAGGATACGCAAGAATATGATCAAGGAAGCTAACTTACGCCAGAGGTAAAATTGCAAAGAAGTTAGTTCGGCAGTTCATGTTCTTAGGCTTTTACTTGCTCCTTGAGGTTATCTAATGTTTTGTTTTAAGCATACTCTTGCACGAATACTGGGCCGCGGAGATCGCGAAGCGCCTAGGAGCTGGTCTACACGTTAGTCATAGCTATCGCTAGATCCGCAAACCTTGTCAACTCTTCGCAGGAGGCCAGCATCGTAGCGAAGTGCGGGTTGCCGTGAAGTAGCTGGACGCATGCACGCGCACCGTCAGTATAGCTTAGCTGTTATCTTGAATGAACCCCGATCTAGATTAGGAGGGCTCACTCGCAACGTGGAAATGTCTACTCCCAGCTCGCTGACCGTGGTGCTGAGCGCTCTATTTAGCTGCTCGTTTTAAGACTCCGTCCTGCGCATTCCTCCCTTCAACGAATAGAGCGTAGCCACACACGCCGCTACCGATCACTTTCTCGCATTCCTATGTGGGCGGGCCCGAAAAGCACCCGTGTAACTCGGCGGCGACTGCTAAATATCATCTTACTGCAGGCTGCCATCGCGCCGTCTGGCGCATCAAGGATGATCTCTGTGCAACGGAGTGTGCTTCCAACTTTGCGCGAATGGAAGACGCTTCAGGTTCGCTGTAAATACGATTCTTTTATTTCTGCATTGGGCATGATTAGAAATAAAGGAAGGATTGAGAGCCGTGCTATGTGCAGAGTAGGTAAAGACGATTAGAGATATCTGCAGTCCTTTTTCTATTCACCAATCACTCCTGCCGCCCGGCAAAATTTGTCTCTGGCTCTGAATATATTGTGAGATAGCTCCGCCGATCTTTCTATATTAAAGTTGGCAATAAGGGCACATGTAAATTGGTCAGCTAGGTGAAGCTTAGCTCTATTATCGGTGGCTTCTTCTCGTATTTCGTAGTTCAAGTTACAACTAGATAGAAGTTTAGCATAATCTACTCAGGAAATATGAACAGGGTTTCAAACCGAAAGGGACACTTCATACAGACATTTCCTTTACCTATTAGATTAACAAACAGCTAAACTATTAGGGAAATAGACTCAAGAAAAGTGCAGTTAATATGACTACCTAGGTAAGCAACGGCCGCCGGCGTCTTGGTATGATCGCTCAACGGAGGTTCCTCTCAAGCGAAGTAGAGCTTAGCTAGTCTGGGAAGCTACTCCACCAATACGCACCTGGACATCAACATGTGCCATATTTGTCTTCGCAATAGTGTACGGTTTATGAGAGAAGGTGTATGTCAAATAAATAGAATTCACGCCATTAGGAGCACTTACGGAGGGCCATTACCACATTATCCGAACTACCTAATTTTTCTATTTTCTATTTCGCTATTCTATAATTTCTATTACCCCACCTTCTCTTTTTGGATATAAAAATACTTTACTAACCTAGTTAAGCTAGCGTTACGCACGGACCTCTTAATTCGAGTATTTAAAACGCGAACGCGTAAAACAAAAATTTCTCCTTCTATACAAACAACCTACAACTAGGTCAGTTAATTCAACCAGGTCAACCAGGTCAGTCAGGTCAACCAGGTCAGTCAGGTCAACCAGGTCAGTCAGGTCAACCAGGTCAGTCAGGTCAACCAGGTCAGTCAGGTCAACCAGGTCAGTCAGGTCAACCAGGTCAGTCAGGTCAACCAGGTCAGTCAGGTCAACCAGGTCAGTTAGGTCAGTCAGGTTAGTTAGATCAATTAGGTCAATTCACGAGCAGCAACTACCTACAGCTAAAATATACGCTATATATAACGTATCGTACGTATTATATACGAATAAAATAAAATTTCGCACGTCTAGCAGACCTATATTTCACGTCCAAAAGCGGAAAGAGGGGTAATAAAAATTAGAAAATAGGTAGTTCGGATAATGTGGTAATGGCCCACCGTCAGCACTGCGCACCTGTTTCTTGGGCGCCAACACGGTCTCTTCGAAGACGCAGAGTGTGGCCAAGTTAGCAGCTTAAAACACCAGCGATAGTCCTAGATGGGAGATTCAATAGGTAGAGTAAACAATCCCCAGATTCTAACACGGCGAAGACACGAAATGATGCGGATTGCTCAATAAGGCAGGAGTTGTGAAAAGTCATAGGTTGTGATGTTGTAGTTTCACGGTAGAAATATGATTAAATAGCTAATAAGTATACCAATAAAATCATCTAGCAACTGATGCTCAGGGTCTGGATTGGATTTTCCAATTTGCTCTTAGATACGAATCCTAATACTGAAAGTACTCCTAAACCATGATGAAGATTCTGCTCTTTAATATTCCCGCCGCGGGATTCCTACCTCATTTAGGATCGGCGAGACTTCCTCCTCCTAAGATCCTTGAATACAATAGTTGTCCCTTGCTCCTAACCATTACTAGTACCCTATGTCTTCTTACGCGTGAAGTTGAATACAAATCCTCACGATAAACTTTGGCTTGCATGTAACAACCCACATAGACCAATGCATTCTATTGGAATAGGTGATTAATAGCGTCTACACAGCCACATCTTCACAACTGCCAATCAATTCTACTACGCACTGTTTAGTTGGCAAAATCAGCTCACGTTAGTTACGAATACTCTTGCCATTGCAAGCGCGCTACCTAGCAATATCTCTGAGTGCGGGGCTATTGGGTTTTCCTTAGATCGCTCTACGCATTTAACTAAAGCCAATAATTCCATGCAGCTTGGTAGTTTGATACTAATCTAAGCCAATTTCTATCGAAGCTAGATATTGTGAACGCTTTCCATTTTTGGAGTAGATCTGTCTCGTAGAGTGGATCGTGTCCTTACCCGTACCATCAATGCCAACCACCAAAGCAACGATCTTATCCCTCTTGCTTATTGTTTCTTGATATGTGCGGATGTTGTTGCCTTTCAGAATCATGTCTAGCTTTGATCGACTAACATAGGTAGGACTTCTCGATCGAGCGGTATATGCTTTGATGTATGTTTTTGTCGTACACACAGTAACAAAGATAAGGCTGGATTTGAGGCTGTGGTGAGTCGTGTTCTGCAACGCACGCCCTGACGAAATAGTGGAGGCAAGTCATTGATCGGCAGCCGGTGCTATAGAAATTCTCCATGTGTTCTAGCGTACATGCAAAGATATTCCGGCTATTTTGACTTATCTGTCTTGTCATAAACTTATACTTCCTAAAGGTTGATGGATATTTTAAAAAAGGTGTAGTTGGAGATAAGCATATTCTTTATACTATGTAGATTGTGTAGTTGAGCCGACTACTTTAACTGGTGGTTTATATCATCCCCTTCCAGCTTTCCCCGATTCGATGCACAGCTACTTAGACTATCTAGCCTTGAGTATTATCTATTGTGAATAGGAACTATATAGATACCTACCTAGTAGTAATACCAAGTAGTCCATATGTCATTTCTTCGCAGCGTACTGATTCTTTTCCTGTGTCTTCGCTAGCTGAAAGGGCAATAAATTAGGGTTCATTCGGCTCTTATTGGCGCATTGCCGGTCTGGGTGGGTAAACGCATTCATGGCTGTAGTGCTCTGCCTGGCATATGTCAGCACTAAGGTGGTCTTCGAGACAATACATCCTTGCCGATCGTGTCTATTGAAGTCTACGACGGATGATTCGTAGAGTTTTCCCCATATCTATACTAGCTGAATAAGATTGGAGAGCGCACTAGTTACTTCATTTATCCTACATGCTTAGTATTTAGACCATGCCGCCTTTATTGATACCTATAAGGTTTAGTTATGGCCTAGTCGTACCTATACAATAACTGATGGTCCATATTTAACCCCGGCTTTGCGGTTAGTTGTCGAATTTCTGCATGATAGTACCCACTCTAGATTGCGCTATCTTCCCTAATCATATTCAGGTGCAATCAGGACAAGGATGTCGGCGGTGGAGAATTATGAAGGTAAAGACTGTCGATGTACCAGAATGTCTCATTCTCGGGTATAGTGGCTTGCCTGATAATATGTAATTAGATGTTGAATAGGCACGCGGCGGTGAGAAGCCTGGAGGATCGTATCTAGTTCTAATATCCATCTCGTATTTATACGCGCACTGCCGTGGTAAAGCTCGAGATTCCCCATGATTGCCAACATCGTTGACATTAGGCACAAGTAAACCAAGTGAATCAACATTGCACTGTTGAGAGATCGGTTGCCATGTCCGAATATAACAAACTCCTTTGTCATGATATATTCAACCCTACCACTCATCATTTGGATTTCCCCCATCCAGACCAGGTCGGCCTTACATACGAGAGGGCACGCTTACTCTGCCAGCAAAGTGGTCAGTTTAATTAACCGTTGGTGTCCTTTTTCGTACTAATCTCAATAGGCATAACTGTTGAGAATGTGGTGAAGCTCCAGCCAAGATTCTGGGAGTTCTATCGCCATCGTAAGTGGCGGTTTGTGATCGGGTGCATCTCGGGTGGCTGCAATACTAAATTTTGCTGTGTTCAGCCATCTCAACGAGGGACACTGCCATAGGAACCGCTCTCAGTATCCACTGGAACCTATGCATTGGAACAATTGGAGCACATGTACCTCGCCGACCTGATCTTGTGCCTCTCTTAGAGAAGCTCGTTAGATTCGACTTGTGTGGTGAGTTCTTGCTAACCGAAATTGGCCGAGGACTGGACGCTCGTAATCTACAGACAACGGCGACTTTACAGTCAGATGGGTCATTTGATCTTCATACACCTAATGCTTCAGCTGCTAAAGCCATGCCGCCAACTAGTCCATGGGCCGGGGTAGGGCGAGTTGGTGTTGTCTTCGCGCGCCTCATCGCCAATGGAGCAGACCACGGTATCAAATCGTTCATCGTCAACCTAAGCGACGAGAATAGGCTCCTACCAGGTATTACGTCTCAATTACTACCGAAGCGATGTGGCGCCAAAGCACTAGACCATTCTATCACGACCTTCAACCATGTGCACCTTCGCCCCGATTCTCTTTTGGGATCCCACACCCGCGCACATGATCAGCGGGCCGACTTCTTTCGTCAGATTCACAGGGTCCCCGTAGGAACACTATCCCTTTCTATGGCTAATATTCCCGCACTCCGGCAAAGTGCCTTGATAGCCGGCACTTATAGCTATCGCAGGCGCGTCGCAGGCGACTCGGGTAAGAGCGGACTACCTATTATCCAGTTTTCAACACAATATAGGCCAATTCTAGATGCCATTATTCAGAGCTGGGCATATGATGCGTTTGCGGACGAAGCGATAGCCATGTTCCTCGACGACAACCTTTCCATGGAAGTCCGTCACGCGGTAGCGGTTTGTTTCAAGACCGTCGTTGGCATAGATACCCAAAGCACAATCAATGAGCTCTCTGAGCGCTGTGGATGGCAAGGATTATTTGAATATAATGGGATTATAGAACTAGCATTGGCGCTACGGGGTAACGCAATTGCCGAGGGAGATTGTACTGTATTGTGTATACGTGAGTTATTTAACAAACTATCTTCTCAGCACTTGACCGCGCAATCTAATAGGATTATAGGACTGGTTTCGGAGGTACTTCTTGGGCGATATAAGCTCCCCGAAGCTAAAATGAAAAAATGCCTACTTGCTAGACACGAAGCGGGCGTTTGGAAAGAAGCTCGGGAGACGCTAAAGTCTCTCGGGGACAAGAACCACCGCAGCGAGGAGTACAATGCTCATTTGTTGCCACGCTGCCGAGATCTCGTCAAGGCCACGGGGCACAGGATGGCCTACGAATCCGCATCAATGAGTGGAAAAATAAAGCCGGAGGCTCTGCTACTTTTTGAGTCAACTTGTATTAAGGCCGATCTAAGCTGGTATTGCCAGTTCGAGGGATTGGTTCGAAATGAGTTCTTTGCAAATGACGCCGAGGCGGCGAGAAAGGCTCTTCCGCTGCTCCAGGGATTCTTATGCCAGAATGGACAGCCGGAGCTAGCAGTGGCTCCTATTATGAGTGATGAGTTGTGGGATGAGTTTGCCCAGAAGCTGCCAACCTTTGAGGCTACAAACTCAAATGCCGCAGCATCCCGCGATTCATATCGACTGTAGGCTTTCGTTAACACAAATCACCTAGACAATAAGAGCTGGACTTTAATTTCCTTTGGGAATCATGATTTCAAGAATCTGAGTTTGAATAATGGTATATATAATTACTACCTCGAAGTCTAATACAGCACTGTCAACTGCGGTCTGATCCTATATAGCCTTACATAATGTTTATTGATCGGTGCCCTAAATCACCTAGACTAGTTCCTGTCGTCTCATTAAACTGGTAAGATACCTTTCCTTTAATGCCTTAGGAGTTAGATGAAACTCTTTTGAATTCTTCAATCCCAATGATGCTATTATACACTCTTTATAGATTTTCTAGCAACCCTTAAGTATGCATTCTAGGCCTTTCAGGCTATATAATTACGACAAATATTACCCCATATTCATTTAGCGGTCCTTTTAGTGATGAATCGTGCTTAATCACGCAATAGTTGAGCGAGGGGGTGAGCCGACCGTTTGTCTTGGCTTGTTGGCACTCCGAGCTTGTCATGCTTGACCTGCCTCATCCGGTAGAAAACCTCACCAACGTCGCTTAGAAAATGCAGGCCAAGCGCTCCGCTATCCTATCCAACCTATCATATAAAAGCCGGGAAACATGAACGCTCTTGCCATGTTATCTGGACGGGGGTCGAGGCGAGACTATATATTCTTGAAAGTTTCTTTTCGTTTTTCCCGATGTCACAACTTCTCTCACTTCACGCAGTATCCTCCTCCCTATGCTCAATCTCAGAATCATGAGGTTACTAACGATTCTCGTGGCGTCATTGCCCCTGGCTGTGTGCGAGACCGGCAATGTGAAGCGCAGAATTAGTTCAAAAACACTGCAAGCCGAACTTCAAACTGAGAGGTAACGCCTTGTTTTACATAACCATCCATTCCATAAAACCCTACTGATATAACACATAGTCTTTGGTCTCATCTCGTAGCCCTCGATGGGATTGCTGCTGCTAATGGTGGCAACCGTGCGTTTGGGCTTCCGGGGTACGCTGCCTCTGTTGAATATGTCTGGGAGCAGATTTCAAAAATCAAGGGCGCAAACGCTTGGAAACAAGATTTCCCCAGCCTCTTCAACTTCGTCCAGTCTATCGAGCTCAAGTTAAATGATGAGTCTGTCTACGTCTACGGATTGACCTACTCGCCATCCACCCCTGATGAAGGCATCACTGGCGAGCTAGTGCTCGGTCCTGAAGGAACCTTAGGTTGTGATGCGGCTAGTTATGCTGGCTTAGACGTCGTGGGAAAGGTAGTGCTTATCGATAGGTTTCAATGTCCTGTGGGCGGTACACTTGCGGGACGCGTTCGCCCTGCCGCCGCTGCCGGTGCATCTGCTGTCATTATCTACAATAATGTCGGGACAAATGTAACAGCTGGCACTCTGAGCGCACCTAGTGCTGAGTTTGTCCCGGCTGGGTTCATTAACCAGGCAGATGGTCTAGCCTTCAAGGTACGACTTCAGGCAGGCGAGAAGATTGACGCCTACTTCCAGCAAGATCAGATTGTAGAGGAGCGCATTACACAGAATGTGTTCCTCGAGAGCAGAGACGGCGATCCGGATAACGTAATCGTCGTATGTTGGCGCCCTGAATATTCTGTCTAAATTTTGAGTGTCTAATTTCATTAGCTCGGAGCCCATCTGGACAGCGTCCAAGCTGGACCTGGTATTAATGACGACGGTAAACTATACGTACTACATATAGCTGAATCGACTAGCTAACATATATAGGTTCTGGTAGCGCCCTGCTTTTAGAGCTATCAAAGGCAGTACTTAAGTACAAGACGAATACCAAAGTCCGCTTTGCGTGGTGGGGTGCTGAAGAGAATGGACTCATCGGTTCGAAATACTACTGCTCCAACTTGCCAGTTCCCGATATTAACCGAATATTGGCTTACTTGAACTTTGATATGGTATCGAAAGGCTATTTTGGTGTCGGCGATGTAGATGGTAGTTCGTTTGGTAGCATAGGTCCAACCGGATCTGAGATCATCGAACAAATCTATATCGATTATTATACCAGTAAAGGCCATGAAGTCACACCTGCCATCCTCACCAACGGTAGTGATTATGCCTCATTTTGGGGTATCCTGAATAAGCCATTCGGCGTGAGTTCTTTTTAAGACTTCCTTCGGGGTTACTTGTACTAATTTGGGCGCAATAGTTCATTAATACTGGCACAGCCCCGGCACAGGATCCTTGCTATCATCAGGCCTGTGACACAATTAACAACCCTAACCCGGAAACGCTCACCATCAATGCCCGTGCTGCTGCAAATGCTATTGCAATACTGTCGACTGATGGACCCCGCATCTTGCCTAAGCAAACGATCAACGCCACTATGGCTACCACTTGGCGTACGGCGGCATTAGGCACGGATACACTTGCTTTCGGAGGCTTGGATGGATTGGAGGGAACTCATTTGGGATGCGGTCATGAGGTGTGAATGTAAGTGATAGGGGGCTGCGCTAAGGAATGTAAAGAATAGGGGATTATGTCATGCCTACGTCTCATAATAATTTTTGCATGACGTGAAAAGTGCGGATGGTTAATATCACATTTGATGTATAGACGCATAGAATTAGAGGTGGAGGAGTTGAGTACTAGTGAATCAGATCAGTCAAATGATATAATATGATGTGTTTAGTAATATGTATCATCTCACCTCGCCATTAGACGAAATATTTATATGGAATAAACTCCTAGTGTTACTTAATCGATCCAACCCCCCCACCCGCTAGTGATCGTAGTTCCCTATATTCTGCTATCGAAAGCCACTCCTACCCTGCTAGACGGAGCCGCTTATATACTCTACACCCAATTAGAGAAATAGCTGACCGAGCACATTATGGAGCCTAGAAAGTCTTTCGGCTAGGCTTTGCAAAACCCCGCTTCTTATCCTCGCTGTGTCCCTTGATTTATATCCGCGTATGTAGTTTTTGTATTATGGTCTCCCATGTTTCGCAACTGCGATAGGGCCCAACGTTTGACCAACAGGGTATAGCCGCACCAATTTGCGCGCGAATGGATGGGAATCGAACCCACTCTACAACACCTGAGTCACCCGGAGCGTATCAGCTACATATTTTACATCCCCTCAACGCACCAGGTTGGCGAGTATGTCGAACATGCAACTATCTTTTGCCTCTGTGTATCCCGCTGCTTTACATTGCTGACTGTAGTTCCGAGCATTTCGGGCAATAGCCTATTCCGTACTAGCTGTGCCTCTGTACCTCTTTGCTGGCTGTGGGCTGTAGACTGTGGACTGATTTATATGACTCGTACTCATTCAAGAGTCTCTGCTGAGTGTGTGGCCGCTTTTTGTTGGACTAGAAAAGCTGGCGCTACCCCTTGGGGCTGTGAATCGCCCACTACCGCTCGGCGAGGATCATCATCTACCCCCATGGTATCCGGGTGGTTATGGCAAATTGGGCATGCAGGAATGACCTGGAAGATGATTTGGGGTGTTTGCCGAGATTGACGGTTGGTAGAGAGCTCCATATGTAGACTTGCTGGCTTAGTCCACTTCTCGATCACAGTTATTACAAGGAGGACTGAATGCAGTATACTGTAACGAGGAGTAAGTATCATGGGAGGCGTTGATTCGTGTCAGAATTTTAACTTACAGACAAACTACAAAGAGAGTAGCTACTGCTATACCCGCCCAGAAATGCTCCCAAGTAAACGTGCCCAGATAATAGTTGTCCCTTAGCGCCCGGTTCGAGATCCAAGTGCCGAGTACTGCTGTTATGGCAATGATGGCAGAGAGGGCGGTGACTTCGAGGCCGACGTGCCAGCCTGATATTATTTCGTTGTCGAACGTTTGTCTAAGCCTGAAGAGGCGCCAGCCGTTCCAGAAGGCTAGTAGTGTGGCCTATATATTTAATCATCAACTCTATAATTCTAAGAGTGAACTTGGCAATTAAACCATGATTTTGCAAAGCTTATGAGATCTTGCGACGGATTCTACTTACTAAAATGAAGGCGAACAATGCGGATATGTCCACGCCATAAATCACAGAGACCGGAATCTCGCCAATAATGAGAATGATACATAGTGATAGAGAGGCCCATCTGATGTTCTTTCTGTGTGTGACGGTCTTCCGCCTCCGTGTGGGAAATGGGCGGTCAGGAGGTGGCATGGAGGCTAGTACTGCCGCCTTGATATCTTCCTCTACCTGTGGGGGGAGGGTAGATTGGCGGTTCTGTGACTCTAGATCCATTTGGATGGAGTATGGGGAGTAATGATGTGGAAACCAGGGGCTGTCGCTCAGAGAAGCTGGAAGAGGTTGCTGGGAGTTGGTTGCCACAAGTGGGATAGGATCTCGAGGTCGGTATAGGTTGTGGGCGTTAGAATCAGGTGTTATCGACGGCAGACTCGACGGCGCTGCCTGTATAATGGCCGGCGATGGGGTTGCTATAGTAGATATATAAGCCGGAGCTGGAGCTGGGTGGCGGCTGGGCACCGGCACCCTCTTAATTTGACCTTTTGGGCGCGGTGGGCTTGCCATGGCTACTATGAACTCTGGGTCTCTCTAAAGAGTTGAGTTCAGACACGGGCCTGAGCCCTCCTTCTCCGAACCGGGTTTCAGGCAGCAGTTTAAACCGGCGGCCGATAGGTCGAGCGACCCGGGCAAGGCAAAGTTCGACGGTGATCCACCAACAAGCTGACGGGAACAATATGTGCAATGGGACCGTACATCAATTTTTGCTCCACAATCACCTCTCGTCTCCATTCATACACATCGCGTATTGTAATCGTTTACTAGTACCGTATAGCTTTGAGGGAGTGAAGATGTAAATCACTGCCTAGTCGATCCTGAGTGGTCCAAACCACAATACACGTGATCAAAGCATCAAGTTGTCTTTGCCCTCATAAGACGCGTGTTGCCAACGTATGATTGGTGCAGGCCGGCAAGTCGATTAGCTCTACTACTGTTAAGAAGCTGGTAGATATTGAATTGTAGAGACACGAAATCCCGTATATTGTAGGTAACAAGTTGGCACTTGAAGCTATTCTCTAGGCAGCAGAATTGTTTTGGCCCCTGGCGTCCTGCAGTCAAGAGGCCCAGTCCTCAGGATGCAGGGGTCGAGCCACCCCAGCCCCGCCAAAGATGCTTGGCAAAGGTCGATACGAAGCGCGTCAGCTCCGCGAAGCAGCTTATTGCCGTAATGCTTTTATCTACTATTCTGTCTCTTTGTTAAGCTTGTATTGTAACGTTATTGTGAAAATTGCCGAGATACCTCCTCTTCACACTACACTAGGGTTACAGGGAGAGGGCGGTGCATGGTTTCAGTGAACGCGGCCTTCTATAGCACAATTAGGCACACCAATCAGTAGGTAGGTAGGTAGTTATATTAGGGGGAGCGTGAGCCTATTCGGCTAGTTTTCGCAGCTAGTTTGAACTTACGTAGGTAGGTAGCCTAGTAAATTAGCTTAGAATTGCCTATAACTAAAAACAACTAATTATTTATATAAAAAAAAAGCAATATAAGTATAAAAATAATATAATATATTTAAGTAAAAAATAGTAAATAAATTAAATTTAAATAATATTTAAGCTTAATATATTTAAATATTTAATATTATAAATAAAAAAATTATATAATAAGTTTTTATATTTTATAAAACTATTTATTTATAATATAATTAAGTATATTAATTAATAAATAAGTAAATAATTATATTAAAAAAAGCATAAATTTATTTAGCTAATTTTTATAGCTAGTTTAAACTTATATAAATAAATAGTTTAATAAACTAGCTTAAAACTATTTAATTTATGCTTTAAAAATATTATAATTAGTTAAATTTTTTAATAAATTATAATTAATTAAAATATAAATTATAATAAGCTTTAAATTAAATAAAATAAAATAAAAAATATAAAAAGTAGCTTTTAGGTTTATTTTTAATTTTTTTTTTTTTTTTTTAGCTTTAATAATTTAAAGTAAAAAAAAATTTTAGTATAAATTTAAAGCAAATTTAAAATGCTAATTTTTTATAATAGCTTTTTTTATTTTATTAGTTTTTTTTATTTTGCTTTTAGTTATTAAAATAAAAAATATTATATTTTTTACTTTTAAAAAATTTTTTTTTAAATAATAGCTATTTAAGCTATTATTATTATTATTAAAAAGCAAAAATATATAAATTTATTTTAAATTATTTTTAAATTTGCTAATTTAATTATATAAACTAAAAATTTAAAGTTTTTATAAAACATTATATTATATATATTTATTATATTTATTAAATTATTTATATAAATATTTAATATTTTTGCTAATAAATTTAAGTTAAATTTAAAGCTAATTTATACTAAAATATAAATATTTTTTATACTAATAATATTAAAAAATTAACTTTTAAATATATATATTATATTAAAGCTTATAAAAATAATTATTAAAAAAAATATTTATTAATATAAATTTACTATAAGTTAAAATTAAATTTACTATTAACTTTTTTAAATTAATATTAAAAATTTTAATATTTAAAAAAAATAATTTTTATTTATTTAAGTATATATTATAGTATATTATAACTAAATTAATAAAACTATATATAAAACTTTTTTAAATGTTAAATATAAATAATATTATAAAAATAAATTAAATTTATTACTAATTAGTTTTAGTTTTATTATAAAAAGCTATTAGTTATATAAAAAATTTAAATATAGCTATAATAGCTATTTTTTTAGCGCTAGTTATAATGCTAGCTAATAATAAAAAAGTTAATATAATTAAAAATAAAAAAAAAAAAAAGTAAATATAAATAAGCTTTAAATTTATATAGCTAAATTTTTTAGTTATTTAAATTACTAAAAATAAATAAAATTAATTTATTATTATTTATTATAAATTTAATTTAAATTTATATAAAATAAATATTTTATAATAATTTAAAAAATAATTAATTTATTATTATAGTTTATTTAAAATTATTTTAAATATAAATTTTTTATTAGTTTAAAACTTTTTGTTAAATAAAGTTTTATAGTATTATTTTATTACGTTTAAAAACTAATAATTAAAAAGTTTAATATTATTTTTATTTATATTTATATTATAAATATATTAAGCTATATTTTTTTAAAAGCTATAGCTTAAATATATATTATAGTTAATTTTTAAATAAAATAGCTTATTATTTAAAATTTGCTTAGCTTTTTATTTTAAAAAAGTATTATATAAAAACTAAAATAAAAGTATAAAATTTTATAAATATTTAAAATTATTATTTTAATTTAATAGTTAGCTTATATAATAAATTAAACAAAATAAAATTTTAATTATTTTTAAAATAATATATATTTTAAAATAATTTTTGTTTATTTTTATATTATAAAAAAATACTTAAAAATATTTTTAATTTTTTAATAACTATATAGCTAATTTAGCTAAGCTTAATATATTTTATTTATACTAATTATTTATATTAAAATTATTATAAATTATTTTATTTAAGTATAAAAATTTATACTAAGCTATTATAAATATTATATTAGCTATTAATATATTTTAAAAGTTTTTGCTTTTATATGTTTTATTTAATATAAATTTATTTAATAATTATATTAAAATTAATATTTTAATAAATATACTTTTTTTATAAAAAAATAAATATATAGCTTTTTAAATTAGCTTATAAATATAAAAAAATTTAAATATTTTTATTTTAAATTAAAAGTTAATATAAATTAAATATAAAGCAAATATATATAAATTTAATATAAAGCTTTAAATTATATACTAAATTAAGCTATATATTTAATTATATATATAATAAGCTAAATTTTAAAATAAAACTAGCTAAAATATAATATTATATAATTAGTACTAGTTTTTATATATATATATAGTTAATTTATATTTATTTTAGATTGATTTAACTAAATTAATATATAATAGTTTTATATAGTTATTATTATATTTATATTATATATATTTTATTATATAAGCTAAAAATTATAAAAAAAGCTAGTTTTTAATAAAATTTGTTAAAATAAATATATATTAGCAATTAATATAAAATTAGCTTAAAAAAAAAACATTAATTAAGCTATTATTTATAAATATAATTTAATAAATTTAAAAATAAATATTATAATTAGCTGCTAATATAAAAATACTATATAGTAAACTTAAAAAAAAAAAATTTTTTATAAAAATATTTATTAAATTTGTTTAAACTATTATATTATTTATATAAATAACTATTATATTAAATATTTAAAATATATATTAATAAATAAAAGCAATTTTAATTATTATAATTTTAAATATATTAATATTTAAATTTGCTTTATATAAAAGTTTAAAATAACTAAAAGCTTAATTTTTGCTAATTAAAAAAGCTTACTGCTAGTTTATTAAAGCTAAATTTGCTATATAAAAAAAACTATTTATACTTATATTTAATATATTTATAAATAAATAAAATAATAAACAATTAGTGCTAATTAGTAAATAAACTTTATTAAACTTTTAAAATAAATTATATTATTAAGCTAAATTTTATTTTATACTTTTAAACAAATAATATTATAATTATATACTAAATTTTGCTAAAAGTTTTTATATATTATAAAAAAATAAGTATTTAAAAAATATTATAAATAAGCAAAAGTTTAAAAAGTTTAAAAATTTTTTAATTTTATAATAAGTTAATTATAGTTTTTTTAATATTATAATAATTAAATTTAATATTTTATATAGTTTTGTTTTAAATAAGCAAGCTTATATTATTATTATATTAATTTTAATTTTTAAAATTTTAAAATATATATTTTTGCTATTTTTTTTAGTATTAAAAATAAACTTAAATATATTTAATAGTTATTAATATTTTTTTTATAAACTATTAAAATATTTTACCTAGGCAAGTGGATAAACTGCAACCAAATAGCTAAGCCAAAGGCTTAGTATGCAAGCAGAAAAGTAAGTAACAACTTTTTTGCATAAAAGGAAGGCAAGCTATATAAGCTATATATAGTATAGCTTTTTTTATGTAACTAATTATTAATAACTATATACTAGCAGCTGCAAATAACTGCTAGCAAGCAATTAGTATAGCTGTTTAGCAGTATATATAGCTATTAATAACTAATATAACTATGTTTAGTTATTTTACTGCTTTGTTAATTGCTTTGCTAAGCGTAATACTGCTGTAAACAAGCTGCTAATGTAAAAATATAGGCTGCAAATAGCTGGTATAAATTAGCATGTTATTTAATATATAGGGTGCAAAAAAAACTTTTTAACTATCTGTTTTTTATATAAAGCGTTGCAATAAAGCAATTAGTATTTACTACTTTTTTTAAAAAACCTAAAAAAAGCTTAGTTTAAGTAGTTTTTATTATATATAGCTTATAAATATGCTGCTAAAGTTTTTTATAATATAGTTTTTTTTTTATATACTGCTTTAAGCAGCAATAAATCTAAAGTTTAACTATTAAACTATTAAAATATAATAAATTTAATTTAAAAATATTATAAAAATAAAATTGTTTAAATAATAAATTAATAATACTAGTAAAAAAATTACTTTTAGTATTTAGTATAGCTTTTTTATAAAAAAATTAAATATAAATAATATTATATAAAAGTTAAATAAAAAACAATTTTTATAAAAAAACTTATTTTTTTATTTAAATTTAAATAGCTATTAATATATAACTATTATAAATATAAAGCAAAAAGTATTTTTTAAGTTTTTTTTAATTAAATAAGCTTTTTTTTTTATAATATAAACTATTATAAATATATATTAAACTATTAAATATTTTAGTTTTATATAATTTAATAAAATTTAATTATTTATTAAACTTAAATTAAAAAATAATAAATAATATATTTTTTGTTAATTATTAAATAATTTAAAAATTAAACTAAACAATAAATAAAATAAGCTTTTTATAGTTAAAACTTTTATAATTTAATTTAAAACTAAATTTAAAGCAATTTAAGCTTTAATAATTTAATAATTTTTATTTGCTAAATATAAATTATTTAAATAACTAAATAGTAAAAAATTTATATATTTAAATAAAATGCTATATATTAAAATATTATAAACTATTATATTTAAGCTATTAAAATAATAGCAAAATATTTTTTGCTAATATTTAAGTTAAAAAAAAAATAAAAAGTTTACTAAACTAAATATATTAAAATTAAAAACTTAAAATATTAAAACTATATTTATTAAAAACTTTAGCTTAAATAAAAATATATTTTAAATAATTTTAATAATTAATAAAATATATATAGTTATTTATAGTTTTAGTATAAATATAATATAAATAAAAAGCTAACTTTAGTTAATGCTTAAGTTTATAATAGCTATAAATTTTTATTTTTTTTTAACTATATAGTTTAACTATTTATAAATATTATTATAATTTTTATATATATATTTTTTATAATAAAAAAATAAGCTATTTTTTATATAGTTTAAATTATTTTAATAATTATATATTTTATTATATTTTTAAAATAAATTTTACTATAAATTTATTTTTAGTTTAATTTAACTATAGCTTAATTATATTATTAATTTTAATATTATTAATAATAAATAAATATATTTTTATTTTTAATTTTATTTTAATTATAGCTTAAATATATAAAATATTATTAAGCAATATTTTATTTAAATAGCTATAAATAAAATAACTATTTTTAGTTTATAAATTATACTTAATTTATATATTATATAAACAAAATTATTTATTACTAAAGCTATATATAATTAAAATTTAAATAAATATAAATAAACTATAATAAAAATTATAAAATAATATATTTATATTAATATATTAATATTATATTATTTAAATTTTAAAAAAAAAAATTTTATTATAATATTATTTATTTAGCTTATATAAAACAATATAAATAAATTTAAATTAAAATTAAATTTAATATATAATTTAATTAAGTTTATTAGCTTAAATTTATTTTAATAAATAGTTATAATTTGTTTTTAATTAACGTTTAAAAATTAAACTATTATTATTTAAATAATAAAAAACAACTTATATATTTTAATAAATTTATAATTTTTATTATTATTTTAAAGCTAAATTATATTTAATATAAATATTATTTTAAGCTAAATATAATATAACTTTTTTTTTTTTTTATATTTTAAACGTTAAAAATATATATATAGCTTATATTAGCAAATTTTTTTTTTAATAAAAAATAATATACTAGCTATATTAAAATAAGCTTTTTTATTTAACCTTTTATTTTAAATATAAAATAAAATTAAACTTAAAATAATATTTATATTATTTTTTATTAGCTAAAAAAAAAAGTTAAATAAAATTTTTATTAATATTTAGCTAAATATAAGTTTAAAAACTAATATTTTTAATATATTTTTAAAGTTATTTTTATATAGTGCTATTTTATTAAATAAAAGCTTGCTTTGTTTAGTTTAAATATAATAGTTTGTTAATAATTTTAGTATTATATAAAACTAAAATAGTAATAAAAACAAATGCATATTAAATTTAAATAGTATTTAAGCTTAGTATACCTAAATATTTAGTATTATAGATAAAAAGGTTGTATGGTGGGTTTTTGCACCCTGTAGAACCACTCATTATTGCTACCGGGATTTGTCTCCAAATGCCGGCTCCTCCGCAAAGTAGGATTTACCAAAGGTATCGTCATATCATTGATAACTTTTAGCGGGACATAGAAAGGATAAATATGAGGCATAAGGTCTGGTATAAATTAAAGGTAACTAACGTGCTCGAGTACGGTACTTTCGAATCATACAGCGCCGAAAGACTGCAGCAATTGAGCTATGGCATTGTGCTTCTTTTCGATAGCGTATAGCAATGGGGAGCGGCTGAAAATATCATTCAAGTTAATGTCGACCTGGCTGGTTCTGAGCAATAGTCTGATAATAGACATGTGCCTATTCGCAACAGCGTGTGATAGTGGTGACTGGCAATATTCGTCTGTAGAGTTGACATCAGCCTGGCCGGTCTCAAGGATTAGCTTAACAATAGCAATATGTCCTTTGGCAGCAGAATGCGAGAGTGGCACTCGGCCGTACTTGTCTTCCTCATGTATATCAGCCCGCCCGATCTCGAGCAGTAGCTTGACGGCTGCTCTATAGCAATTAGCTGCAGCATACAACAGCGGTGTTCTACAGTGCTCATCAATTCAGTCGACATCAGCCAACTGCGTTTCAAGCAGTAGTTTGGCAATAGGGGCATGTTCATTCAAGGCGGCACACGATAGTGGTGTCTGGCCCCATTTGTTTTTAGAATTGACATCAGCTTTCAGCTTTGCCTGACCGGAAGCACCCTGACTATGGCCACACGCTCGAGCGAAGCCGAATACCACAAGAGATTCCGGCGTAAGGTGTAGTCTTCGGCATTGAGAACTGCCCGACCTGATTTGAGCAGCGCTTTTACCGCTGCTTCCTGGCCGCGATAGGCAGCAGACCATAGTGGGGGTTTTCCGCCAATTATCTTTTAAGTGAGGATCGGCATGGCTCCAGAGCAGTGCCTGAATAACAGTTTCACGGCCATTCTTGGCAGCATGCAACAACGGTGTTTGACCATCATTGTCCCTTGAGTCGGCATCGGCCCCGCTCGTCCTGAGTAGTAACTTAACTACGGCCTCAGATCCACCATTAGTGGCGTACGATAGCGGTGTCCTACAGAACTTACCATTCCCGTCGATTCGGTCAGCAATATTGAATATCTCAAAACAAACAAGACGCGATGGATAGCTCGGCCGTGCGGGCCTTCCTTGCTTCTTCATAAGGTATCATCGATAGTATCTCCTTTGAGCATGCTGCAGCGGTTCCTGCCGCATAGGCTTGCCAGTTCAGTTCTTGTTCTCGTGCGAGTCGACATAATCGAAGATGCCTCGGATAACAAGGCACGGAAAGCTATTTATCAGGCTAGCTACTTTGATTTCAAAGTAGAGAAGCCCGCCGATCTACCAATCGAACTTGCGGCTGCGTAGCAGATACTTGACGAGTAGTATGACGCAGTACAGGAAAACGGAGTTATTTATACACGTGGACGAATTGGGTGGCACAATGTTGTCCTCGCAGGCTTGCCGGCCGGACAAACAAGATCAGGTTCAGCTGCCGTGGTTGCTGAGAAGATAACCCAAGCTTCCAAATCGATCCGCGTTAGTTTGATAGGAGGCATCGAGGGAGGCATCCCGGGGGAGGACCTGGGAGGAGGCAGATGTTAGGTTTGGGGAGTTATTAGTAAACTGTACAGTGGGCACGGCGGGGCGGTGCAACATGACTTCGGGAAGAAAAACGCAAATAGCTTCGAGCGGACCAGCGTCAATAACAGTCCGTCGCTACTCCTACGCAATGCCGTTGTAAATCTGCGAGCCAATCATATTAGGGGGTGATATAGACTGCCCGACTACTTCGCAAAGCTCGACGGCCTACCAAAGTTGGTACAAGACAGCGCGGGACGAGATCTTCAAAGCTACCTACAAACACTAGAGCGCATCGCAGTGCCGGAAATGTAACAATGATTAGTTAATATACGGGAGCCACGTGAGCAAGAAGTAGTTGTTCACTATGGGACAATCGCATCAAGTAATCAGGTCGTGACAGATGGAATCGAGAGGGATACCGTCAGCGCCCAGTGCGGAAATACACCCCACAGTATAATCGTCTCGTCTGAGCTGGCGCTGTGCAATTGGGGTCGTTCAAGCGCGGCCATGCTACCTGAGTAACGCCGTAGCGCCTACATAGAGACGTGGCAATCTTGGTCTATCTTACTAGAACGTACTCTGTCTTCTTGTACGTTAGGAGCCTGGGGATAATATCATCACGCCGTACTTGAGAGGCGTGGTGCAATTTGGCTGAGCCTGCATTGGTGGCGGTGTGCTCAAGAGTAAGGCCAAGCTATAATGCAGATTGTTATCGGGGATAAGTTGTCTAGGCTACTGGCACGTGATTCAATGTTCTAGATAGGTAAATTAAAACTCCACAACCGTCAACAGTACGTATGAATTAGGAAAATTAAGTCGTTGAATTTTAAAAAGTCAAAAGCATATATTCTAATTTTCATTATTCCTAAGTCATCTTGTTGTCTTCTCTTACTCATCCCTTACCCTAACCTTAACCGTAACATGAACATGTATAAAATCATACAAACGCCGTAAGCTCGCAAATATACGGTTATAAAGACCAAGCTCCTGTTTATATCTCTATTTAAGGGCATATGCGTCTTGCACAGTCAGGATGTCCTTTGGGGCAAAAGCCCGTTCCAAGCTTCCCTGCCAGAAATCGTAACCAGAGCCCGGCTGAAATTGCTTGCTCAGCTTGGGGATAATGTACTCGTTTAGCACAATCTCCTCGTCGCCATTTTTCTTTATCCAGTGCGCCCGTCTCTCCCCCGAAGCCATAACATAGTCCCAGCCGTTCGCCTTCTGGAGCCCGGCCGGGATATATGGTTGGCCCTCGGCATTCAGCATGCGGTGGTGGACGCTAGGATGGACCTCTTCATTGAACCATCTATAGTCGATGTCCTTCCTCTTGCCGTCGACAACTTCCGAGGCCGGGGTTTCGCCTGGGATGCGCTTATATGATGCTGACCGCGTAGAGAGGAGAGAAGGGATCCACCACCAATCCGCCCAGCCGTTCGTATCGTCCAGGATCCCATTGTTGAATCTACAGCACAATCAGGCACACCAATCAGTAGGTAGGTAGGTAGTTGTATTGGGGGGAGCGTAAGCCTATTCGGCTAGTTTTCGCAGCTGGTTTGGACCTACGTAGGTAGGTAGCCTAGTAAACTAGCCTAAAACTGCTTATAATTAAAAATAACTAACTACTTATATAAAAAAAAAGCAATATAAGTATAAAAACAATATAATATATTTAAATAAAAAGCAATAAGCAGGTTAAATTTAAATAGTATTTAAGCTTAATATGTTTAAATATTTAGTATTATAAATAAAAAAATTATATAGTAAATTTTTGCATTTTATAAAACTATTTATTTATAATATAATTAAATATATTAATTAATAAATAAGTAAATAGTTATATTAAAAAAAATATAAGCTTATTTAGCTAGTTTTTATAGCTAGTTTAAACTTATATAAATAAATAATTTAATAAATTAGTTTAAAACTGCTTAATTTATACTTTAAAAATATTATAATTAATTAAATTTTTTAGTAAATTATAATTAATTAAAATATAAGTTATAATAAGCTTTAAGTTAAATAAAATAAAATAAAAAATATAAAAAGCAATTTTTAAGTTTGCTTTTAACTTTTTTTTTTTTTTTTTAGCTTTAATAATTTAAAGTAAAAAAAAATTTTAGTATAAATTTAAAGCAAATTTAAAATGCTAACTTTTTATAGTAGCTTTTTTTGTTTTATTAGTTTTTTTTTTGCTTTATTTTTAGTTATTAAAATAAAAAATGCTATATTTTTTATTTTTAAAAAAAGTTTTTTTAAATAGTAGCTATTTAAACTATTGTTATTATTATTAAAAAATAAAAGTATATAAATTTATTTTAAATTATTTTTAAATTTATTAATTTAACTATATAAACTAAAAATTTAAAGTTTTTATAAAATATTATATTATATATATTTATTATATTTATTAAGTTATTTATATAAATATTTAATATTTTTGCTAATAAATTTAAGTTAAATTTAAAGCTAATTTATATTAAAATATAAATATTTTTTATGCTAATAATATTAAAAAGTTAACTTTTAAATATATATATTATATTAAAGTTTATAAAAGCAATTATTAAAAAAAATATTTACTAATATAAATTTGCTATAAATTAAAGTTAAATTTACTATTAATTTTTTTAAATTAATATTAAAAATTTTAATATTTAAAAAAAATAGTTTTTATTTATTTAAATATATATTATAATATATTATAATTAAATTAATAAAGCTATATATAAAGCTTTTTTAAGCATTAAATATAAATAGTATTATAAAAATAAATTAAATTTATTATTAATTAGTTTTAGTTTTATTATAAAAAATTATTAATTATATAAAAAATTTAAATATAGCTATAATAGCTATTTTTTTAATGCTAGTTATAATATTAGCTAATAATAAAAAAATTAATATAGTTAAAAAAAAAAAAAAAAAAAAATAAATATAAATAAGCTTTAAATTTATATAGCTAAATTTTTTAATTGTTTAAATTATTAAAAATAAATAAAATTAATTTACTATTATTTATTATAAATTTAATTTAAATTTATATAAAATAAATATTTTATAATAATTTAAAAAATAATTAATTTATTATTATAGTTTATTTAAAATTATTTTAAATATAAATTTTTTATTAGCTTAAAATTTTTTATTAAATAAAGTTTTATAGTATTATTTTATTATATTTAAAAACTAATAGTTAAAAAATTTAATATTATTTTTGTTTATATTTATATTATAAATATATTAAACTATACTTTTTTAAAAGCTATAGCTTAAATATATATTATAGTTAATTTTTAAACAAAATAGCTTATTATTTAAAATTTGTTTAGCTTTTTATTTTAAAAAAGCATTATATAAAAGTTAAAATAAAAGTATAAAATTTTATAAATATTTAAAATTATTATTTTAATTTAGTAGTTAGTTTATATAATAAATTAAATAAAATAAAGTTTTAATTATTTTTAAAATAATATATATTTTAAAATAATTTTTGTTTATTTTTATATTATAAAAAAATATTTAAAAATATTTTTAGTTTTTTAATAGCTATATAACTAATTTAATTAAGCTTAATATATTTTATTTATACTAATTATTTATATTAAAATTATTATAAATTATTTTGTTTAAATATAAAAACTTATATTAAACTATTATAAATATTATATTAACTATTAATATATTTTAAAAGTTTTTGTTTTTATATATTTTATTTAATATAAATTTGTTTAATAATTATATTAAAATTAATATTTTAATAAATATATTTTTTTTATAAAAAAATAAGTATATAGCTTTTTAAATTAGCTTATAAATATAAAAAAATTTAAATATTTTTATTTTAAATTAAAAATTAATATAAACTAAACGTAAAATAAATATATATAAGTTTAATATAAAGCTTTAAACTATATGCTAAATTAAGCTATATATTTAATTATATATATAACAAGCTAAATTTTAAAATAAAACTAACTAAAATATAATATTATATAATTAGTACTAATTTTTATATATATATATAGTTAATTTATATTTATTTTAAGTTAATTTAGCTAAGCTAGTATATAATAGTTTTATATAGTTATTATTATATTTATATTGTATATATTTTATTATATAAGCTAAAAATTGCAAAAAAAGCTAGTTTTTAATAAAATTTGCTAAAATAAGCATATATTAATAATTAATATAAAGTTAGCTTAAAAAAAAACATTAGTTAAGCTATTGTTTATAAATATAATTTAGCAAATTTAAAAATAAATATTATAGTTAGCTATTAATATAAAAATATTATATAATAAACTTAAAAAAAAAAAATTTTTTATAAAAATATTTGTTAAGCTTATTTAAACTATTATATTATTTATATAAATAATTATTATACTAAATGTTTAAAATATATATTAATAAATAAAAGCAATTTTAATTATTATAATTTTAAATATATTAATATTTAAATTTATTTTATATAAAAGTTTAAAATAATTAAAAGCTTAGTTTTTATTAATTAAAAAAGCTTGCTATTAGTTTATTAAAGCTAAGTTTACTATATAAAAAAAGCTATTTATATTTATATTTAATATATTTATAAATAAATAAAACAATAAATAATTAATACTAATTAGCAAGTAAATTTTATTAAATTTTTAAAATAAATTATATTATTAAGTTAAATTTTATTTTATGTTTTTAAACAAATAATATTATAATTATATATTAAATTTTATTAAAAGCTTTTATATATTATAAAAAAATAAACGTTTAAAAAATATTATAAATAAATAAAAGCTTAAAAAGCTTAAAAACTTTTTTAATTTTATAGTAAATTAATTATAATTTTTTTAATATTATAATAATTAAATTTAATATTTTATATAGCTTTGTTTTAAATAAGTAAATTTATATTGCTATTATATTAATTTTAATTTTTAAAATTTTAAAACATATATTTTTGCTGTTTTTTTTAGCGTTAAAAATAAACTTAAATATATTTAATAGCTATTAATATTTTTTATAAACTATTAAAATATAATAAATTTAGTTTAAAAATATTATAAAAATAAAATTATTTAAATAATAAATTAATAGTACTAATAAAAAAATTGCTTTTAATATTTAATATAGTTTTTTTATAAAAAAGTTAAATATAAATAATACTATATAAAAATTAAATAAAAAACAATTTTTATAAAAAAATTTATTTTTTTATTTAAATTTAAATAGTTATTAATATATAATTGCTATAAATATAAAGCAAAAAATATTTTTTAAGTTTTTTTTAATTAAATAAGCTTTTTTTTTTATAATATAAACTATTATAAATATATATTAAACTATTAAATATTTTAGTTTTATATAATTTAGTAAAATTTAGTTATTTATTAAACTTAAATTAAAAAATAATAAATAATATATTTTTTGCTAACTATTAAATAACTTAAAAATTAAATTAAACAATAAATAAAATAAGCTTTTTATAGTTAAAATTTTTATAATTTAATTTAAAACTAAATTTAAAATAATTTAAGCTTTAATAATTTAATAGTTTTTATTTGCTAAATATAAATTGCTTAAATAGCTAAGCAATAAAAAATTTATATATTTAAATAAAATATTATATATTAAAATATTATAAACTATTATACTTAAGCTATTAAAATAATAGCAAAATATTTTTTGCTAATATTTAAATTAAAAAAAAAACAAAAAGTTTATTAAATTAAATATATTAAAATTAAAAACTTAAAATAATAAAATTATATTTATTAAAAGCTTTAGTTTAAATAAAAATATATTTTAAATAATTTTAATAACTAACAAAATATATATAGCTATTTATAGTTTTAATATAAATATAATATAAATAAAAAGCTAGCTTTAGCTAACGTTTAAGCTTATAATAACTATAAATTTTTACTTTTTTTTAGCTGTATAGTTTAGCTATTTATAAGCATTATTATAGTTTTTATATATATATTTTTTATAGCAAAAAAATAAGCTATTTTTTATATAGTTTAAATTATTTTAATAATTATATATTTTATTATATTTTTAAAATAAACTTTATTACAAACTTATTTTTAGTTTAATTTAATTATAGCTTAATTATATTATTAACTTTAATATTATTAATAATAAATAAATATATTTTTATTTTTAATTTTGTTTTAATTATAGCTTAAATATATAAAGTATTATTAAATAATATTTTATTTAAATAGCTATAAACAAAATAACTATTTTTAGTTTATAAATTATATTTAATTTATATATTATATAAATAAAATTATTTATTACTAAAGCTATATATAATTAAAATTTAAATAAATATAAATAAACTATAATAAAAATTATAAAATAATATATTTATATTAATATATTAATACTATATTATTTAAGTTTTAAAAAAAAAGTTTTTATTATAATATTATTTGTTTAGTTTATATAAAACAATATAAACAAATTTAAATTAAAATTAAATTTAATATATAGTTTAATTAAATTTATTAGTTTAAATTTGCTTTAATAAATAGTTATAATTTATTTTTAATTAATGCTTAAAAATTAAACTATAATTATTTAAATAATAAAAAGTAATTTATATATTTTAGCAAATTTATAATTTTTATTATTATTTTAAAGCTAAATTATATTTAATATAAATATTATTTTAAGCTAAATATAATATAGCTTTTTTTTTTTTTTGCGTTTTAAGTATTAAAAATATATATATAGTTTATATTAATAAATTTTTTTTTTAATAAAAAGCAATATACTAGTTATATTAAAATAAATTTTTTTGTTTAAGCTTTTATTTTAAATATAAAATAAAATTAAACTTAAAATAATATTTATATTATTTTTTGTTAGTTAAAAAAAAAAGTTAAGCAAAATTTTTATTAATGTTTAACTAAATATAAGTTTAAAAGCTAACGTTTTTAATATACTTTTAAAGTTATTTTTATATAGTGCTATTTTGTTAAGTAAAAGCTTGCTTTATTTAATTTAAATATAATAGTTTATCGATAATTTTAGTATTATATAAAACTAAAGTAGTAATAAAAGCAAATATACGTTAAATTTAAGTAGTATTTAAGCTTGGTATACCTGAATATTTAGTGTTATAGATAGAAAGGTTGTATGGTAGGTCCCTGCACCCTGTAGAACCACTCATATAGTGTATGGGACGCTCCATACCTCCTGTATATATAAAGTATGAAATATCCCGCTGCCCTCTAGCAGGGCTTTACTCTAGACTTCACCTTAAATTTACTCTATTCATGCCATATACATCTATCGTATCCACTACCTTAGACACCCATCGCTCCACTTGATCGTGGTCCAAGCTGCCTTGAGATCCCGAATTCTTTTATTCGTGGTATCGAGATCGAGATCCCCTATCCGGAAGAGGATATATTTCTGTAAGGCCGTGCCACTAAGCTGTAGCAGCTCAAAAAGCTGGTCACACATCCAGGCGAACGCGATTTCGTCTACGCTATTTGTGTCGATGTCGCCTTTGCTATGGCCGCCCACATCGGAATGATAGCCTGGGAACCAGCACTGCTTCAGATTAACTTTGGGCTGGTTGTTCTCGTCCATGCACGAAGAATCAAGATACCATAGGGTGGGAGGGAAATTTCCGCGTGTCTCGTCAACGGCTAGGGCGTGGAAGGCATTCTCAATTTCTATGTCAGTTAGCATGAGGATTTAGAGCTGGCAGTAAGGGTAACCTACTGGGGCTGAGTTTGGTACTATGGAAATACCGGTCAACTCCAGCCTGACCGAACCAGTTTGTCATCCCCAAGCTACCAACTGTGTCCCAAACTCCCACCACCTTGATCTGAATGTGATGATGAACTGACCTCCTTAGAACATCCATGCGGGTGCCTAAGTCCTGCTTGGGGTCACCGTGGCGTGGGGGAATCGTCCCAAGCTCGCCCGCGGTCAGGGGCGTTTTAGCCCAGTCCGTGTCCTCGAACTTCTTCGTTCCTCTGTTTCTGTATGCCTCGTAGATATCAAAGAAGTGATCAAGCATCAAAGGCGTCAGGAGTCCAACTTCGCAAATGAAACCAGCCAAAGATCGAGCAGTGTATGCACCGCGAGAGAACCCGAAAATGAAGATTTCATCACCGGGGCCCCAGTTATTCGCTAGATAATTATATGCTTCGCAGACCTTCTCCGCTAAACTTTCACCAATAGCGCCTGCTACGAATCAGTACGCACTTTGAGCCTGAGCAAAGAGAGCTCCCACCTTGGCGCGTCTTATTGATAACAGTTAATGAGCCAGTACCGACTCCTGACTGGTAATAAACAATCTGGGGGATCTTCTCGCCGTCGGAAGTAATGCCGACTTTGGATATGGTCCGGCTCAATCTAGCGACATTGCTAGAGTATTGATCATTTCCTTTGTCGACGCCGCTGAACGTGCCATCGCAGCATACAATGAGCCGCTTCTTAATGGAGCCCCGAAGGTAGTTGGATGTGCAAACTGAGCAGGTAGAGTCCATTGTGTATGTATTAGCCTAATAGATGAGTGAGAAATACCGAAGCGAATGGGTAAGCTGGTGCATCATTAGGTTCTAGCACCTCTTTTAAAGAGAGCAATACTTGTCTATCAGGCCGTATTAGGTCTTAGTACAAGTAGCGTTCGATGCTATACCCTTGATCTATAGTATATACTATAGGCTAGCTGAGAAAGGAGCGCGCTTCCCGATATAGCAAAGCTTTAATCTACTAGACGCGATCTAGCCCGACTGAATGACAAAGGCATGGTCGTTAGCTAAGGCACAGACTAACTGGGTAAGCGTCCCATTCAGCTGGGACGATCTGTTGTTGGCCCTTCCCCCATCTGCACACGTATACCTACGTTCTAGAATCCGGAGCTACCGAATATACCTAGATGCCGGACCGCTCTAGACCCAGTACTATTGAACTGTTGGAGCCCTAAAAATACAAGCATATTATCAGAACATCTATTCGATTACAACTTTTAGTTGTATCATGGGACTGTGGAAGTGTCCATTGATAGGTACCTATTGACTCACCTCGGCAGTCGAGATAGGTTCACATGCGCAATTGCACTTACGGGGGTTCTTGCACTGGATCGTAAGCGCTGGTTTTTTTTTCGCATTGGACTCCATACATTCCCCGAACCGGCTTTCATCAGCCGTATCACACCGTCTGGTGGGCAAAAGGACTAGGGTACTCTAACTGCTAAGCATGGCGCGTAGTTGCCCGTCCCCATAGGCTTTATCGACGATCCTCGCAGCTGTACGTCTAGAGGGATATATCTTTAAGGACACGCGGGTTCGGGAAGATGGCTTCAATACATAAGGATTGGCTAGTTGAGATTCGATTCTATGCTGTCTCTTGGCGTGTTATGTAGTCACGCTACTGAGTAATTCGTTCCGGGAAAGGCTGGGGAGTGGCATTTATAGTATCACTCCGTATAGTTCGCGATCTGTTAACTACTTAGAGGGTAAGACTAAATCAGTGGCATGCTTCGATAAGTTGGTGAATCGAAGTATTTCTCGAGCCATTGTCTTCCACTAGCTTCCTTTATGTTATAATGAGGGTTCATCACCTCCAGACCATTTTTTTGCGCAAGCCTCAATCTATCTCAATTCAAAATTCTATCTTCGCGGTCTCCTTCTGGGCGTAGCTTTATAGCTAGCACTTGTTCGGACTATGGATCCCCTACTGTAATAGGTAACTAGGTAACTCTTAGGTAAGAGCTCCCTTATTCGTTCTGTATCCCTATCGTTCCGATTCCCCAGACTACGTGTTATTAACGAGTGGATACACCAACTCTACAGAGTGCTGCATCAAAAGATGGATTTGCCCGTCTTGACCTTGGTTGGTCGACCACTTTTCTCCAACCCCTCGAATGTCCATTGAAGGAGTCGGAGATCGCACCCTGGAGCACCCATCAATGAAACAACTATAGGAAGCTTCTCTTCTTTTTTACTGATGCGGGAAGTATACGGCAACTCAGAGACTTTAAGTTGATTATAGTATTAGTACTAATAGCTTGAGGGTAATTCACAACATACGGAAGATATAAAATGGGGGTGGGGGATTGAAGAGGCGACAAATAATAGCAGAATAACTTACTCGGGATGGCCAACTCGGGTGCACCTAGAATTGCAGAAAGATATGGAGACCGTAGACCAGGCACGTTGGGGTTATTGCCGCCTGGATAAATGTCACGATACCTGGCTTGTACCTTGTCGATGTGTAAAGCAACGATGTTTGTTCCGTCCGCCATGTATTGCTTGACAAACCAATCTTTGAAAATGGAAAGTCGATTCATAATTTCTTGGTGCTGATGTTCGGATACGTTACTACCAAGTTCCCTATGTGGAGGTTAGCTTTACAATATGTGAGGACTACATATGAAGTTATATTTCTACTGACCAGTACCATCTCACAACTTCGGTTACAAAAGGGGGCTTTCCGTGCATTTCTTCGTACTCATGCCTGAATGATTTGAAAGCATGATTGGCTGAATAAAACCAGCCATGGTGAGTTAACTATGATTGTTCAGGCTTAGTTAATTGATTCAAAATAACTCTGTAGGTGTGAACTGACTTCGTGTAAGTATTGATGTAGATTTTTCTCGGCCACGGGTGCCGTCTTTGACCAATCGTGATGAATAGATATCGTTTTACTTTTTACTCCCATCGATTTGCCTAAGCTGTCGAGAAATTCCTCCATGGCGTTTACTTGCTCCTGAGAGTCCGAGGGGATAAAATCAGTAGGGTAAAGGATACACGGTGTGGGGGAGGCTACATTCCCCGAATTAATTAAATCCGCGTCGGATAGAGCACGGAAGACATGAGGGAACATGTTGAGATCTCTTCCCATCCATGCCGGCGTATCAAAGCCTGGCCAGGCCATTACCAGGCCGCCATCCGGGATTGAATTTATCGTTGGACGAAATCCGAAAAGACCCATCTGGAATGCCGGAATTCGTGAGCTACCTGTAGCTAAACGTACAATATGTTGATAAGCGACATAGTTATAGACGCTAATATGACAGAGATATAAACAGACAAGTACTTACTGTCGCTGCATAAGGCAATGTCCAACCAGTCGTATGAAGCCGCAGAAGAAGCACTCCCGCTGCTACTTCCTCCCGGTATCAGGTACCCGTCACCCCGAGGGTTGAACGGAGCTTGATAGTCGGTGCTCTGGGTAGGATGCTCCATCATGGCGAATGAGCTTAAATGAGTCTTTCCCACAAGGTGGGCACCGGCATCGAGGAGCTTGGTTACGACTGTCGCATTAGAATCTTGAGGATAATAAGTCTCAAAGAATGCTCTGTTACCAAGAGCTGTCCTAATACCCCGGACGTGATAATTGTCTTTAACTGTAAATCTCATCCCTCTAAGAGGACTACGGTCAACGGTGTTAGCACATCCTTATTGTCTAGTATTTTAACGGGGAATTGGCTCAAATCGAAATTTAGGAATCCCCAGTTCAACACCTTATTTACCTGGACGTATTAGGAGAAGTCGTCGTTGGTGTCTCCAACTGGAACGCGGCTGCGTATGATCGCGCAGGGACGGCAATACCATGGCCCCGATACCCATTTCCAGGGGCGTTAGTGGCTACAAATGCTCTGATAATTGTTTTGAGTCATGATGAAATCCCCGAGATCGGCCAAAGTGGTCTTACTGGTTATCATGATCTGAAGGCCATATAGATTGCGAGAATGCAAGTTGGCGATCCTCGTACACCTTCCAAACTGAGTGCAAAGTCCCCAAGTGAACCAAGTACGGACCACTAGCCACGCCAATTTTGGATTCATACTCCACGGTCACTGTGCCCCATTCACCCAGTAGACTTTTGGCATCGTCCGTGAGGTTGATATGGGATTGTTCGACGCCACAAAAGATCACATTTTGAAGAAAGTTGGGATGGAAGACGTCATCCTGGTCAAGATGGACCTTGCGCCAGAGGTGCAAAACTCTGGAATTAATTGCTGAATTCTTGGAAACTTGGAAGCATGTAATCAACGATGGTTGTCGGAGTCTGCTAGACTATAGGCTTCTGTTAGCTCAATTTGTGCGGCAACTAATCAGTGCTATGTTTGTTGGACATACGCATTCGGGATGTCCTGGGAGGGGCCTCGCTTCGTAGCAACTTTGCCCAAGCATAAAGCTTATAGAGGGATTAAATGGCGCGAGATTGAGCATTGTCTAAGGAACTATGATGGGCAGGAGCTTATGAGGGAGATATAATATGGTGATGTGCGTTGCTTTTGGGAATTAAAGCTGGTGAGTAATTTTATGAGGGAAATTATTAAATGTCTCTACCCCACCCGCCCACGAAGGTATCTCATAATGTATCGAGGTTGAAAATGTAGTCGTGCGACCCTTGCAGCGGATATGTCACATTTTCAATCGCTTTGACAGGTGCCAGCCTCCTATTCATTTTGTCATAGCAGTTTCCAGGGTGACAGGGAGGGGTTGTTGTCGCAGGTGCTGCTTAATGACCAGTGTTTTCCCAGTGTTCGCCTACTTGGCTTTTTTAGGCGTCTTGTTATTGTTAGAATTATGGGCTTGGTACACTTCACTCCCTTGTCTATATAATAGCGTAGATCCCCTAGAGCCCTATAGGCTCCTTTTCTTCCTCTTGATTATCCTGAATATATAATCACTATTACTGCTTCACATATATTGTACTGGTCTTCACTCCTTTTAATAGTTATAAAGGGATAATGTTCTTTATATAGATTTTTTAAAGCTTTAGTTTGCTTTAAAAGCAAACCTTAAAAACTTAAAAAGCTTTTTAAATAATTAACTATTAATTTTATATTAAGCTTTTTTAAAAGAAAAATTATTTATAATGAATTTATAACATTTAATTAAACATTATTATTATAATAATTAATAAAATACCATTTATTATATAAAACTATAATATAGTTTTTATTTTATTTAATTTTATAATAATATATAATAATTTAATGTAAGCTTTAGTTTATTTATAGTTATTTAGTAATTTGTGTTTTATGTACTATAGTATAATCGAATGTTTATTGTTAACTAACTAACCTAGCTTTTTATTAAGCCGCAATTTATTAGTTAGCTACTAATAACGCTTTTAACGCTTTTTTTTTTATATAAAGTTCGTAAATTTTTAACCTTTATAACAAAAGCCAAAACGCTAAAAATAGCTTTTTTTTTTTATAATAACGCTTTTTAGTTAAACTTTAAATAGTTAGCTATTAAGCTATTTGGCTTGCTGTTATATAACAAGTCGACCGCGTTATTAGCGTTTAATTATGCTTTAGATTTATATATTTGTTAACTTTTTAAAATGTTTTAATAAAAACTTTTTTTTTAATATGTGTTATTTTATGTTTGTTTATTTTGCTTTAGTTTATTTTAGTTTTTATTATAGCTTTATAAAATTTTAAATATTATAAATTATTTAAATATGTAAAAAAATATATAATAATAAAATAGCTTTTATAAATACTATTAAACTTATTAATATTTTAAATATTAAAATTTTTAATTGCTTTTAATAATTAAAAAATAGCTTTAGCTAAAGCTTTACTTTAAAAGCTTACTATAATATATTGTTAATTATAATAATAACAATAAAAAAATAAAAAAAATAATTGCTTTATAAAGCTTTTTGTTTATTTTTTATTTTTATAGTTAGTAGCAAATATTTTTATTTAAATTTAAGTATATATAGCATATTAAAAAGTTTAGTTAACAAGCTTAAAACAACTATTTCTTTTGCTAAAGTTTAACAATTAAGCATATAATAAAAAAAAGTTTAATTTAACGTATATGCTAAGTTTATTTTTAAGTTTAAAGCTATGCTTATTATATAAACAGCTATATAAAATAGTTTTAATAAAGTTATAAATAGTATTTTTTTTATAATAAGCTTAATATTTAAAATTAAAAATTTATATTATATTTATATTATTTATATAATAAAATAACTATATAGTAATAACTATATATTTATAACTAACTTTATTATATAAAAATAACTAAGTGTAAAAAAAAAAAAAAACATTATATATTTAATGTTTTAATAAAAATTAAAATATAATATAATAATTTAGTATATAATATTAATTATTTAAAGCTTTATATAAAATAAAATTTAATTTTATAATTTTTTATATGCTTTTATTTTTAACAAATAAGTTTATAAAATAAGTAAAACAAAAGTTATTTATAGTTTTTAATTTTTCGCTAGTATTATTATAACTTAATTAAAAAATGCTTATTTTTATTTAAAAATAATATATTATAGCTTTTTACTTTTTTGCTAACTTACTTTTTTGTTAACTTATTTTTTTGCTTACTTATTTAGCTTTTTACTAAACATAAAATTTTAATATATAACTTTTATTATTATACTATTTTTTTATAATATATTTTAATTATAAGCTAAATAAAACAAAAATATATAATTTAACTTTATTAACTATTAAATACTAACTATATAGCAATAATTATATATCTATAACCGACTTTATTATATAAAAATAACTAGGTGTAAAAAAAAAGCAAGCGTCGCGCATTCGACGTTTTAATAAAAATTAAACCATAATAATATAATTAACTATTAAATACTATATATTTTATATTAAATATTTTTATTAAAAAATATAGCTATATATATAGCTTTTATTTATTTATTTATATTTTGCTTATTTTAAGTTTTAAGTTTTAGTTTTTATTTATTTTTTTATTTATTATTATTTTGTTTTTTTTATTTTTATTTATATTTTATTTTTAAAACTATTTGTTTTAATATTTTTATTTTTTTAATTTTTTATTTTAGTTTAACTTTTATATAAGTTTTAATGTTTTATTTAATAATAGTTTAAATTTATTATTATATTTTTTTAAAGTTTTAATAATGTTTAATGTTTTAAATATAGCTTTTAATATACTATTATATATTTTAATAAATTTAATTTTTTATTAAACTTTTTAGTTAAAAAAAAACATTAAAAAATTTTAATAAAGTTATAATAAACAAGTTTTTATAAAAATATTTAATTTAAAAAGCTTATTATTTAAGTAATAGTTTTTTTTAAAGCTATTTATAGCATTTATAAAAATAAAAAAAAGCTTTATTTTAATAGTTTATTTTATATTAATATTACAAAAAAAACTAGTAAAGTTAAATTTAAAATATATTATTAATTTAAATTTAATAGTTAAGCTTAAACTAAAATAGCTATAACTTTTGCTAAATTATAAAAGTTTATATTAATAAACTTAAAAAAATAGCTATTTATTTAAAAAGCTATATATATATAAACTATTTAATATTTTATATATATATTATAATTATAATAATAATAAATTATAATAATAATAAAAAATATTATTTTATTAAGTTTTATATATATTATTTTTTTTTAATATTATTTAAAAAGCTTATTTTTTAATACTTATATATTAGTTTTATTTATTTATTATTTTTATTTATATATTATTTATATTTTTATATATTTTTTTTATTGTTTATTATTTATATATTTATTAGTAAATATTAAAATAACTAATTTAAAAACTACTAGTATTATTTTTATTTTTATAGCTATTTATTTTAGCTATTTTAATAATAAAAGTTATAATAAAAGCATATATTTAAATATTGCTAAATAAAATTATTAACACTTTATATATATTTAACTAAATGTTTAATTATTTAAAATAATTATAATTGTTAATTTTTATTTTAATAAATTATTTAGCTAAACAAATGTAGTTTAAATTTTAAATTAATATTTATAATAATATAAAAAAAACTATTTTAAAAAAATATTAAAGTTAGTTTTATATAGGTTATATTAAATAACTAGCCGTTTAAACTATTAATTTTTTTAATATTAATATAAAAAGTTAAGTTATAAAATATTAATAGCTTTTATTAAAATAAAAGTTTAAATTTTAAATATAAATAATAATACTAACAAAAAAATATAATAATTATAAAAGCAAAAATAAAATATATTTATATTATATAAATATAACTATAATAAAATTATACTAAAATATACTAAAAAAATAAAAAAGCATTTTATTAATATATATTTATATTTAAATTAGTTTAATATAAATATTAAAATAATATTATATATTTTGTTATAATATTTAATATTAAATTAATATATTTTTAATTATTAATAATTTAATATTTAATATATATAATATTATATATAAAATTATTACTTATATAAATAGTATAAAATAAAATTATTAATTTTAAATAAATATTTTATAAATAATATAAAGTAAAATTATTAACTTTAAATAAATATTTTATAAATAGTATAAAGTAAAATTACTAACTTTAAATAAATATTTTATAAATAATATAAAATAAAATTATTAATTTTAAATAAATATTTTATAAATAATATAAAGCAAAATAACTAAGTTTAAATAAATATTTTGCAAAAGTTAGCTAAAACTTATAAACATAATAATATTGTTTTTAATATTTAGTTTTTTTTTTAAATTAATATAGTTTTTTAAAGTGTTTATAATACTAAAATAATAAATATTATTTTTTTTTTAAATTAAAATATATATAGCAAATATTAATTTTAATTATTATATACTATTTTTAAGTTTAGTTAATAATTTGCTTTATTTTACTTTAGCAAATAACTAAAAAAAAGTTTTTAAGCTTAAAAATATATATTTTATATTTGTTAAATTATTTTGTTTAAAGTTTTTATTTTTTTAAAATGCTTATAACATTAAATAACAAATATTATATTTTTTTTTTAAATTAACATATTTTTTTAAGGTGCTTATAGCGTTAAAATAGCAAATATTATATTTTTTTTTTAAATTAACGCATTTTTTTAAAATGCTTATAATATTAAAATAGCAAATATTATAAAAAAAAAGTTTATATTTTAGTATTATTTTAGTATATTTTAGCTTATATTTTACTATTATTTTAATATATTATAATATATAGTTTAATATTATTTTAGTATATTTTAATATATATTTTATGTTTATTATAGTTTACTAAAGCTAATAAAACTGCGCGAAAAAAAAAGGTTAAAAAAGTAAAAAAAAAACATAAAAACGAAAGCTTTTTTGCCCTTAATCGCGGGGGCCTCTAGTACTTAAATTATGTTTATAATATATATAAATAACTTTTATTATATATAATTATTAAATTTTAATTAACATAATATTGCTTTATAGCCCTATATTTGCTTCATAAACTATATTTTATAATAGCATAAAACAAGTATTAAATGAAGTGCTCTTGATATGCTAGTGTAAACCTTTTAAAAATTCTTTTTATTATATATTTGTGCTCTATTTCATTGTGTTGTTCGCAATATGCTCCATCTTCATGTCCTTAGCTGCCATAACAGTTATAAACTCCAACAAACAACACATAAGTACTGAGATATTTAAGTATTCATCATTATCCACTAACCGAGCAAAGTGTATCTTCTGTGCTTCTGTTGACTGGCGGGCGTGAGGGCTTATAATCTGGTTGCTTCACATGTTGGTCAATGTGGCTAGGACTAGCTGAGCCCGCGTCTCTACTAGACAATGGAACTCTTGTCCACCGGCGAATCCATGCAAAGAGAGTATTGATGATTGGATTCTCTTGAAAAGCCTTTGGTATAGACGGGATACAGAATACCATAAGCACTGTTGTCATCTCGGCATATCCGAAAAGGAACGTGGGCGTTGCTTCATATGTAACATCGCCTTCGAAGTCCAATGTAACCGTATAGTATGCTCGGCCAGCGGCAGACGCGCAGGCTCTGTGCCATTGTCAGTCTTCATAGCACAAGTGTATCTAGTCCATTAACCTTCAGGGGCTTCACCTACATCAGACCCACAGAGAACAGTACAGATACCCCAATCTTTCGTTTCTTGGACATCTGTAGCTTCCAGATGATTTTCTGTGGAAGTAAAAAAATACCCAGGTCAATGGCCAGGTTGATGAAGGCTGTGAAAGTGTCCAGAACATATCTGTCAATGCATTTCCCGTGGATCTAGGGGTGCCAAAGCTTTTCTCGGGGAATGCAAGCTAGACCTGTCGCTATGGCCCCAGCCGTATATACACCTGCATTAATGCCGATAAGTGAACAGGCAGCGTAGAAGAATGTGCTACGTTGACGATCTGCCACAAAGATTCGTATCCATTCGAGAAGTACTGCTGTCTTAGCGAATAACATCATGGCAGTCAGAAAAGTATACGCGTTCTGTACATAATGTCAACTTAGGTTGGACGAAGATCACTATTGGGTAGGCAAACATAGATGAAGAAGACCACATCCCTGATGTGAAGATTCCATTGGTGAATGAAGAACCCAGCGTCGTGGATCATGGCACTAATTGCGTACGTCGATGCTATGTAAGCAAGCTGTGTCACATGGGTTGTAAGTTTAGTTATTTAAGCATCAATTTAGTTACATAGTAATGCGTACAAATGCCAGAAGGCCAAGATCTTGGGACTCATCAGCCTATAATCTAAGACACGAGGGCATTAAAGGAAACTCACAGTCTTCAAGCTTCGGCGGTAGACCGCAGAATAATCGAGAGTACAATCGAACGAAGAATAGAATAGTGCCTACGCTAGCACACAGAGTGACCACAGCAATACCTAGGCCATTCTGATTGCCCGGGTCCTCGAAGTTCGGAATGACTCCTCTGGGAGGCGCGAGACCTGGCAAGTTCAGGATCAAGTCATATTTTTTAGGCGTCAAGTCCTCCATTAGCGGGAGCGTGAGTATGGTGCTCTTAGATTGAGGCTAGTTGGCTTGAAGTAGCAGCATGGATGACGATGAATACCTAATCTGCCGCCAAACCATAGGTTAAATCTCACGCGGCACATTGCCTACTATATATATGAGCTTGAAGATCATTTCTACGAACGAAAGTTCTCGACTTGTGCTGAATCTGGCACCCGAAGTGTAGCAATCATAGATCGTATGCAGCTTTCTGATGCCCTCTGAGTATCTCACTAACATATATTGCTTACCCACCGGCTTGCTTCATGGAATCCCACAATGAGACCCAAGTCCAGCATATTACGATCCCCGGGGGCTGAAAGCGATAAGCTTACCTGCAGCTCCAATGCGACGGTAAAGCCTACCTGTATTACCTACCTAATAGGGTATGGCTGTGGCGATTTCCCGCACACCCAACTTACCAAGCTGCTGGAAATATTGGACTGGAACTTATATGGGAAACACGCCTCCATTCTCAACATCACGCTTTGACACAATGACGTGTTTCAGATACAAGAATAGAAAGGAGCATAGAGTAGCAGATTGAAGTTAGTACAAGGCGCGTAATGTAGGAAGGTCGATTGAATAATAGTTATACGTCGGCGATTTCTAGTCGGTCCTATTCTTCACAATCGGATACCCCTGGATGGTTGATATTTTATAATCTCCGTAAATCAAGTTTGAGGAGACGATGTGTAGATATGCGGGTGGTCAGCAAGTATGACCCTTCTTTCTGCAGATTCCTACAGTAGGGAGCCCTGCTCTACCTCCCATGTACCTATCATATATACTCTGATTATGGGTAATCTACTACAAATAAGGACGTCACTACTAGGACACTGTCGACATGAAGCTATTGGTCCATCTTCGCCAAAACGTGGCGGAAAAGGGGTATAAAGAAGATGCTGGGCGGCAATAGGCAAACTTGTATCACCACGCCATATATACCCTGCACAAGAAAGCCGAGACAGTCGGTATCCGAGCAAATAACTGCTCTCGTTGAGCTATTATCGTGGTTAGAGTTACATTCTAAGTCTGTGGCGAATCGCGATGTGTGAGGAGGTCGAAGACTGCAATGTATTAGGTATTCTTCAAAAATATCACCTAAATAAACTCGAGGAGCTCAGGACAATAACTTATCATGCATGTAAAAAGAAACTATACAAAATAAATTTCGGTATCCGAATAGAAGAAGTCGCCGGTGGTGTTAATTAACTACAGTCTAGGTAGGCCAGGTCTTGTGGGAACTTGAATGGCATGCTGCAGCCTTCTACTCCACATATCCTTCATGGACGCGGTTCTACGCGACGATTGGCTAATTTGGGCAAAGTGTAGTTTCACAACTGGCGTAGGAGCACGGCCCCCAATCCACTAAGGTAAGCCTGCACGCAGTGCATCTAGCCGACTGTGAGGTATGATTAACGAGTCCTGCCACTGATCCTTTGTATCAACGAACGGCTTTTGTGCGGAGAAGAAGGTCCTGACTGCATGCGGTCAGTCTACGTAAATAAACCATATATATATTGTATAGTTTGTGTTACGGCGGGTAATATATCGCGAGTGCCGGGGGCCAAGTTCTCGACCCGATAACGATCTAAATATAGCGATACATAGATGGTTACTGGGACCGAGAATATTGGCCTAGAAAATAGCAATAGAAATGCTTGCTATAAAAACTTTTGCTGAGCTATTTATTAAATAGCTCACTAATTATTAAAAAATGAAAAAAGTTTTACGAAATATAAATAAAAATTATGTTAATATTATATTTAACTAAGATTTTTATTTTATTATTTTAATTTCTTTTAATTAAATTTAAATGGCTTACATTACGCTTACTTATGTTAGGGCTTCCTTGTTTTTACGTACGCGATTTGGTGCATTGTGTGAGATTGAGACTAAACCGATCCGTACGAGAGCTAGACATGAAGCTCGTTGTAATACTTGTTAACAGGTTATTAAGATCTACTAGCATAGATGATTCACTTGTGTCCTGTGACTGCTCTTTTGTCTCTAGATACCGGGGAAGGACCGGTGTCTTGCGGAAGCCTTGATTCCAAATATCACGCTTAAGTTCATCATGCCTATTGTGTAAGTCGATTGTATCATTAATATCGTCTTGGCTGATCAATAAATCAGCTTTTCTCGCTTAGATGTACGTAGCATCGATGAAGCTGTCTCGGCGCCGCTTCAGGATGTCTTGGTGCTCCGTCACAGTGTCTCTTGGATTCCTAAATGTAGTTGCTCCGTGACGAAAGTCTCACGTGCGTCGGTTATATCAAACGTTCGGAGCTATGTGATATGGTAGTCGGGACTGTCACTGGGAGTGGCTAGGGCCGTACTGTGGTAAGCGTACAGCTTCAGCGTCCCATTATAATAAGTTGAGGTTAACATGTAAGGATTACCATCGAGGACTGGGTTGTTGCTGCTATCATTCTACAGGCTGTGCGTGGCGCGAGCTGCGAGCACTGCGTGGTAGCATATTGGTGGAAGAGAGGATAAAGGGGCTATAAAGGATACATGAGTGGTCATCTTTGCTGCGCAGGCCTTCTTCGTAAGCTGAGCCTGCCTAGGCTTTCCGGGTTAAAGGACTAATCACCCAACCTATCACAGACTGCTAGTACCCTGCCATGTCTCTCTTACACTTGTCCAATAGCGGCCCGAGTCCGATCTCATGTGCGCCACATGGCCACTCTTCTCAAATGAAACTAGCTTGGCATCGAACCCGTTCATCACTGCTGTCGCTGCGTGGCGCTCGACAGAATCCGCTGGGCATAGTTTGTCATCTGGGCTGTAAAGATACGTTCGTCGCACCTCGTCATTCTGCGCAGGGTCGTTATGTGTGTTTGACCATGTCACCTGGTTATCAGGAACACCGAAAATGCGGATTAAGACCCAGCAGACAATGGCGATGGAATGTGCAAAGGGCAACAGAAAAAGCCGCCATCCAGGCTTGGCCGAGGCGGTCAAGACATTGACGTTGAACTGGTAGCTCCAGATCCCAGGGATCGAGTCAAACAAGGTGACGTGCTTGGGTAGGGTAGTGTAGTCTCTGGTTTCAACTCCCTGTCGGTTTAAATTTCTGGAGTAAGTCGAAAAATGATTATACAGGTGGTACAAGGAACAGGATCCGCCCCCTGAGAGAGCGTGGATAAGCACTTGAGGCTCTTCCCGAGATCCTGATGCCTTGATGAGTGCTCTGATAGGCTCAACGGCTGGTTCCGTATCCCGCGCGCCGATACTGGGGAAGACGAGAGAGGCAAGACGAGCCTTGATAAGTAGGATAGATGACGAGGGGTAAATAGTGTGGTATTCGCGAACGTATCGGGCCAAGTGAGCGTCACGGGCATCCATCCAGCCAAGCAGAAGGATGAGACCAGGGTCAGTCAACTGAGATTGCCTTGGCACATTGAGAGAACCGGCCGTATGGGTCGGGGCCAAAAGGAACACAGCCGAGGAGAGCCGCTGCATGTCAAACAAGGGGCCGATCCGGCTCGCGGGTAATGCCATTTTGAAAATTCGAGATGGATTAAGAATGGAAAGTGTACAAGTACTAATGGAAACAACGTGAAAAAAAATAGGCGATAGAAAAAACGAGGAAATAAAAGGTAAAACATAAAAGCTTTGATGGGTAACGGTTTAATTATAGCGTGCTTTGCCTTTGTTTTTAATAAACTAAAGGCCCTTGCGCCTAAAAGCAAAAAAGTTTTCGTTTTTATGTTTTTTTTTATACTTTTGTTTTTAATAAATAAAGTATAAAATAAGTAAAACAAAAGTTATTTATAGTTTTTAATTTTTTGCTATTATAATTATAACTTAATTAAAATTAAAAGCTTTTACGCTTAAAAGCAAAATGTTAAATTTTAGCGCGTAATTTTTTATTATATTAATTAAAAGCTTTTTTATACAAAAATTATTATTAGGCTTTAGCCTATTCATAGTTATTTGGTGATTTGTGTTTTATGTACTATAGTATAATCGGATGTTTATTGCTAACTAACCAACCTAAACTTCAAGCTAGGCTTTTTGTTAAGCTGCAATTTTTAATAACGCCTTTAACGCTTTTTTTTTTATACAAATATAACAAAAGCCAAAACACCAGAAATAGCTTCTTTCTTTGCATAATAATAATGCCTTTCAATTAAGCCCTAAACAGCAGCCACAAAAATGCTTTTGTTGTGTTTTTATTTTAAGCTGTAGCTATTAAGCTATTTAGCTTGCTAAAGCTATTTAGCTTGCTGTTGTATAATAAGTCGACTGCGTTTAATTACGCTTTAGATTTATATATTAGTCGATTTTTTAAAATGCTTTAATAAAAACTTTTTTTTTAACTTTTGCAATATTAATACCGGTTTTGTTTATTTGTTTTAACTATATTTTATACTTTTTTATAGCTTTAAAAATTGCTAAATACTAACAATTGTTTAAATATATAAAATTATATATTAAAATAAAATAAATTTTATAGTTATAGTTAAAGTTATTTAAGTTTTATAAGCTTAATTTTTTAACTATTTTTAATAGTTTAAAAATAGCTATAGCTAAAGCTATATTTTTAGGCCTTGTTATAGTATATTATTATTAGTAATAATAATAGTAGGTTTTTTTAAAGCTATAATAATACTTAAAAAAGCTACTAAAAAAAACTTTTGCACTAGTTGTTATAAAAAGTATAATAGTAATAAAAATACAGTTATAACAGCAGCAATAAAAAGTAAAAAAAATAACTGCTTTATAAGCAAAGCTTTTGCTTATTTTTTATTTTTATAGTTAGCATTTTTATTTAAATTCAAATATATATAACATATTAAATAAAGTTTAGTTAGTAAGCTTAAAATAGCTACTTTTTTACTACCTTTTCGGCTAAAGTTTAGCAATTAAGCGCATAATAAAAAAAAGTTTAGTTTAGCACGTACGCTAGGTTTGTTTTTATATTAACTTTAATGCTTTGCTTTAGTATAATAAAATTTATTTATGCTGCAGCTAGAAGTTTAAAGCTGCGCTTGTTGTATAAACGGCTATATAGAATAGTTTTAATAGAATTATAAGTAGCATTTTTTCTGCAGTAAGCTTAGTATTTAAAGTTGTTAAAAATCTATATTATATTTGCGTTATTTATGTAGTAAAATAACTATATAGCAATAACTGTATATTTATAACTAACTTTATTATATAAAAATAACTAGGTGCAAAAAAAAAGCAAGCGTTATACATTCGACGTTTTAATAAAAATCAAACTATAACTATAATATAAAAATTATTATTATATATATATTTAATAAGTATATAAACTATTAAGCTTTAATTATATTATTTATTTATTAATGCTATAAGTTAAAGTTTTTTATAAGCTTATATTTTAATTTAATAAAAATTAATCGGTTTTTTTTTATACGTTTAAATATACTTAATTAAATTGTTATATTTTATATTGCTTTTTTTGTTAGTTTTTATAGTTTTATATTGCTTTTTTTTTATTAATTTTATTTATATTTAATTAAATTAATATATTTTATATTTTTTTTTTATTAAGCTTTAGCTTATTTATAGTTATTTAGTAATTTATATTTTACGTACTATAGTATAATTAAATGTTTATTGTTAACTAATTAATTTATTAAGTTTTTTGTTAAGCTATAATTTGTTAGTTAATAGTTATTAATAATGCTTTTAACGCTTTTTTTTTATATAAATATAACAAAAGCCGAAACGCTAAAAATAGCTTTTTTTTTTATAATAATGCTTTTTAATTAAGCCTTAAACAGCAGCCGCAAAAATACCTTTGTTACGCTTTTATTTTAAACCGTAGCTATTAAGCTATTTAGCTTGCTAAAGCTATTTAGCTTACTGTTATACAATAAGTTAACCGTACTATTAACGCTTAATTACGCTTTAAATTTATATATTGGTTAATTTTTTAAAATGCTTTAATAAAAACTTTTTTTTAATTTTTGCAATATTAATATTAGTTTTGTTTATTTATTTTAATTATATTTTATATTTTTTTATAGCTTTAAAAATTACTAAATACTAATAATTGTTTAAATATACAAAATTATAAATTAAAATAAAATAAATTTTATAATTATAATTAAAGTTATTTAAGTTTTATAAGTTTAGTTTTTTAATTGTTTTTAATAGTTTAAAAACAATTATAGCTAAAATTATATTTTAAGCTTTATTATAATTGTTAAGTTTAAGCACTTTAATTATTAATAATAATAATAGTATTATTATAAAAAGTATAATAATAATAAAAGTATTATAATAATAGCAATAAAAAGTAAAAAAAATAATTGTTTTATAAATAAAACTTTTATTTACTTTTTATTTTTATAGTTAATATTTTTATTTATATATATATTTAATTATAAGCTGCAATTTAAATATATATAGCGTATTAAATAAAGTTTAGTTAGCAAGCTTAAAACGGTTATTTTTTTGCTACTTTTTTTGCTAAGGTTTAATAATTAAGTATATAATAAAAAAAAGTTTAGCTTAGTGTATACGCTAAAAGTTTAAAATTATGTTTGTTATATAAATAACTATATAAAATAATTTTAATAAAGTTATTAAAAATTTATATTATATTTATATTATTTATATAATAAAATAACCATATAATAATAACTATATATTAAAAGCTTTTGCGCTTAAAGGCAAAAAAACCTTTGTTTTTATGCTTTTTTTACTTGTTATATTACTTTTTAACCTAACTAACACTTTATTACTTTTTAACTAACTATTATTATATTTTATTATTATAATATTTTATATATTTTAGGTTTAATAGTTAAACTTTAGGTTTATTGCTACCTAAAGCGGTATATAAAAAAAAAACTATATTATAAAAAGCTTTAATAGCATATTTACAGGCTATATATAATAAAAACCACCTAAACCAGGCCTTTTTTAAGTTTTCTAAAAAGGTTAGTAAGTGCTAATTGCTTTATTATAGCACTTTATATATAAAAAATAAATAGTTAAAAAAGTTTTTTTTACGCTTTGCATATTAAATAACACGCTAATTTATACTAACTATTAGCAGCCTATATTTTCGCGTTAGCGGCCTGTTTATAGCAGTATTACGCCCAGCAAAACAATTAGCAAAGCAGTAAAATAGCCGAACACAGTTATATTAGTTATTAGCAGCTACACATACTACTAAGCAGCTATACTAATTGCCTACTAACAGTTGTTTGCAGCTGCTAGTATACAGTTGTTAATAATTGGTTATATAAAAAAAGCTACGCTACATATAGCTTATATAGCTTGCTTTTTTTTTATGCAAAAAAGTTGTCGCCCACTTTTCTGCTTGCATGCTAAGCCTCGGCTTAGCTATTTAGTTATAGTTTATCCATTTGCCTAAGTAGCATATATTTTAGGTTTATTATTAACTATATTATTTTATTATTTGTTAATTAATATTTTATTATTTGCTAATTAATAATATATTAGTATTTATTATTATATTAATAAAAACTTTATATAATTTTAAATAGTTTTAAAAGCTATAACTAACTAAAATAAACTTAAAATATATATTAAAATATACTAAAATAATAATAAACTAAATATTAAAATAATAGTAAACTAAACATTAAAATAATATAAAATAACTAAAATATATTAAAATATAGCTAATATATACTAAAATATAGCTAGCATATATTAAAATATAGCTAGCATATATTAAAATATAGCTAATATATATTAAAATATAGCTATGATATATTAAAATATAACTAAAATATAGCTAAAATATAAATTTAGTATAAATATTATATAGTTATTTAAATAAATTTTAAAAATAACTATAATAAATATTTTAAATTATATAAAATTATATTGTTTTTTGCTTTGTTTTATTATTATTAGTATTAGCTATATTTTTTAACCGCTATTATTATTATATTAAACAATTTTTTAGCTTGCTAAACTATTTTTTTAAAAATATTGTTAGCTAAATTAATAAGTTTTTTAAAAGCTATTTTAATTTTTTTAAAAATATAAATACATAATATTATTTTAATTTTTATATTAAGCTAATTTAAATATAAACATACGTTATATTTATTAAATTTTTTTGCTAGTATTATTATTTATATTTAAAATTAAATAAATAAGCAAAAAAATAAAAAGTATATTAGCATATTAATTTTAAACTAAAAAAAAGCATTTTTTAATTAGGTTATAATAATAATAATAAAAAATTAAAAATTATAAATAACTTTTGTTTTATTTATTTTATAAACTTATTTATTAAAAACAAAAGTATTTATAACTAATTTTATTATATAAAAATAACTAAGTGCAAAAAAAAAACAAACATTATACATTTAACGTTTTAATAAAAATTAAACCATAATAAAAAAATATTGTTTTTTTATTAAAACTAAATATATTTAATTAATTTATTATATTTTATATTGTTTTTTTTATTAAAACTAAATATATTTAATTAGCTTACTATAATTTATATTTTTTTAATTAGTTTTATTACATTTAATTAATTTATTATATTTTATATTGCTTTTTTTATTAAAACTATTATGTTTAATTAATTTGCTATATTTTATATTGTTTTTTTTATTAAAACTATTTATATTTAAATAAATATTATATAATTTAACTAATTTATAGCTAATATTAAAAGCTTTTATAATTAAAAGCAAAAAAGCATTTATTTTTATGTTTTTTTTATTTTTTTAACTTTTTTTTTTATATAGTTTTATTAGCAAATTGTTTTTAGCAATTTTAATAGCTTTAATAAACTATAATAAACGTAAAATATATATTAAAATATATTAAAATAATATTAAACTATATACTATAATATATTAAAATAATAATAAAATATAAGCTAAAATATATTAAAATAATACTAAAATATAAACTTTTTTTTTATAATATTTATTATTATAATATTATAAATACTTTAAAAAAGTGTATTAATTTAAAAAAAAAACATAATATTTATTATTTTAACGCTATAAATATTTTTAAAAAATATATTATGTTATGTTTTATTATGTTTTAATTTTTATTAAAACGTTTAATGCGTAATGTTTGCTTTTTTTTTTTTTAGGGTTAATCTATTGATGCCGCGGGTTAAGGTTTTCCACAAGCTTGCGTTCTAACTTAGTAAAAATTATTCGTTTTTTCTCCTATATATTTAAATGCACCTAATTAAATTGCTGCATTCTATGTTGCCTTTTCTGTTAGTTTTCACAGTTTTATATTGCCTTTTTTATTAGTTTTACGTGCACCTAATTAAATTAGTATATTTTATATTGCCCTTTTTGTTAAAACTAAGTGCACTTAATTAACTTGCTGCATTTTATGTTGCTTTTTTTATTAAAACTAAGTGCATTTAATTAGCTTGCTGCATTTTGTATTGCTTTTTTTATTAGTTCTACTGCACTTAATTAACTTGCTATATTCTATATTGCTTTTTTTATTAAAACTATTTATACTTAAATAAACATTATATAGCTTAACTAACGTATAGCTAATATAGCTTAACTATACTAGTTAAATATAAAACTAGCTAGTTTAAAGCAATAAACTTAAATTTATAGCTTTATTAATAACAATAATTTTTTTTACTTTTAGACCTGTTTTTAATAACACCTAATATATTTGCTTTATACTTAATTTAATTGTTTTAAATAAGCTAAAATGCAAAAACTACTTAGCGCTAAAAAAAATTAAACCTAATTTTAATTAAATACTTTACTAACAAATACTTTTAGCTGCTTTTATTTTATGTTGCTTTTTTTATTAGTTTTACTACGCTTAATTAATTTGCTATATTTTATGTTGCCCTTTTGATTAGTTTTACTTTTACTTAATTAAATTACTATATTTTGTATTGCCCTTTTTATTAAAACTAAATATACTTAATTTAATTGTTTTATTCTATATTGCTATTATTTTTTTGTTTTTAAAGCTGTATTATTTAAAAAACCAAATATATATAACATTTAAGCTTATTTATGCTTTTTTAATATTAAACTAAACTTTTTTTTTATTTTTGTTATTTATTTTACTGTTTTTGTTTTTTTTTTTTAGCTTTTTTTTAAAAACTTATACTACTAAGCAAATATTTATTTCCAGCTTTTTGCTTGCTTATATACCTACTTATTATTGTCCAGTATACTATATTACTAATTATCTTTTTGTTTGTTTTAAAAATATTACGTGCAATAAATTTGCATATTTTTTATTTTTATTTTTATATATAACTTATAATATGCTATTTAAAAAACTTTAATAAAATTAATAGCTTAATATAGTATTAAACGGCTAGCTTATAATGTTTAATATTTAATAAAAAAAAAAAAAAATTATAAAAAAGCATATATACTTTTTTTAAATTATAAGCAAGTTAATTTTTATAAATATTATTTAAAAGCTAAGTATATAATAAATACTAAAAAATAAATACAGCAATAGCAAAAAATGCATATAAAAACAGCATGCATAATATTATACTAAAAAACCTTTTTATTAATAGCCAATTTTAATATATTATAAAACTTACCAATAATATTATAACAATAATAAACGCTTTAAAAGCAGGCAGTAAAATTGCAAAGTTATATAAGCTGCTAAATTAATTTGTTAATCTTATATTTTAACTAATAAAAAAAAAAAATATTAAACAAAGTATTTTTTTATAAAAAAAAGCAAAAAAAAAGCAAGCAGCTAAGCATATTAGCAGCTTTATTAAAATAAAGCAAAATATTATCGATAACCGCCCAAATAACAATTCTAATAAACTAATAATATAAAAAAACCTAAACAAAACAATTTAATAAGCGCTGCAAAACATAGCTATTTAACTAAAGGCTTAATCGTAAGCATAAAAAGCAGCAACCGCAAAGCTATCGCAACTTTAAAACGCAAAAGCGCTTATATAAAAGCAAAACAAAAAAGTTATTATAAAAGCAAAAAACCAAGCACCGGCAATAAAAAAACGCAAGCCTATAGCAATTATAGCAGCAGTTAATATGGCCTTTTTAAGTACAAAAATAATTGCAGCTAAAAAGCTGCTTAGTAAAAATATAATAGTTACGTTTAATAGCAAAATACCAAAAAATATCGAATAATAAAAACAAATTACAGCAGCTTTTAAAGCTACCGTAAAAATGCAAAAAAAAAAAATAACAGTTATAAAAAAAAACATACTGCTAATAAAATTAAACGAAATACATACTAAAAAAAAACTATTAAATGTGCTAAAAGCTACTTGCCTAAACTTAAACAAATATAAAAAAATGTTTTTTAAAAAACGCAAAAGCTAGGTTTAACTTAATTATGCTATATATAAGCACTATAACAGTAGCCTAAAAATTAAAAAAAAAAAGCCTCCTGTAAAAAAAATAGCTTTTTAACTATAAACTTTTTGCTAAGCAGAAAAAAAATAAAAAAGAACAAAAAATATTATTAAAAATAAACCTAAAAAAATATGCGCTGTTTAAAAGCGCTTAACGTTTTAGAAAAATATAGTAACCTTTTTTAAAAAACTAGCAGAAAGCTTTTTTTTGCTAAAAACTTTTTGTTTAACTTTTTTAAGCATATTTATTAAATATGCAAAAAAAAATAATATATAAAAAATAGGCCAAAAAATACTATATAAAGTTTGCTTGCCCTAAAACAAAATAACCTACTGCATTTTACAACCGGCACTAAAGGCCCTAAAAATAAAATTAACTTTATAAAGCTAGCAGTTAAGCTAGCGATTAAGCTAGTAAAAAACGCTTGTTTTATTAAAGTATACTTTAAAAAAAAACTAAAATAAAAAACACATATAATAGCACTAAAAAAAAAAGCTACTATATAATAGTATATAATTACCAAGCTAAGCAAACTAATAAAAAATATATATATAGCACAAATATAGCTTAAGTGTAGCTTAAATATAACAAAGGCTTATATAGCAATATTATATAGCATACTAGCATATAAAGCTTTAATATAATATAAACTTTTAAAAAGTGCTTAGCTTTAAAGTATTACTAAAAGCTTAAAAGCAATCTAAAAAACATGCTTAAAAAAAATAGCAAAAGTTTATAAAGCTATATTAATAAAACATAAAAAAACCGAACAAAAAGTACTGCTGCTAACTTTATTTTTAAGCTATAAAGCTGCAAGCTTTAAAAGTTAACTAGCTATATATCTATACGCAGCAAAAGCTAAAATAGCTAAAAATAAAATACTAAAAGCTTTTATAACTAAAAGCAAAAAAGCTTTTGTTTTTATTCTATTATTGTTTTTTAACTTTTTTTAGTTAAAGCTATTAAAACAAACGTAGCTTTATATAATTTTAGTAGCAAGTCGCACTACATTAAACTAAGTTTTAAATAAAAAGTATATAAACAATTTAGTATTTTATTTAACTTTTACTACAAGTAGTTAAAATGCTTTAATAGCCTAAAGTTGCAATTAAAATAAATACTATATAAATAATTTGCTAACTAAACACTAAAACATACTAAAATAAAACTAAAATAAACATTAAAATAAACTTAGAATATATGCTTTTTTTTTTTAACCTTAATTATATATATTTAAAGCTTTAGAAAAACAGACTATTAATTTGTTCTTTAGATTTTTTTGTTCTGCTAGGTTGTTTTTTAGGTTTTTTTATTTTGCTTAGTTGTTTTTAAAATTTTCCTATTTTGCTTAGTTATCTTTAAAGTTTTTTTACTTTGCTTAGTTGTTTTTAAAGTTTTTTTATTCTGCTAGGTTGTTTTTTATTAAGGTTAATAGTTATACAAAAGTAAAAAGGTTTTATAAAAGTATTATATATATATATATTTTTTTAATTTAGTTATTAACTTGCTAAATTATTTACTATACAATTTATATGCTTAAAATTAGTATAACTAATATATTTATAGATTAAAATATTTAGTTTAACAGCTATAAGCATATTTAGCAAAGCTTATAAACTAAAATATTTAGTTTAAAAACTATAAGCATATTTAGTAAAGCTTGTAAACTAAAATACTTAGTTTAATAACTATAGGCATGTTTAGTAAAGCCTATAAATTAAAACACTTAGTTTAAAAGCTGTAGGCATGTTTAGTAAAGCTTGTAGATTAAAATACTTAAGTTAGCAGCTATAAGCATATTTAGCAAAAACTATTAAATAGTTAAATATAAAATATATATTTATACTTTTTAAAACTTGCAAAACTTTTATATAGCTTATGTAAGTAAGCAAGCTAGCAAGCTACTTATTTATATAGGCTATATAGCTAAAATTATTATTGTTTGCTAAAATAAATATTTTTAACATTTTAGCAATAAAACATTTATACTTATGCTAAAGCGTTAAAACATTAATTTATATATATATATTATTTTATAAGTAAAAAATAATAAATAAATATTAAAAAGTAAATATATAAAAAAAAAAAAAGTATATATAAAAAAAAAATAGTATATAAGAAAAAAAAAAAAAAATATATAGAAAAAAAAAAAAAAAATATATAGAAAAAAAAAAAAAAAGTATATAAGAAAAAAAAAAAGTAAATAAGTATAAAAGTAGGTAAACAAATATAAAAGTAGGTATAAAAATAGGTAAATAGGTATAAAAGTAGGTATAAAAGTAGGTAAGTAAGTATAAAAGTAAATATAAAAATAGGTAAATAGGTATAAAAATAAGTAAGTAAGTATAAAAGTAGATAAATAGGTATAAAAGTAGGTATAAAAGTAGGTAAATAGATATAAAAGTAAATATAAAGGTAGGTAGGTAGGTATAAAAATAAATAAGTAGGTATAAAAGTAGATAGGTAGGTATAAAAGTATAAAAGTATAAAAGTAGGTATAAAAGTATAAAAGCAAGTAAGTAAGCACACTATTTTTAAATAAAACAGGCTTATTTTAATTTAATAAAACATAACAGAAAAAAAAAATTTATATTAATGTTTTAAATAAAAAAAAAGCGTTTTTTAATTAAATTATAATAATAGCAGCAGAAAATTAAAAACTATAAGTAACTTTTGTTTTACTTATTTTGTAAACTTATTTGTTAAAAATAAAAGTATAGCTTATAATAAATAAAATTTAAAAAAATTACTAAAAAAGCTTAAATTTAATTTTTTTTAGTGCTAAGTAGTTTTTACTTTTTAGCTTATTTAGCATAGGTTATATAAGCTAAGTAATAGCTATAAGCAAAATGTTAAGTTAACTAAACCTTTACTAATAAAATTATTATAAAATTATATTGTTATATAACACTTACAAGCTATAACAAGCTACTATAAGCTATTATATTGTAGCTATTAGCAGCTAACAGCAATTTATAACAACAAAAAACTATATTTCTATTATTTGTATTTAAATTTTTGTAAATATTAACAACTACAATAAACTATACGCCTGTTATAATATTTTTTGCAATACTAGCTACTTAAGCGCTATAAGCATACTAGAAAAGTGCGCTATATTAAAAAAAAAACCATATGCTAAAAGTAATATTGTTATGTTTATAAACATTAGCTAATTTTTACAGTATATTTATTTAAAAGCAATAATCCTGCTTTGTACTATTATTATTTATATAAGCAATAATTTTATATATAATACTATAAACACTTAATATTAAATTGTTAGCAGCTAAAAAGTAAATAACTTTAATACTAAGCGCTATAGCAAAAGCTTTTTAAGCGGCAGCAAAATTTTTGTTAAAAACAACATTTTATTTTTAATTTTCGGTTTTATACTTATTAAACAATTTTTTAGCTTGCTAAGCTAATTTTTTAAAAACATTATTAGCTAAATTAATTAGTTTTTTAAAAGCTATTTTAATTTTTTTAAAACTGCATATGCATAGTATTATTTCGATATTTATATTAAGCTAATCTAAATATAAACATGCATTTATAAAGCGCTTTTTTATTTTTTTAGCATATTTTAGCATAATTTTATTATAGCTATGTTTGTATAGCATATATGTTTTATTTTTGTTTTTGCATTTGTTAGATTTTTTTATTAGCGTTGCTGCTTATATTTAGCACCTAGATTTCCATTTTAACAAAAGCAATAGTTTTAGCGGTTATAAAATTAGTAATATTTTTAGCTTAAAAGTTAAGCTTTTTTTCTATAGCAATATTTATTGCAATAATGCTTATAGTAAATATTATGCTATTTTTAGTTTTTATAATACTAAAATTTAAGTTTTTAACAAAATTAGCAGTAATAAACTTTATATTAATTATAATTAAAATAGTTGTTAATAATAATAAAGTAAAAAAAAATAAAAAAGTAAAATATATATAAAGTTTTTGCCGATATAATAATAAATATTAATATATTATTAATTAATAGGTATAAAATATTATAATAATAAAATACAGTAGTAGTTAGTTAAAAAGTAAAATAAAAAAGTATTAGTTTGGTTAAGTTATATAAAATAAGTAAATCTACTAAACATAAGTAAATAAAGTACTAGCTGTAATAGTTATATAAAAAATACAACAAAGCTAAAAACTGCTTAAGTAAATACCTAAAATTGCTTTTAACGTATATTTTAAAAATATTACTACAAGTAGCAATAAAAATTTTAAATATTATAGCTTAAGCTTGTTATAAAATAAAATAACAAATTTAATTATATAAATATAAGCAAAATAACTATTGTATAAAGCTTTAATTGTTTTATTTAAAATTAAGTATAATAAAAATAAAATTTGCAGTATAGTAGATATATATATTATAATATTAATTTGTTTAAAGGCAAAACCTACTTAAAGCATATAATAATAAAAACTTTTTTAAGAATAAAAACTAGAGGCCTCTATATTTAGAAGCAAAAAAACCTTTGTTTTTATGCTTTTTTTACTTGTTATACTATTTTTTAACCTAACTAATACTTTATTATTTTCTAACTAATTACTATTGCATTTTATTATTATAATATTTTATATACTTTAGGTTTATTATTAACTATATTATTTTATTACCTGCTAATTAACACTTTACTACCTGCTAATTAATAGTATATTAGTACTTATTATTATATTAAGAAAAACTTTGCATAATTTTTAGCAGTTTTAGTAGCTATAGCTAACTAAAATAAACTTAAAATATATATTAAAATATACTAAAATAATAGTAAACTAAATATTAGAATAATAATAAACTAAATACTAAAATAATATAGAATAATTAAAATATACTAAAATATAGCTAATATATATTAGAATACAGCTAGCATATACTAAAATACAGCTAGCATATACTAAAATATAGCTATAATATACTAGAATATAGCTAAAATATAGCTAGAATATAAACTTAGTATAGGTATTATATAGTTATTTAAATAAATTTTAAAAATAATTATAACAGAAGTTTTAAACTATATAAAATTATTTTGTTTTTTGCTTTGTTCTATTATTGTTAGTACTAGCTATATTTTTTAACCGCTATTACTATTATATTAAACAATTTTTTAGCCTGCTAGGCTATTTTTTTAGAAATATTATTAGCCGGATTAATTAGTTTTTTAAAAGCTATTTTAACTTTTTTAGAAGTGTAAATATATAGTATTATTTTAACTTTTATATTAAGCTAATTTAAATATAAACGCATATTATGTTTGTTAAATTTTTTTGCTAGCGTTGTTGTTTATATTTAGGACTAAATAAATAAGTAGGTAAATAAGTAAAAAAATAAGTAAGTAGGCAAAAAAATAAAAAGTATATTAGCATATTAATTTTAAACAAAAAAGAAGCATTTTTTAATTAGATTATAGTAATAGCAACAAAAAATTAAAAACTATAAGTAACTTTTGTTTTATTTATTTTATAAACTTATTTATTAAAAATAAAAGTATAATATATAACTTTGTTTAGTTTATTTGTGTTTAAATTAACTATAGCTATTATAGTTAATTAATTTAAATAATCGAGCTTGCTTTTTTTTTTTTTTATAATTAGTATAAAGCTGTTTAGCCACTAAGCAAAGCTAGCTTTAGCCAAAAAAAAAAGCAAATAAAAATTTAAAGCAAAGCGATTGTAAATATTAAATAGCACTTTTTTTTTAGCTTGCTTTAGTATAGCAATAAAAAATAGCTTAAAAAAATAAATAGGCCTTAGCTAAAAAAAGCATATTATATTAACAAACTTAGCATATTTAACTATTATTTTAGCGTAATTTTTTGTTTTATATTAGCATTTTATTTTTATTTTTAGTACTATTATTTGTTTATTTGCAATATTTTTACTAATTTGCAATGCTTATATTAAATGCTAAACGCAGCTATAAAAAACAAAAAAAAGCATAGCATAAAAAAAAGTTAGCTATATAACAAAAGGCTTTATAGTTTAGTTTTTAAATTTGCGTTTTAAATAATGTATTCTAAATGTAGCTAACTAATTAACATACTATTTAACTTAATTTGCTTACTATAAACTATAGTTTTTTTAGCCTATTTTTTATTAACTTATTAATTTATTTTAAACACTAATATATAACAAAATTTAATATTTAAGTATTACTCCTTTATAAAACTATGTTTTTTTTTAATTTTGCTTTTAGCTTTATTAGTTTTTAGGTTAAAATTTTGCTTAATAATAATAATTTTCTTACTGTAATATTATATATTGTTAATTTTAACCTATTTAACAATTAACAGCCTATATTAACCTATTTACCAGCTTTACTGCCTACTTATTAGGGTTAGGGTTAGGGTTAGGGTTAGGGTTAGGGTTAGGGTTAGGGTTAGGGTTAGGGTTAGGGTTAGGGTTAGGGTTAGGGTTAGGGTTAGGGTTAGGGTTAGGGTTAGGGTTAGGGTTAGGGTTAGGGTTAGGGTTAGGGTTAGGGTTAGGGTTAGGGTTAGGGTTAGGGTTAGGGTTAGGGTTAGGGTTAGGGTTAGGGTTAGGGTTAGGGTTAGGGTTAGGGTTAGGGTTAGGGTTAGGGTTAGGGTTAGGGTTAGGGTTAGGGTTAGGGTTAGGGTTAGGGTTAGGGTTAGGGTTAGGGTTAGGTTAGGGTTAGG